>CAKXZU010000108.1:0-493169 GCA_936014575.1 Bombus lapidarius | reverse complement strand
ACAAAGTGTGAATTTAGTCTCAGTTTGTAGAAACTATTAAAATGATAAAAAAGGATTACAGTATTAAATAGTTAAAGACCCCAATTTACCATAAAAATTAAGAAATTGTTCAATTTGATTTTGTTATAATGGAAAAACCGCCTCCTGTTATGTCAACAAATCGCTACCGTTTGATTAACATCCCGACACCTTGTCAAGTTATATAAGGAACATGCAAATCGCGCGCGAGCTTCTTCGTGCCTGAACTCTCGGAGAGTAAACATCGAAAACTATCGTAAATATAAGGTAAGTGAAAAAAAAAACAAACAATAACATTGAAACTAGTAATTTATAACGTCTAAGCCATTAATTTCTAACATTTAAGCCATTAATTTATAACATTTAAGTTACTAATTTATAACATATAAGTGATTAATTTATATGAATCAAACCGTTTATATACCACATTTAAGCCATTACTTAATAACAGATATACCATTAATTTCTAACATGTAAACTGTTAATTCCTAACGTTTAAGTTATTAATGTATAACATTCAAGCCATTAATTTGCAACATTTAAGCTATTAATTTACAACATCTAAGCCACTATCTTATAACATTTAAGCTATCAGTTAATACATTTTAATCATTAATTTTTAACCCTCAAGCTATTAATTTACAACATCTAAGCCACAAATTTATAACATTTAAGCTATCAGTTTATACAACTAAACCATTCATTTTTAACCCTCAAGCTATTACTTTACAACATCTAAGCCACTAATTTATAACATTTAAGCTATCAGTTTATACAATTAAACCATTCATTTTTAACCCTCAAGCTATTACTTTACAACATCTAAGCCACTAACTTATAGCATTTAAGCTATCAGTTTATACAATTAAACCATTCATTTTTAACCCTCAAGCTATTAATTTACCACATCTAAGCCACTAATTTATAACATTTAAGCTATCAGTTTATACATTTAAACCATTAATTTTTAACCCTCAAGCTATTAATTTACAACATCTAAGCATCTAACTTATAACATTTAAGCTATCAGTTTATACATTTAAACCATTAATTTTTAACCCTCAAGCTATTAATTTATAACATTTAAGCCACTAACTTATAACATTTAAGCTGTCAGTTTATACATTTAAACCATTAATTTTTAACCCTCAAGCTATTAATTTATAACATTTAAGCTATTAATTTACAACATCTAAGCCACTAACTTATAACATTTAAGCTATCAGTTTATACATTTAAACCATTAATTTTTAACCCTCAAGCTGTTAATTTACAACATCTAAGCCACTAATTTATATCATAAGCTATCAGTTTATAAATTTCATCCATTCATTTTTAACCCTCAAGCTGTTAATTTATAACATTTAAGCTATTAACTTACAACATCTAAGCCACTAATTTATAACATTTAAGCTATCAGCTTATACATTTCAACCATTAATTTTTAACCCTCAAGCACTTAATTTACAACATCTAAGCCACTAATTTATAACATTTAAGCTATCAGTTTATGCATTTAAACCATTAATTTTTAACCCGCAAGCTAATAATTTATAACATTTAAGCCACTAATTTATAGCATTTAAGCTATCAGTTTATACAATTAAACCATTCATTTTTAACCCTCAAGCTATTAATTTATAACATTTAAGCTATTACTATACAACATCTAAGCCACTAACTTATAACATTTAAGCTATCAGTTTATACATTTCAACCATTCATTTTTAACCCTCAAGCTATAAATTTATAACATTTAAGCTGTTAATTTACAACATCTAAGCCACTAATTTATATCATTTAAGCTATCAGTTTATACATTTCAACCATTCATTTTTAACCCTCAAGCTATAAATTTATAACATTTAAGCTATTAATATACAACATCTAAGCCGCCAACTTATGACATTTAAGCTATCAGTTTATACATTTAAACCATTAATTTTTAACTCTCAAGCTATTAATTTACAACATCTAAGCCACTAACTTATAACATTTAAGCTATCAGTTTATACATTTAAACCTTTAATTTTTAACCCTCAAGCTATTAATTTATAACATTTAAACTATCAATTTATAACATTTAACCTATTAATTAATAACATTTAAAGCATTAATTAACAATCGAACCGTTAATTAGCAACATTTAAACCATTAATTTCTAACAATCCAAACACTAATTAAGAACTTTTATGCAACTAATTAATAACAATGAAACCTTTAATTTATAGCAATCCACCCAATAATTAACAACATTTGAAACGTTAATTTACAACAATGAAACCATTCTTCGAGGAATCTATAAGTTTCTCGCTTATAGCCTAATATATCCTCTAAAAGATCTTACAAAGAAATACCGAACCTCGATTACAGCCTATTAATTCATATTATTCGCTACATAATTAATACCTGTATCACTCACAGCGATGCAGGCGGTATTGAAGAAATAAGCCATTTTATGTTACAACTATAACGAGTAAATTTACTCGTTTAACTTGAGAGGAATTAAAAAAGAACCTGACTTTTAAGTAAGCATTAAGTATGAATTTTAAATATCGCAAACAAAGATGTAGGTGCTGTTCAAGAAAAAAGACATTTTATTTTTTAATTAGCACGAGTAAATGAACGAATATCGATAATATAATTTAATGCTTAATATGAATTTTATCTGTCCGATTATTTAATACCTTAACTTATTTCACAGTAACGTCATCGACTGCCGTTAGACTTTTTTTCTCTTTTTGTTCAAACTAATTGATAGTAGAAAGCTAGTATCCACAAAGTGTGAATTTAGTCTCAGTTTGTAGAAACTATTAAAATGATAAAAAAGGATTACAGTATTAAATAGTTAAAGACCCCAATTTACCATAAAAATTAAGAAATTGTTTAATTTGATTTTGTTATAATGGAAAAACCGCCTCCTGCTATGTCAACAAATCGTTACCGTATGATTATCATCCCCACACCTTGTCAAGTTATATAAGGAACATGCAAATCCCGCGCGAGCTTTTTCGTGCCCGAACTCTCGGAGAGTGAACATCGAAAAGGATCTTAAATATAATGTAAGTGAAAAAAAAAAACAAATAATAACATTGAAACTAGTAATTTATAACGTCTAAGCCATTAGTTTCTAACATTTAAAATGTTAATTCCTAACGTTTAAGTTATTAATTTATAACATTTAAGCCATTAATTTATAACATTTAAGCAATTAATTTCTAACATTCAAACTATTAATTTATAACATTTAAGCTATTAATTTATACTTTTAAACCATTAATTTCTGACACTTAAACTGTTAATTTATAACATTTAAGCTATAAATTTATAACGTCCAAGTTATTTATTTACGACATTTAAACTATTGCTTTATACATTTAAACCATGAACTTCTAACATTCAAACTATTAATTTATAACATTTAAGTCATTAATTTATAACAATCAAACCGTTAGTAAACAACATTTAAGCCATTAATTAATAACAGTTATACAATTAATTTCTAACATTTAAACTGTTAATTCCTAACGTTTAAGTTATTAATTTATAACATTCAAGTCATTAATTTATAACATTTAAGCTATTAATTTATAACATTTAAGCAATTAATATACATCATCTAAGCCACTAACTTATAACATTTAAGCTATCAGTTTATACATTTAAACCATTACTTTTTAACCCTCAAGCTGTTAATTTACAACATCTAAGCCACTAACTTATAACATTTAAGCTATCAGTTTATACATTTAAGCCATTAATAAAATTTAAGCCTCAAGCTATTAATTTATAACATTTAAGCTATTAATTTACAGCATCTAGGCTACTAATTTATAACATTTAAGCTATTAATATATAACATTCAAGATATTAATTTATAACATTCATGCTATTAATTTATAACACTTAAGCTATTAATTTACAATATTTAAATGATTATTTTATACATTTAAGCCATTAATTTATAACATTTAAGCTATTAATTTATATCATTTAAACTATTATTTTATAGATTTAAGCCATTAATCTAAAACAGTTACTGCATTAATTCTTAACAATTATACCTATAATTTATAACTATATCTTCCCATTAATTCAATGTAATTTTGCTCTTAATTCATAACAGTTGCACCATTAATCGGAAGCAATTCTACATTCATTGATTTAAATCAATACCATCGATTCGTAGTGAGTAAATTAATGATTTATTTTAGTTTATTTAATATTAACGAAATCTTTCAAGTCCCTGAAGTGCTATTTTATTTTTATATAGTATTATTTTTAAATTTTGAATACAGTATTTAATTTCTCATTTCACTATTTCGTATAAAACCAGTGGTAACGCAGAGTGTACCTATTGAGTGTCTGGATGGGATGTAATTTTCCATGTCTGCATAAAACCAAGGAAACAACACCGTAATCATGGAATCAAGGAAGCAAGTGTAATTTAATGGAAGGCAACGACATCTCATCATTCGTCCATACGCGCTACAATTGCTACCTTGCATGATTTCGTTTCTTCGAAGATAAGTTCAATATTCAAGTATGATTATGCGAATCCACGTACTACAGCTATTCTAATTAATAAATTTCAATACACGCTACATCTTTGTTATAAAATAATTTTACATCTCTGCTTCCAATGCTTAAAAACTCTTTATGTAAATGGGACCCGAGCGTAGTTACCTCCTCGTGGTGGGTCCCGGTAATTGGTATCGTTTTCTAAATAATAATACACTAAGTACTATTTTTAATATTAGTATTATTATTTGAAAAACGATATCAAGCTAAAAACTACTTGAATATAGTCTGGTCTTGATCATCCAAAATAATTTTGGTGATCCAGATTGGACTAATACCCCCCCGCGGGGGCACCGTGGGACATCGTGGGACATCGCGGGACATCGTGAGATGCGTGCGTTTTAGCCTTAATTAATCGTAAGATAGATATATATGTTAAGTGCATTGTGAGCTCATTCTGTACAAAGATACTTATCCATCTTGGAACGAAAAATATTAATCTCGTCTCCGTTGATCCCCTCGCTTACCACATTGGAAAAATTGTTCCCGCGATTTATCGGTTCACGATCGCTCAGTTCTTTCAAACTGCCGCGTGGCGTACTCGCTCGCGCGTATTCCGGGTACGTGCGGGTCAACGTGCACTGGATAACTCTTTGGATTCGTAAGTCGCCCCAAGGACACCTCTGTCTTGGTGACTACTCGACAACTGCTCGTCGTTTGCCGCGAATCGCGGGAGATGTCATCGCGCTGATGATACCTGAGTCGTAGATCTGCAATCCTGTCCGATTGGTACTTCGGTACTTGGGCAGGGACCTGCATTTAACGTCCTCCGTAATCCTGTTCAAGTGGCAAAACCCGCGGGGGTGGACCCCACTGTTCAGTTGGGGCCTTGCCTTGGTAATCCTGATCAGCGGTCCCTCCCCGGGCTGTCACTTGTTCAGTTGGAGTGTGTTAAATTGCGGGCCCATTTGCTGGATCTCTGGTATCATCGGCAGGTGCCATCGACCGTGATAAGTTGCAAGCGACATAACAGGAATCGAGGGAAGGTCAATGCTTGGGCTTTCCGCTGAACCTTAGGGTTATCTGGTGCACGGGGGTACGTCACGTAGGTTTGTTAGTTCCTTCGAGAGATCGTGATTTCGTTCGTTCCGGGCGCGCCCCGGTGTTTCTTTCATCGGCTGATTGTTGGGGCTCCTTTTCCATAGTAGTCTCATTCTTTTTCTTTCGTTCCAAGTTAGACAAATGTGTCTTTGATACGGAATGTTGCCGATAGGGTTGCGAATTATTGTACGATGTTTGTACTGATCGATGTAATCGTTGTGTGTGAGATACATGTTGCGTTGTGTGGGAGATAGATATTGCGTCGTGTAAGCTTTGTTTTACGTTTGTAAAGAATCGTGTAACTGCTGCGTAGGAGATAGATGTTTCGCGGTTAGGCTACGAAATAGCTATCTCTTTACGCAGGCCCATGATCAAGTAGAGTCAGAACTCGACATTCTTGCCAATAGGTTGAATGTCGAGACCGATGCATAATGTTAAATAACTCATGGGCGGGTCTCTTGCGTAGTCACCTCCTCGTGGTGAGACCCGGTAATTGGCATCGTTTTCCAAAAATTAATCAGTTGATTAATCTTTGGAAAGCGATACCAAGCTAAGAACTACGCACCAGTCCAGTTTGGGTCTCCAAAAGCCGCCAAAAGAATTTTGGATGATCTAGACTGGACTAGCACCCCCCCGCGGGGGCACCGTGGGACATCGTGGGACACCGTTGTTCACCGTTGGACGCCGTTGGACACCGTTGGACACCGTTGGACACCGTTGGACACCGTTGGACACCGTTGGACACCGTGGGATAAGTATTGGCTCTCAAATCCATTCTGAGCCCATTCTGTACAATGATATTTATCTGACTTGGAACGAAATGTAAAAATTGATTCTTCTTTTCCTCTGAATCTTGCGGTTATTTTGTGCACGGGAGTGCGTCGCGTGAGTCCATTGATTCTTTCGAAAGATTTTTCTTTCATTGTCTGTTTGTTCGGGCTTCTTATTTTCCCATTTTTAAGGGAAGATTATTACGGTCATGTTGGTGTTTATAACTTTTCGATATATTCAAAAGTTTAGAGTCGCGAAAATAGAGTGTTAAACAGTTTAGTACAATGCCTCGAATGTCCCTTTTGGAAGACACGAAATTGTATATGCAGTGTCAATAGGTACGATTAAATAAATTATTGTTCTATTTCCGATATATGAGATCATTCTCTTATTTCAATCGAATTTTTAACGAATTATCTTATTGTTTCAAATTGAGTTATATCTCAATAATTCACTTATGGAATTCAATTTCTTTTGTTGTATTATGTGAATTTGCTACAGTTAACGTCATAAACTTGCAACTTAGTACAGTTAGATTCAAATACCTCGAAACAAGGTTTCGCGTGCGTTTGTCAAGTGTTCTTTAAGTATATTTAGTGGCGAACTTTTGAATCCTTGCAAATATTTTCCAATATTTATAACACGCGACTATAGTGTATTAGTGAAATGTATATTTCGTTTTCTAATAACGAATATTCACAGTATATATTCTAATTGCGAATAGTATAATTTTTGCAAACGATTGCATTGCATTCACGGCATTCGTAAGTATTTGTTCGCTATCGAGAAATATCTCACAATTTTCAACTTATATTTTCATACTTGATCCAATTTCTTAATGATAATTTTTAAGTGTAAAGAAATAGCAGTATTTTCTAAATAAACGTTCGATTGGGAAAAGAAGAAAATTGTCGAAACGACGTTTCGCTTCTTTTCCATCCCCACCCCCGCCTCTAAACTGCTTTATTTTCAGGGAATATTTGTGACCGCGCGCAATGCGGTTGTAGAGTCAGTGTTTGCTACGCGATAGTTTCTTTTCAATATTTTAAAATCACGATAGTTTTGATTAAATTCGATCGAATAATCACACGCGAAAGTAATAAAATTTTATCAATCAAATTTGTACGCGATATTAGAATCCTTGTTCGCCGATCATAATTTAAGCGGTCGCGGTAACGTAGTCTTTTATTTTTTTTTTTTATATTTATTTTTTTGAATATTCGTTTTCGGTATTAGAGTCAGTGCCTCCCTCAAGAGGATAAAGCCTCTCCAGGAGCTCAAGAAAGTAAGTAGTTTTATATATTGTATTTCAATTTTTTCTATTTATTATATTTTATTTGAAACATTGTTAATTATAAAATAAAAATTATTGATAATTTAGAAAGTTGTAAATGTTCTTTTTAATCGAAATAAAGTCTTAAAGTCTTAACATTAAAGTACAATAAAACTGTCTGATACGTATCAAAAATAACTGAATGTTTAATTCTCAAAGTTTTATATTAGAGTTTCAATTTACATACTTATTAAAGTTTAGTCTTTATTATTGTTAAAGTTCCATGTCTTTCATTATGTATTAACGATATTAATGATATCTATGATATTAATGATGATTTTGTTATAGACATACCACTGCTTCAACTTCTTCATCTTCATCAGGGATGTTCTAACAGTGGCTCAAAAGCCAAGAATGTAAGTATTTTTCCATATCGTACTTCAATTTTGTCTATTTCGTATATTTTTCTTTGACCACTATCAATTAAGAAATACAATTTGATTGAAAATTTGGAAGGTTAGCATTTTCTGAGATTATTCTTTCAATAAAGTAAAATAACTGTTAAAGTTTAATACCGAATTATGAGACATGACTAACATATTTCAGAAATCATTAGATTCCTAATTTTTAGATTCTAAACTTTCATATTAGAGTTTTAGTTTTTATACTTATCAAAGTTTATTAAAATTTCAATCTTTATTATTACTAAAGTTACTAAAGTTAATAAACCTTCATTTTTCATTATCTCCAACTTTTCAAATAATCAGCAATCACTCATCGTGTTTCGTTCTGTAACAGATTTTTCGCAACCTCCATTTCCACCACCGGACCTTACACGGTTCCTGACGATATTCGCTGGGGTGGCTCAACATCCATGGTACGTCCTCTGTTTCTCCGCATCGAACGGTGAGTCGCATGCATTTCTGTTCCTCCGGTCACCCAATCATGTCGTAGGATGAAAGGTCCGAATCGGCACGGGTGACTGGTTGTATTACCTAGAATTTTTTGCGAGCATAGTGACCGCGGGTATTTTTTATACCCGTGAGTAGTAACATTCTTTTTTTAAATTTATTAGTTTAGGATAGGTCTTCTTGCACAGCGCGATTATAATAATTAGTTTTTTAATAGTTAGGTTAAACACATACACTTATTCGTGTTATTTATAAATATGCATGTTAATATTCCGTATGAATATTTGCAAATGGCAAATATCTACACGAATATACCTGTATGATACAAATATATTTGATCTTAAGCAATGAATTGATCGTGACAATATTAAGTCACATTCGTTTATTTCACTTCGGCTAGAATTTCAAATATGAGTCAAAATTCATTTTTTCCCGTACAAGAATGTGTGCAATTTTACGTGCAAGAAGACACTCCGCGACAGGCAAATTTTTGAATCAAAGCAATAATTTTGAACATTGCCTCTGCACTCTCGAGTATATGCTTTGATAAAGAAATCGCCTGAAATTATTTCTTTCTCAGTAATATATTTACAGTCAATTATTCCATTTCATTGAGTCTTTTTCAATTAACGCTACCTTTTTTACAATATTAAAATTTTGTTCTGATTTATTAAATTAATAAAATAGAATTACTTTATTATTAAATGAATAAAGTAGAGTTATTCAGAAAGGAAGTAATAAAATATAAAATCAAAGAACGTCAGTCCGTTAAATAAAAATTACACAAATTCAATCATCTTTTTAGATCAGGATTTTCAGGTTTAACCCTTTCCGTGCCCATTGTCAGGATCTCATTCACGTGCCCAGGTGCTACTTGAATGGGAGAAGGACATTGGGCACGATGATCTAGAATTAAACAATGTAATAATTTCTCAGCGACTGACGATGCGTTAGTGTGTCGTGCACGACGTATTTTCCACGTTATGTGTGTGTGTTGTTAGGCCGTGGTATTACGTCGCTTTCTCTCATTCGTTACAACTTCAAATATTAAAAATGTCGAGACATATATCGATTCAATTTATGTCTCGATACAATTAGAATTTTTCATAATATCATCCACATGATTAAGTGTACTCATACTCTTAATATTGCTATCAATTGCAATTATAATTCCAAGTTTACTTATATTTATTTAAAAAATATAATTTCTTGAGACGTGTTTTATCACGTTTTACGCAATGGTCACTAGCCTTCGTCAGTCGATTTCAGGAAAACGGTACGTACCTTAGAGTGTGCATGTTGTGTGTTAAGCTCGGGTGTCGGAGGCGTCCCGGGATGCCTAGTGTAGGACCTTTGCGCCCGAGCGTTTGTGTGAGAACCGTGGAGTGAGTGTGTTGGTGTGCCTGTTTTGCCATTTTTAAATATAGCGTTAGGTAGGATAGGTAGTATACCTTCTGGTATGCCTGTTAATAGTAAAGTAGGTAGGGCCGGGCAGGTTGGCACAGTCTCTGGTCGGGTAGGCGCGTTTTCGCGTGATCAACCTGTTTCTGGAAATCTATTTGAAAAATCGACGGTGAAACCGGCACGAGTAGAGCATGCTCTCGTCTCTGGTTTTGCCTATCGATTTTTCGAATTTCGCGGTCGCGATCGCGAGTGGGCTCGAAACGAACGTACATTGCTCGAGCACGCACATGCGAGTGGGCAACATACATACATCTGTTATCCCGTTGACCGCGGATTCGTTATCGAACCTAGAATCATTGTCATTAGCGTCTGGAGTATCTAATTAACACGGTTACTTGTCGATATCTGCAACAATCATATTTGCTCTAGTCAATATCTCCTCTATTGCATAACGACAATGTCTAATCACCACGAAGATTCGTTTCACGCCCTTAACCCCAACTCTAATCATAACGCTAACCCAACATATATATATATATATCAATAATTGTAAGTATATATATATATATATATATATATGTATATATACAATACAGGGAAGACAGTTAACATAGGGCAAACCGAACGATGTGCCCTGTATAAAGAATCAAATGTGGAGTATAACGCGTACCGAATTGCCTAGATAACCCCAATGGCAGCGGAGATACGTTCAATTAGATTGGTTTGGCCTTGAAAATGTAAAAACTATAATTGCATTGGATTTGACAGGGAAGAGAGTTAACATAGGGCAAACCGAACGATGTGTCCTGTATAAAGAATCAAATGTGGAGTATAACGTGCTCCGAATAGTCTTCGTAACCCCAATAGCAGCGGAGATACGTTCAATTAGATTTACTTGGCCTTGAAAATTTAAAAACTATAATTGGATTGGATTTGACGGGGAAGAGAGTTACCGTAGGGCAAACCGAACGATGTGTCCTGTATAAGGAATCAAATGTTGAGTATGACGCGTATCGAATTGTCTAGATAACCCCAACAGCAGCGGGGATACGTTCAATTAGATATATTTGGCCTTGAAAATTTAAAAACTATAATTGCATTGGATTTGACAGGGAAGACAGTTAACATAGGGCAAACCGAGCGATGTGCCCTGTATAAAGATTCAAATGTGGAGTATAACGCGTATCGAATTGCCTAGATAACCCCAATAGCCGCGGAGATACGTTCAATTAGATTTATTTGGCCTTGAAAAATTAAAAACTATAATTGGATTGGATTTGACAGGGAATAGGGTTAACGTAGGTCAAACCGAGCGATGTCTCCTGTATAAAGATTCAAATGTGGAGTATAACGCGTATCGAATTGCCTAGATAACCCCAATAGCCGCGGAGATACGATCAATTAGATTTATTTGGCCTTGAAAATTTAAATAATATAATTGCATTGCATATGACAGGGAAGAGTGTTAACGTTGGGCAAACCGAACGATGTGTCCTGTATAAGGAATCAAATGTGGAGTATAACGCGTATCGAATTGCCTAGATAACCCCAATAGCCGCGGAGATACGTTCAATTAGATTTATCTGGCCTTGAAAATTTACATAATATAATTGCATTGCATATGACAGGGAAGAGTGTTAACGTTGGGCAAACCGAACGACGTGTCCTGTATAAAGAATCAAATGTGGAGTGTAACGCGCTCCGAAATGGCATCGTAACTCCAATTGCAGCAGAAATGCGTTATAACGTAATACTACGTCACGTTTTACGTTATAACGTAATACTACATAACATTATACGTTATAACGTAATACTACATAATGTTATACGTTATATCACAATGCTACATAACGTTATACGTTATATCGTAATGCTACGTAACGTTATACGTTATATCGTAATGCTACATAACGTTATACGTTATATCGTAATGCTACATAGCGTTATACGTTATATAGTAATGCTACATAACGTTATACGATATATCGTAATGCTACATAACGTTATACGATATATCGTAATGCTACATAACGTTATACGTTATATCGTAATGCTACATAACGTTATACGTTATATCGTTATGCTACATAACGTTATACGTTATATCGTAATGCTACATAACGGCATACGTTATATCGTTATGCTACATAACGTTATACGTTATATCGTAATGCTACATAACGTTATACGTTATATCGTAATCCTACATAACGTTATACGTTATATCGTAATGCTACATAACGTTATACGTTATATCGTAATGCTACATAACGTTATACGCGATATCGTAATGCTACAATACGTTATACGTTATATCGTAATGCTACATAACGTTATACGTTATATCGTAATGCTACATAACGTTAAACGTTATATAGTAATGCTACATAACGTTATACGTTATGTCGTAATGCTACGTAACGTTATACGTTATATCGTAATGCTACATAACGTTATACGTTATATCGTAATGCTACATAACGTTATACGTTATATCGTAATGCTACATAACGTTATACGTTATATCGTAATGCTACATAACGTTATACGTTATATCGTAATGATACGTAACGTTATACGTTATAACGTAATACTATATAACGTTATACGTTATATCGTAATGCTACATAACGTTATACGTTATATCGTAATGCTACATAACGTTATACGCTATATCGTAATGCTACATAACGTTATACGTTATATCGTAATGCTACATAACTTTGTACGTTATATCGTAATGCTACATAACGTTATACGTTATATCGTAATGCTACATAACGTTATACGTTATATCGTTATGCTACATACCGTTATACGTTATATCGTAATGCTACATAACGTTATACGTTATAACGTAATACTATATAACGTTATACGTTATATCGTAATGCTACATAACGTTATACGTTATAACGTATTACCATATAACGTTATACGCCATATCGTATTACCATATAACGTTATACGTTATATCGTAATGCTACATAACGTTGTACGTTATATCGTAATGCTACATAACGTTATACGTTATATCGTAATGCTACATAACGTTATACGTTATATTGTAATGCTGCATAACGTTATACGTTATATCGTAATGCTACATAACGTTATACGTTATAACGTATTACCATATAACGTTATACGTTATATCGTAATGCTACATAACGTGATACGTTATATCGTAATGCTACATAACGTTACACGTTATAACGTAATGCTACATAACGTTATACGTTATATCGTAATGCTACATAACGTTATACGTTATATCGTAATGCTACGTAACGTTATACGTTATATCGTTATGCTACATAACGTTATACGTTATATCGTAATGCTACATAACGTTATACGTTATATCGTAATGCTACATAACGTTATACGTTATACAGTAATGCTACATAACGTTATACGTTATATCATAATGCTACATAACGTTATACGTTATATCGTAATGCTACATAACGTTATACGTTATATAGTAATGCTACATAACGTTATACGTTATATCATAATGCTACATAACGTTATACGTTATAACGTAATACTATATAAAGTTATACGTTATATCGTAATGCTACATAACGTTATACGTTATATCGTAATGCTACAAAACGTTATACGTTATATTGTAATGCTGCATAACGTTATACGCTATATCGTAATGCTACATAACGTTATACGTTATATCGTAATGCTACATAACGTTATACATTATATCGTTATGCTACATAACGTTATACGTTATATCGTAATGCTACATAACGTTATACGTTATATCGTAATGCTACATAACGTTATACGTTATATAGTAATGCTACATAACGTTTTACGTTATATCATAATGCTACATAACGTTATACGTTATAACGTATTACCATATAACGTTATACGTTCTATCGTAATGCTACTTAACGTTATACGTTATATCGTAATGCTACATAACGTTGTACGTTATATCGTAATGCTACATAACGTTATACGTTATATCGTAATGCTACATAACGTTATATGTTATAACGTATTACCATACAACGTTATACGTTGTATCGTAATGCTACATAACGTTATACGTTATATCGTAATGCTACATAACGTTATACGTTATATCGTAATGCTACATAACGTTATACGTTATAACGTAATGCTACATAACGATATACGTTATATCGTAATGCTACATAACGTTATACGTTATATCGTAATGCTACATAAGGTTATACGTTATATCGTATTACCATATAACGTTATACGTTATATCGTAATGCTACATAACGTTATACGTTATATTGTAATGCTGCATAACGTTATACGTTATATCGTAATGCTACATAACGTTATACGTTATAACGTATTACCATATAACGTTATACGTTATATCGTATTACCATATAACGTTATACGTTATATCGTAATGCTACATAACGTTATACGTTATATCGTAGTGCTACATAACGTTATACTTTATATCGTAATGCTACATAACGTTATACGTTATATCGTAATGCTACATAGCGTTATACGTTATATCGTAATGCTACATAACGTTATACGTTATATCGTTATTCTACATAACGTTATACGTTATATCGTAATGCTACATAACGTTATACGTTATATCGTAATGCTACATAACGTTATACGTTATATCGTAATGCTACGTAACGTTATACGTTATATCGTAATGCTACATAACGTTATACGTTATATCGTAATGCTAAATAACGTTATACGTTATATCGTAATGCTACATAACGTTATACGTTATTTCGTAATGCTACATAACGTTATACGTTATATCGTAATGCTACATAACGTTATACGTTATATTGTAATGCTACATAACGTTATACGCTATATCGTAATGCTACATAACGTTATACGTTATAACGTAATACTATATAATGTTATACGTTATTACGTAATGCTACATAACGTTATACGTTATATCGTAATGCTACATAACGTTATACGTTATATCGTTATGCTACATAACGTTATACGTTATATCGTAATGCTACGTAACGTTATACGTTATATCGTAATGCTACATAACGTTATACGTTATATCGTAATGCTACATAACGTTATACGTTATATCGTAATGCTATATAACGTTATACGTTATATCGTAATGCTACATAACGTTATACGCTATATCGTAATGCTACATAACGCTACACGTTATATCGTAATGCTACAAAACGTTATACGTTATATCGTAATGATACATAACGTTATACGATATATTGTAATGCTAAATAACGCTATACGTTATATCGTAATGCTACATAACGTTATACGTTATATCGTAATGCTAAATAACGTTATACGTTATATCGTAATGCTACATAACGTTATACGTTATATCGTAATGCTACGTAACGTTATACGTTATATCGTAATGCTACATAACGTTATACGTTATATCGTAATGCTAAATAACGTTATACGTTATATCGTAATGCTACATCACGTTATACGTTATTTCGTAATGCTACATAACGTTATACGTTATATCGTAATGCTACATAGCGTTACACGTTATAACGTAATGCTACATAACGTTATACGTTATATCGTAATGCTACGTAACGTTATACGTTATATCGTAATGCTACATAACGTTTTACGTTATTTCGTAATGCTACATAACGTTATACGTTATATCGTAATGCTACATAACGTTATACGTTATAACGTATTACCATATTACGTTATACGTTATATCGTAATGCTACATAACGTTATACGTTATATCGTAATGCTACATAACGTTACACGTTATAACGTAATGGTACATAACGTTATACGTTATATCGTAATGCTACATAACGTTATACGTTATATCGTAATGCTACGTAACGTTATACCTTATATTGTTATGCTACATAACGTTATACGTTATATCGTAAGGCTACATAACGTTATACGTTATATCGTAATGCTACATAACGTTATACGTTATATAGTAATGCTACATAACGTTATACGGTATATCGTAATGCTACATAACGTTATACGTTGTAACGTAATACTATATAAAGTTATACATTATATCGTAATGCTACATAACGTTATACGTTATATCGTAATGCTACATAACGTTATACGTTATATCGTAATGCTACATAACGTTATACGTTATATTGTAATGCTACATAACGTTATACGCTATATCGTAATGCTAAATAACGTTATACGTTATATCGTAATGCTACATAGCGTTATACGTTATATCGTAATGCTACATAACGTTATACGTTATATAGTAATGCTACATAACGTTATACGGTATATCGTAATGCTACATAACGTTATACGTTATATCGTAATGCTACATAACGCTATACTTTATATCGTAATGCTACATAACGTTATACGCTATATCGTAATGCTACATAACGCTACACGTTATATCGTAATGCTACAAAACGTTATACGTTATATCGTTATGCTACATAACGTTATACGTTATATCGTAATGCTACATAACGTTATACGTTATATCGTAATGCTACATAACGTTATACGTTATATCGTAATGCTACATAACGTTATACGTTATATCGTAATGCTACATAACGTTATACGTTATAACGTATTACCATATTACGTTATACGTTATATCGTAATGCTACATAACGTTATACGTTATATCGTAATGCTACATAACGTTACACGTTATAACGTAATGCTACATAACGTTATACGTTATATCGTAATGCTACATAACGTTATACGTTATATCGTAATGCTACGTAACGTTATACGTTATATCGTTATGCTACATAACGTTATACGTTATATCGTAATGCTACATAACGTTATACGTTATATCGTAGTGCTACATAACGTTACACGTTATAACGTAATGCTACATAACGTTATACGTTATATCGTAATGCTACATAACGTTATACGTTATATCGTAATGCTACGTAACGTTATACGTTATATCGTTATGCTACATAACGTTATACGTTATATCGTAATGCTACATAACGTTATACGTTATATCGTAATGCTACATAACGTTATACGTTATATCGTAATGCTACATAGCGTTATACGTTATATCGTAATGCTACATAACGTTATACGTTATATAGTAATGCTACATAACGTTATACGGTATATCGTAATGCTACATAACGTTATACGTTATATCGTAATGCTACATAACGCTATACTTTATATCGTAATGCTACATAACGTTATACGCTATATCGTAATGCTACATAACGTTATACGTTGTAACGTAATACTATATAAAGTTATACATTATATCGTAATGCTACATAACGTTATACGTTATATCGTAATGCTACATAACGTTATACGTTATATCGTAATGCTAAATAACGTTATACGTTATATCGTAATGCTACATAACGTTATACGTTATATCGTAATGCTACGTAACGTTATACGTTATATCGTAATGCTACATAACGTTATACGCTATATCGTAATGCTACATAACGTTATACGTTGTAACGTAATACTATATAAAGTTATACATTATATCGTAATGCTACATAACGTTATACGTTATATCGTAATGCTACATAACGTTATACGTTATATCGTAATGCTAAATAACGTTATACGTTATATCGTAATGCTACATAACGTTATACGTTATATCGTAATGCTACGTAACGTTATACGTTATATCGTAATGCTACATAACGTTATACGTTATATCGTAATGCTAAATAACGTTATACGTTATATCGTAATGCTACATCACGTTATACGTTATTTCGTAATGCTACATAACGTTATACGTTATATCGTAATGCTACATAGCGTTACACGTTATATTGTAATGCTACATAACGTTATACGCTATATCGTAATGCTACATAACGTTATACGTTATAACGTAATACTATATAATGTTATACGTTATTACGTAATGCTACATAACGTTATACGTTATATCGTAATGCTACATAACGTTATACGTTATATCGTTATGCTACATAACGTTATACGTTATATCGTAATGCTACGTAACGTTATACGTTATATCGTAATGCTACATAACGTTATACGTTATATCGTAATGCTACATAACGTTATACGTTATATCGTAATGCTATATAACGTTATACGTTATATCGTAATGCTACATAACGTTATACGCTATATCGTAATGCTACATAACGCTACACGTTATATCGTAATGCTACAAAACGTTATACGTTATATCGTAATGATACATAACGTTATACGATATATTGTAATGCTAAATAACGCTATACGTTATATCGTAATGCTACATAACGTTATACGTTATATCGTAATGCTAAATAACGTTATACGTTATATCGTAATGCTACATAACGTTATACGTTATATCGTAATGCTACGTAACGTTATACGTTATATCGTAATGCTACATAACGTTATACGTTATATCGTAATGCTAAATAACGTTATACGTTATATCGTAATGCTACATCACGTTATACGTTATTTCGTAATGCTACATAACGTTATACGTTATATCGTAATGCTACATAGCGTTACACGTTATAACGTAATGCTACATAACGTTATACGTTATATCGTAATGCTACGTAACGTTATACGTTATATCGTAATGCTACATAACGTTTTACGTTATTTCGTAATGCTACATAACGTTATACGTTATATCGTAATGCTACATAACGTTATACGTTATAACGTATTACCATATTACGTTATACGTTATATCGTAATGCTACATAACGTTATACGTTATATCGTAATGCTACATAACGTTACACGTTATAACGTAATGGTACATAACGTTATACGTTATATCGTAATGCTACATAACGTTATACGTTATATCGTAATGCTACGTAACGTTATACCTTATATTGTTATGCTACATAACGTTATACGTTATATCGTAAGGCTACATAACGTTATACGTTATATCGTAATGCTACATAACGTTATACGTTATATAGTAATGCTACATAACGTTATACGGTATATCGTAATGCTACATAACGTTATACGTTATATCGTAATGCTACATAACGCTATACTTTATATCGTAATGCTACATAACGTTATACGCTATATCGTAATGCTACATAACGCTACACGTTATATCGTAATGCTACAAAACGTTATACGTTATATCGTTATGCTACATAACGTTATACGTTATATCGTAATGCTACATAACGTTATACGTTATATCGTAATGCTACATAACGTTATACGTTATATCGTAATGCTACATAACGTTATACGTTATATCGTAATGCTACATAACGTTATACGTTATAACGTATTACCATATTACGTTATACGTTATATCGTAATGCTACATAACGTTATACGTTATATCGTAATGCTACATAACGTTACACGTTATAACGTAATGCTACATAACGTTATACGTTATATCGTAATGCTACATAACGTTATACGTTATATCGTAATGCTACGTAACGTTATATCGTTATGCTACATAACGTTATACGTTATATCGTAATGCTACATAACGTTATACGTTATATCGTAATGCTACATAACGTTATACGTTATATTGTAATGCTACATAACGTTATACGCTATATCGTAATGCTACATAACGTTATACGTTATATCGTAATGCTACATAGCGTTATACGTTATATCGTAATGCTACATAACGTTATACGTTATATAGTAATGCTACATAACGTTATACGGTATATCGTAATGCTACATAACGTTATACGTTATATCGTAATGCTACATAACGCTATACTTTATATCGTAATGCTACATAACGTTATACGCTATATCGTAATGCTACATAACGCTACACGTTATATCGTAATGCTACAAAACGTTATACGTTATATCGTTATGCTACATAACGTTATACGTTATATCGTAATGCTACATAACGTTATACGTTATATCGTAATGCTACATAACGTTATACGTTATATCGTAATGCTACATAACGTTATACGTTATATCGTAATGCTACATAACGTTATACGTTATAACGTATTACCATATTACGTTATACGTTATATCGTAATGCTACATAACGTTATACGTTATATCGTAATGCTACATAACGTTACACGTTATAACGTAATGCTACATAACGTTATACGTTATATCGTAATGCTACATAACGTTATACGTTATATCGTAATGCTACGTAACGTTATACGTTATATCGTTATGCTACATAACGTTATACGTTATATCGTAATGCTACATAACGTTATACGTTATATCGTAATGCTACATAACGTTACACGTTATATCGTAATGCTACATAACGTTATACGTTATATCGTAATGCTACATAACGTTATACGTTGTAACGTAATACTATATAAAGTTATACATTATATCGTAATGCTACATAACGTTATACGTTATATCGTAATGCTACATAACGTTATACGTTATATCGTAATGCTACATAACGTTATACGTTATATCGTTATGCTACATAACGTTATACGTTATATCGTAATGCTACATATCGTTATACGTTATATCGTAATGCTACATAACGTCATACGTTATATCATAGTGCTACATAACGTTATACGTTATAACGTAATACTATGTAAAGTTATACGTTATATCGTAATGCTACATAACGTTATACGTTATATAGTAATGCTACATAACGTTATACGCTATATCGTAATGCTACATAACGTTATACGCTATATCGTAATGCTACATAACGTTATACGTTATATCGTAATCTTACATAACGTTATACGTTATATCGTTATGCTACATAACGTTATACGTTATATCGTAATGCTACATAACGTTATACGTTATATCGTAATGCTACATAACGTTACACGCTATATAGTAATGCTACATAACGTTATACGTTATAACGTATTACCATATAACGTTATACGTTATATCGTTTTACCATATAACGTTATACGTTATATCGTAATGCTACATAACGTTATACGTTATATCGTAATGCTACATAACGTTATACGTTATATAGTAATGCTACATAACGTTATACGTTATAACGTATTACCATATAACGTTATACGTTATATCGTATTACCATATAACGTTATACGTTATATCGTAATGCTGCATAACGTTATACGTTATAACGTAATACTATATAAAGTTATACGTTATATCGTAATGCTACATAACGATATACGTTATAACGTATTACCATATAACGTTATACGTTATATCGTAATGCTACATAACGATATACGTTATAACGTATTACCATATAACGTTATACGTTATATCGTAATGCTACATAACGTTACACGTTATATCGTAATGCTACATAACGTTATACGTTATATCGTAATGCTACATAACGCTATACGTTATATCGTTATGCTACATAACGTTATACGTTATATCGTAATGCTACATAACGTTATACGTTATATCGTAATGCAACATAACGTTATACGTTATAACGTATTACCATATAACGTTATTCGTTATATCGTAATACTACATAACGTTATACGTTATATCGTAATCCTACATAACGTTATACGTTATATCGTAATGCTACATAACGTTATACGTTATATCGTTATGCTACATAACGTTATACGTTATAACGTAATACTATATAACGTTATACGTTATATTGTAATGCTACATTACGTTATACGTTATATAGTAATGCTACATAACGTTATACGTTATATCGTAATGCTACATAACGTTATACGTTATATCATAGTGCTACATAACGTTATACGTTATAACGTAATACTATATAAAGTTATACGTTATATCGTAATGCTACATAACGATATACGTTATAACGTATTACCATATAACGTTATACGTTATATCGTAATGCTACATAACGTTATACGCTATATCGTAATGCCACAATACGTTATACGTTATATCGTAATGCCACAATACGTTATACGTTATATCGTAATGCTACATAACGTTATACGTTATATCGTAATGCTACATAACGTTAAACGTTATATAGTAATGCTACATAACGTTATACGTTATGTCGTAATGCTACATAACGTTATACGTTATATCGTAATGCTACATAACGTTATACGTTATATCGTAATGCTACATAACGTTATACGTTATATCGTAATGCTACATAACGTTATACGTTATATCGTAATGCTACATAACGTTATACGTTATATCGTAATGCTACATAATGTTATACGTTATATCGTAATGCTACATAACGTTATACGTTATATAGTAATGCTACATAACATTATACGATATATCGTAATGCTACATAACGTTATACGTTATATCGTAATGCTACATAACGTTATACGTTATATCGTAATGCTACATAACTTTGTACGTTATATCGTAATGCTACATAACGTTATACGTTATATCGTAATGCTACAATACGTTATACGTTATATCGTAATGCTACATAACGTTATACGCTATATCGTAATGCTACCATACGTTATTCGTTATATCGTAATACTACATAACGTTATACGTTATATCGTAATCCTACATAACGTTATACGTTATATCGTAATGCTACATAACGTTATACGTTATATCGTTATGCTACATAACGTTATACGTTATAACGTAATACTATATAACGTTATACGTTATATTGTAATGCTACATTACGTTATACGATATATAGTAATGCTACATAACGTTATACGTTATATCGTAATGCTACATAACGTTATACGTTATAACGTAATACTATATAAAGTTATACGTTATATCGTAATGCTACATAACGTTATACGCTATATAGTAATGCTACATAACGCTATACGTTATATCGTAATGCTACATAACGTTATACGTTATATCATAGTGCTACATAACGTTATACGTTATAACGTAATACTATATAAAGTTATACGTTATATCGTAATGCTACATAACGATATACGTTATAACGTATTACCATATAACGTTATACGTTATATCGTAATGCTACATAACGTTATACGCGATATCGTAATGCCACAATACGTTATACGTTATATCGTAATGCTACATAACGTTATACGTTATATCGTAATGCTACATAAGGTTATACGTTATATCGTATTACCATATAACGTTATACGTTATATCGTAATGCTACATAACGTTATACGTTATATTGTAATGCTGCATAACGTTATACGTTATATCGTAATGCTACATAACGTTATACGTTATATTGTAATGCTGCATAACGTTATACGTTATATCGTAATGCTACATAACGTTATACGTTATAACGTATTACCATATAACGTTATACGTTATATCGTATTACCATATAACGTTATACGTTATATCGTATTACCATATAACGTTATACGTTATATCGTAATGCTACATAACGTTATACGTTATATCGTAGTGCTACATAACGTTATACTTTATATCGTAATGCTACATAACGTTATACGTTATATCGTAATGCTACATAGCGTTATACGTTATATCGTAATGCTACATAACGTTATACGTTATATCGTTATTCTACATAACGTTATACGTTATATCGTAATGCTACATAACGTTATACGTTATATCGTAATGCTACATAACGTTATACGTTATATCGTAATGCTACGTAACGTTATACGTTATATCGTAATGCTACATAACGTTATACGTTATATCGTAATGCTAAATAACGTTATACGTTATATCGTAATGCTACATAACGTTATACGTTATTTCGTATTGCTACATAACGTTATACGTTATATCGTAATGCTACATAACGTTATACGTTATATTGTAATGCTACATAACGTTATACGCTATATCGTAATGCTACATAACGTTACACGTTATAACGTAATACTATATAATGTTATACGTTATTACGTAATGCTACATAACGTTATACGTTATATCGTAATGCTACATAACGTTATACGTTATATCGTTATGCTACATAACGTTATACATTATATCGTAATGCTTCGTAACGTTATACGTTATATCGTAATGCTACATAACGTTATACGTTATATCGTAATGCTACATAACGTTATACGTTATATCGTAATGCTATATAACGTTATACGTTATATCGTAATGCTACATAACGTTATACGCTATATCGTAATGCTACATAACGCTACACGTTATATCGTAATGCTACAAAACGTTATACGTTATATCGTAATGATACATAACGTTATACGATATATTGTAATGCTAAATAACGCTATACGTTATATCGTAATGCTACATAACGTTATACGTTATATCGTAATGCTAAATAACGTTATACGTTATATCGTAATGCTACATAACGTTATACGTTATATCGTAATGCTACGTAACGTTATACGTTATATCGTAATGCTACATAACGTTATACGTTATATCGTAATGCTAAATAACGTTATACGTTATATCGTAATGCTACATCACGTTATACGTTATATCGTAATGCTACGTAACGTTATACCTTATATTGTTATGCTACATAACGTTATACGTTATATCGTAAGGCTACATAACGTTATACGTTATATCGTAATGCTACATAACGTTATACGTTATATAGTAATGCTACATAACGTTATACGGTATATCGTAATGCTACATAACGTTATACGTTGTAACGTAATACTATATAAAGTTATACATTATATCGTAATGCTACATAACGTTATACGTTATATCGTAATGCTACATAACGTTATACGTTATATCGTAATGCTACATAACGTTATACGTTATATTGTAATGCTACATAACGTTATACGCTATATCGTAATGCTACATAACGTTATACGTTATATCGTAATGCTACATAGCGTTATACGTTATATCGTAATGCTACATAACGTTATACGTTATATAGTAATGCTACATAACGTTATACGGTATATCGTAATGCTACATAACGTTATACGTTATATCGTAATGCTATATAACGTTATACGTTACATCGTAATGCTACATAACGTTATACGCTATATCGTAATGCTACATAACGCTACACGTTATATCGTAATGCTACAAAACGTTATACGTTATATCGTAATGCTACATAACGTTATACGTTATATCGTAATGCTACATAACGTTACACGTTATAACGTATTGGTACATAACGTTATACGTTATATCGTAATGCTACATAACGTTATACGTTATATCGTAATGCTATGTAACGTTATACCTTATATTGTTATGCTACATAACGTTATACGATATATCGTAAGGCTACATAACGTTATACGTTATATCGTAATGCTCCATAACGTTATACGTTATATAGTAATGCTACATAACGTTATACGGTATATCGTAATGCTACATAACGTTATACGTTGTAACGGAATACTATATAAAGTTATACATTATATCGTAATGCTACATAACGTTATACGTTATATCGTAATGCTACATAACGTTATACGTTATATCGTAATGCTACATAACGTTACACGTTATAACGTATTGGTACATAACGTTATACGTTATATCGTAATGCTACATAACGTTATACGTTATATCGTAATGCTATGTAACGTTATACCAATCTGATAGAGTGTGTATAACGTTATACGATATATCGTAAGGCTACATAACGTTATACGTTATATCGTAATGCTCCATAACGTTATACGTTATATAGTAATGCTACATAACGTTATACGGTATATCGTAATGCTACATAACGTTATACGTTGTAACGGAATACTATATAAAGTTATACATTATATCGTAATGCTACATAACGTTATACGTTATATCGTAATGCTACATAACGTTATACGTTATATCGTAATGCTACATAACGTTATACGTTATATTGTAATGCTACATAACGTTATACGCTATATCGTAATGCTACATAACGTTATACGTTATATCGTAATGCTACATAGCGTTATACGTTATATCGTAATGCTACATAACGTTATACGTTATATAGTAATGCTACATAACGTTATACGGTATATCGTAATGCTACATAACGTTATACGTTACATCGTAATGCTACATAACGTTATACGTTATATCGTTATGCTACATAACGTTATACGTTATAGCGTAATACTATATAACGTTATACGTTATATTGTAATGCTACATTACGTTATACGTTATATAGTAATGCTACATAACGTTATACGTTATATCGTAATGCTACATAACGTTATACGTTATAACGTAATACTATATAAAGTTATACGTTATATCGTAATGCTACATAACGTTATACGCTATATAGTAATGCTACATAACGCTATACGTTATATCGTAATGCTACATAACGTTATACGTTATATCATAGTGCAACATAACGTTATACGTTATAACGTAATACTATATAAAGTTATACGTTATATCGTAATGCTACATAACGATATACGTTATAACGTATTACCATATAACGTTATACGTTATATCGTAATGCTACATAACGTTATACGCGATATCGTAATGCCACAATACGTTATACGTTATATCGTAATGCCACAATACGTTATACGTTATATCGTAATGCTACATAACGTTATACGTTATATCGTAATGCTACATAACGTTATACGTTATATCGTAATGATACATAACGTTATACGTTATAACGTAATACTATATAACGTTATACGTTATATCGTAATGCTACATAACGTTATACGTTATATCGTAATGCTACATAACGTTATACGTTATATCATAGTGCAACATAACGTTATACGTTATAACGTAATACTATATAAAGTTATACGTTATATCGTAATGCTACATAACGATATACGTTATAACGTAATACTATATAAAGTTATACGTTATATCGTAATGCTACATAACGATATACGTTATAACGTATTACCATATAACGTTATACGCGATATCGTAATGCCACAATACGTTATACGTTATATCGTAATGCTACATAACGTTATACGTTATATCGTAATGCTACATAACGTTATACGTTATATCGTAATGATACATAACGTTATACGTTATAACGTAATACTATATAACGTTATACGTTATATCGTAATGCTACATAACGTTATACGTTATATCGTAATGCTACATAACGTTATACGTTATATCGTAATGCTACATAACGTTATACGCTATATCGTAATGCTACATAACGTTATACGTTATATCGTAATGCTACATAATGTTATACGTTATATCGTAATGCTACATAACGTCATACGTTATATAGTAATGCTACATAACATTATACGATATATCGTAATGCTACATAACGTTATACGTTATATCGTAATGCTACATAACGTTATACGTTATATCGTAATGCTACATAACTTTGTACGTTATATCGTAATGCTACATAACGTTATACGTTATATCGTAATGCTACAATACGTTATACGTTATATCGTAATGCTACATAACGTTATACGCTATATCGTAATGCTACCATACGTTATACGTTATATCGTAGTGCTACATAACGTTATAAGTTATAACGTATTACCATATAACGTTATACGTTATATCGTAATGCTACATAACGTTATACGTTATATCGTAATGCTACATAACGTTATACGATATAACGTATTACCATATAACGTTATTCGTTATATCGTAATACTACATAACGTTATACGTTATATCGTAATCCTACATAACGTTATACGTTATATCGTAATGCTACATAACGTTATACGTTATATCGTTATGCTACATAACGTTATACGTTATAACGTAATACTATATAACGTTATACGTTATATTGTAATGCTACATTACGTTATACGTTATATAGTAATGCTACATAACGTTATACGTTATATCGTAATGCTACATAACGTTATACGTTATAACGTAATACTATATAAAGTTATACGTTATATCGTAATGCTACATAACGTTATACGCTATATAGTAATGCTACATAACGCTATACGTTATATCGTAATGCTACATAACGTTATACGTTATATCATAGTGCTACATAACGTTATACGTTATAACGTAATACTATATAAAGTTATACGTTATATCGTAATGCTACATAACGATATACGTTATAACGTATTACCATATAACGTTATACGTTATATCGTAATGCTACATAACGTTATACGCGATATCGTAATGCCACAATACGTTATACGTTATATCGTAATGCTACATAACGTTATACGTTATATCGTAATGCTACATAAGGTTATACGTTATATCGTATTACCATATAACGTTATACGTTATATCGTAATGCTACATAACGTTATACGTTATATTGTAATGCTGCATAACGTTATACGTTATGTCGTAATGCTACATAACGTTATACGTTATAACGTATTACCATATAACGTTATACGTTATATCGTATTACCATATAACGTTATACGTTATATCGTATTACCATATAACGTTATACGTTATATCGTAATGCTACATAACGTTATACGTTATATCGTAGTGCTACATAACGTTATACTTTATATCGTAATGCTACATAACGTTATACGTTATATCGTAATGCTACATAGCGTTATACGTTATATCGTAATGCTACATAACGTTATACGTTATATCGTTATTCTACATAACGTTATACGTTATATCGTAATGCTACATAACGTTATACGTTATATCGTAATGCTACATAACGTTATACGTTATATCGTAATGCTACGTAACGTTATACGTTATATCGTAATGCTACATAACGTTATACGTTATATCGTAATGCTAAATAACGTTATACGTTATATCGTAATGCTACATAACGTTATACGTTATTTCGTAATGCTACATAACGTTATACGTTATATCGTAATGCTACATAACGTTATACGTTATATTGTAATGCTACATAACGTTATACGCTATATCGTAATGCTACATAACGTTATACGTTATAACGTAATACTATATAATGTTATACGTTATTACGTAATGCTACATAACGTTATACGTTATATCGTAATGCTACATAACGTTATACGTTATATCGTTATGCTACATAACGTTATACATTATATCGTAATGCTTCGTAACGTTATACGTTATATCGTAATGCTACATAACGTTATACGTTATATCGTAATGCTACATAACGTTATACGTTATATCGTAATGCTATATAACGTTATACGTTATATCGTAATGCTACATAATGTTATACGCTATATCGTAATGCTACATAACGCTACACGTTATATCGTAATGCTACAAAACGTTATACGTTATATCGTAATGATACATAACGTTATACGATATATTGTAATGCTAAATAACGCTATACGTTATATCGTAATGCTACATAACGTTATACGTTATATCGTAATGCTAAATAACGTTATACGTTATATCGTAATGCTACATAACGTTATACGTTATATCGTAATGCTACGTAACGTTATACGTTATATCGTAATGCTACATAACGTTATACGTTATATCGTAATGCTAAATAACGTTATACGTTATATCGTAATGCTACATCACGTTATACGTTATATCGTAATGCTACGTAACGTTATACCTTATATTGTTATGCTACATAACGTTATACGTTATATCGTAAGGCTACATAACGTTATACGTTATATCGTAATGCTACATAACGTTATACGTTATATAGTAATGCTACATAACGTTATACGGTATATCGTAATGCTACATAACGTTATACGTTGTAACGTAATACTATATAAAGTTATACATTATATCGTAATGCTACATAACGTTATACGTTATATCGTAATGCTACATAACGTTATACGTTATATCGTAATGCTACATAACGTTATACGTTATATTGTAATGCTACATAACGTTATACGCTATATCGTAATGCTACATAACGTTATACGTTATATCGTAATGCTACATAGCGTTATACGTTATATCGTAATGCTACATAACGTTATACGTTATATAGTAATGCTACATAACGTTATACGGTATATCGTAATGCTACATAACGTTATACGTTATATCGTAATGCTATATAACGTTATACGTTACATCGTAATGCTACATAACGTTATACGCTATATCGTAATGCTACATAACGCTACACGTTATATCGTAATGCTACAAAACGTTATACGTTATATCGTAATGATACATAACGTTATACGATATATTGTAATGCTAAATAACGCTATACGTTATATCGTAATGCTACATAACGTTATACGTTATATCGTAATGCTAAATAACGTTATACGTTATATCGTAATGCTACATAACGTTATACGTTATATCGTAATGCTACATAACGTTATACGTTATATCGTAATGCTACATAACGTTACACGTTATAACGTAATGCTACATAACGTTATACGTTATATCGTAATGCTACATAACGTTATACGTTATATCGTAATGCTACGTAACGTTATACGTTATATCGTTATGCTACATAACGTTATACGTTATATCGTAATGCTACATAACGTTATACGTTATATCGTAATGCTACATAACGTTACACGTTATATCGTAATGCTACATAACGTTATACGTTATATCGTAATGCTACATAACGTTATACGTTGTAACGTAATACTATATAAAGTTATACATTATATCGTAATGCTACATAACGTTATACGTTATATCGTAATGCTACATAACGTTATACGTTATATCGTTATGCTACATAACGTTATACGTTATATCGTAATGCTACATAACGTTATACGTTATATCGTAATGCTACATAACGTTATACGTTATATCGTAATGCTACATAACGTTATACGTTATATCGTAATGCTACATAACGTTATACGTTATATCGTTATGCTACATAACGTTATACGTTATATCGTAATGCTACATATCGTTATACGTTATATCGTAATGCTACATAACGTCATACGTTATATCATAGTGCTACATAACGTTGTACGTTATAACGTAATACTATATAAAGTTATACGTTATATCGTAATGCTACATAACGTTATACGTTATATAGTAATGCTACATAACGTTATACGCTATATCGTAATGCTACATAACGTTATACGCTATATCGTAATGCTACATAACGTTATACGTTATATCGTAATGCTACATAACGTTATACGTTATATCGTTATGCTACATAACGTTATACGTTATATCGTAATGCTACATATCGTTATACGTTATATCGTAATGCTACATAACGTTATACGTTATATCGTAATGCTACATAACGTTATACGTTGTAACGTAATACTATATAAAGTTATACATTATATCGTAATGCTACATAACGTTACACGCTATATAGTAATGCTACATAACGTTATACGTTATAACGTATTACCATATAACGTTATGCGTTATATCGTTTTACCATATAACGTTATACGTTATATCGTAATGCTACATAACGTTATACGTTATATCGTAATGCTACATAACGTTATACGTTATATAGTAATGCTACATAACGTTATACGTTATAACGTATTACCATATAACGTTATACGTTATATCGTATTACCATATAACGTTATACGTTATATCGTAATGCTGCATAACGTTATACGTTATAACGTAATACTATATAAAGTTATACGTTATATCGTAATGCTACATAACGATATACGTTATAACGTATTACCATATAACGTTATACGTTATATCGTAATGCTACATAACGATATACGTTGTAACGTATTACCATATAACGTTATACGTTATATCGTAATGCTACATAACGTTACACGTTATATCGTAATGCTACATAACGCTATACGTTATATCGTTATGCTACATAACGTTATACGTTATATCGTAATGCTACATAACGTTATACGTTATATCGTTATGCTACATAACGTTATACGTTATATCGTAATGCTACATAACGTTATACGTTATATCGTAATGCTACATAACGTTATACGTTATATCGTTATGCTACATAACGTTATACGCTATAACGTAATACTATATAACGTTATACGTTATAACGTAATACTACATAACGATATACGTTATAACGTATTACCATATAACGTTATACGTTATATCGTTTTACCATATAACGTTATACGTTATATCGTAATGCTACATAACGTTACACGCTATATAGTAATGCTACATAACGTTATACGTTATAACGTATTACCATATAACGTTATACGTTATATCGTTTTACCATATAACGTTATACGTTATATCGTAATGCTACATAACGTTATACGCTATATCGTAATGCTACATAACGTTATACGTTATATAGTAATGCTACATAACGTTATACGTTATAACGTATTACCATATAACGTTATACGTTATATCGTATTACCATATAACGTTATACGTTATATCGTAATGCTGCATAACGTTATACGTTATAACGTAATACTATATAAAGTTATACGTTATATCGTAATGCTACATAACGATATACGTTATAACGTATTACCATATAACGTTATACGTTATATCGTAATGCTACATAACGATATACGTTATAACGTATTACCATATAACGTTATACGTTATATCGTTATGCTACATAACGTTATACGCTATAACGTAATACTATATAACGTTATACGTTATAACGTAATACTATATAAAGTTGTACGTTATATCGTAATGCTACATAACGTTATACGCTATATAGTAATGCTACATAACGTTATACGTTATATCGTAATGCTACATAACGTTATACGTTATATCATAGTGCTACATAACGTTATACGTTATAACGTAATACTATATAAAGTTATACGTTATATCGTAATGCTACATAACGTTATACGTTATAACGTAATACTATATAAAGTTATACGTTATATCGTAATGCTACATAACGTTATACGCTATATCGTAATGCTACATAACGTTATACGCTATATCGTAATGCTACAATACGTTATACGTTATATCGTAATACTACATAACGTTATACGCTATATCGTAATGCTACCATACGTTATACGTTATATCGTAGTGCTACATAACGTTATAAGTTATAACGTATTACCATATAACGTTATACGTTATATCGTAATGCTACATAACGTTATACGTTATATCGTAATGCTACATAACGTTATACGTTATATCGTAATGCTACATAACGTTATACGTTATAACGTATTACCATATAACGTTATACGTTATATCGTAATGCTACATAACGTTATACGCGATATCGTAATGCCACAATACGTTATACGTTATATCGTAATGCCACAATACGTTATACGTTATATCGTAATGCTACATAACGTTATACGTTATATCGTAATGCTACATAACGTTAAACGTTATATAGTAATGCTACATAACGTTATACGTTATGTCGTAATGCTACATAACGTTATACGTTATATCGTAATGCTACATAACGTTATACGTTATATCGTAATGCTACATAACGTTATACGTTATATCGTAATGCTACATAACGTTATACGTTATATCGTAATGATACATAACGTTATACGTTATAACGTAATACTATATAACGTTATACGTTATATCGTAATGCTACATAACGTTATACGTTATATCGTAATGCTACATAACGTTATACGTTATATCGTAATGCTACATAACGTTATACGCTATATCGTAATGCTACATAACGTTATACGTTATATCGTAATGCTACATAATGTTATACGTTATATCGTAATGCTACATAACGTTATACGTTATATAGTAATGCTACATAACATTATACGATATATCGTAATGCTACATAACGTTATACGTTATATCGTAATGCTACATAACGTTATACGTTATATCGTAATGCTACATAACTTTGTACGTTATATCGTAATGCTACATAACGTTATACGTTATATCGTAATGCTACAATACGTTATACGTTATATCGTAATGCTACATAACGTTATACGCTATATCGTATTGCTACCATACGTTATACGTTATATCGTAGTGCTACATAACGTTATAAGTTATAACGTATTACCATATAACGTTATACGTTATATCGTAATGCTACATAACGTTATACGTTATATCGTAATGCTACATAACGTTATACGTTATATCGTAATGCTACATAACGTTATACGTTATAACGTATTACCATATAACGTTATTCGTTATATCGTAATACTACATAACGTTATACGTTATATCGTAATCCTACATAACGTTATACGTTATATCGTAATGCTACATAACGTTATACGTTATATCGTTATGCTACATAACGTTATACGTTATAACGTAATACTATATAACGTTATACGTTATATTGTAATGCTACATTACGTTATACGTTATATAGTAATGCTACATAACGTTATACGTTATATCGTAATGCTACATAACGTTATACGTTATAACGTAATACTATATAAAGTTATACGTTATATCGTAATGCTACATAACGTTATACGCTATATAGTAATGCTACATAACGCTATACGTTATATCGTAATGCTACATAACGTTATACGTTATATCATAGTGCTACATAACGTTATACGTTATAACGTATTACTATATAAAGTTATACGTTATATCGTAATGCTACATAACGATATACGTTATAACGTATTACCATATAACGTTATACGTTATATCGTAATGCTACATAACGTTATACGTTATATCGTAATGCCACAATACGTTATACGTTATATCGTAATGCTACATAACGTTATACGTTATATCGTAATGCTACATAACGTTAAACGTTATATAGTAATGCTACATAACGTTATACGTTATGTCGTAATGCTATATAACGTTATACGTTATATCGTAATGCTACATAACGTTATACGTTATATCGTAATGCTACATAACGTTATACGTTATATCGTAATGCTACATAACGTTATACGTTATATCGTAATGCTACATAACGTTATACGTTATATCGTAATGATACATAACGTTATACGTTATAACGTAATACTATATAACGTTATACGTTATATCGTAATGCTACATAACGTTATACGCTATATCGTAATGCTACATAACGTTATACGTTATATCGTAATGCTACATAACGTTATACGCTATATCGTAATGCTACATAACGTTATACGTTATATCGTAATGCTACATAATGTTATACGTTATATCGTAATGCTACATAACGTTATACGTTATATAGTAATGCTACATAACGTTATACGATATATCGTAATGCTACATAACGTTATACGTTATATCGTAATGCTACATAACGTTATACGTTATATCGTAATGCTACATAACTTTGTACGTTATATCGTAATGCTACATAACGTTATACGTTATATCGTAATGCTACATAACGTTATACGTTATATCGTTATGCTACATACCGTTATACGTTATATCGTAATGCTACATAACGTTATACGTTATAACGTAATACTATATAACGTTATACGTTATATCGTAATGCTACATAACGTTATACGTTATAACGTCTTACCATATAACGTTATACGCCATATCGTATTACCATATAACGTTATACGTTATATTGTAATGCTACATTACGTTATACGTTATATAGTAATGCTACATAACGTTATACGTTATATCGTAATGCTACATAACGTTATACGTTATAACGTAATACTATATAAAGTTATACGTTATATCGTAATGCTACATAACGTTATACGCTATATAGTAATGCTACATAACGCTATACGTTATATCGTAATGCTACATAACGTTATACGTTATATCATAGTGCTACATAACGTTATACGTTATATCGTAATGCTACATAACGTTATACGTTATATCGTAATGCTACATAACGTTGTACGTTATATCGTAATGCTACATAACGTTATACGTTATATCGTAATGCTACATAACGTTATACGTTATATCGTAATGCTACATAACGTTATACGTTATATCGTAATGCTACATAACGTTATACGTTATATCGTAATGCTACATAACGTTATACGTTATATCGTAATGCTATATAACGTTATACGTTATATCGTAATGCTACATAACGTTAAACGTTATATAGTAATGCTACATAACGTTATACGTTATATCGTAATGCTACATAACGTTATACGTTATATCGTAATGCTACATAACGTTATACGTTATATCGTAATGCTACATAACGTTATACGTTATATCGTATTACCATATAACGTTATACGTTATATCGTTAAGCTACATAACTTTATACGTTATATCGTTATGCTACATAACGTTATACGTTATATCGTAATGCTACATAACGTTATACGTTATAACGTATTACCATATAACGTTATACGTTATATCGTAATGCTACATAACGTTATACGTTATATCGTAATGCTACATAACGTTACACGTTATAACGTAATGCTACATAACGTTATACGTTATATCGTAATGCTACATAACGTTATACGTTATATCGTAATGCTACATAACGTTATACGTTATATCGTAATGCTACATAACGTTATACGTTATATCGTAATGCTACGTAACGTTATACGTTATATCATAATGCTACATAACGTTATACGTTATATCGTAATGCTACATAACGTTATACGTTATATCGTAATGCTACATAACGTTATACGTTATAACGCAATACTATATAAAGTTATACGTTATATCGTAATGCTACATAACGTTATACGTTATATCGTAATGCTACATAACGTTATACGCTATATCGTAATGCTACATAACGTTATACGTTATATCGTAATGCTACATAACGTTATACGTTATATCGTAATGCTACATAACGTTATACGTTATATCGTAATGATACATAACGTTATACGTTATATAGTAATGCTACATAACGTTATACGTTATATCGTAATGCTACATAACGTTATACGTTATATCGTAATGCTACATAACGTTATACGTTATAACGTATTACCATATAACGTTATACGTTATATCGTAATGCTACATAACGTTATACGTTATAACGTACTACCATATAACGTTATACGTTATATCGTAATGCTACATAACGTTATACGTTATATCGTAATGCTACATAACGTTATACGTTATATCGTAATGCTACATAACGTTATACGTTATATCGTAATGCTACGTAACGTTATACCTTATATTGTTATGCTACATAACGTTATACGTTATATCGTAAGGCTACATAACGTTATACGTTATATCGTAATGCTACATAACGTTATACGTTATATAGTAATGCTACATAACGTTATACGGTATATCGTAATGCTACATAACGTTATACGTTGTAACGTAATACTATATAAAGTTATACATTATATCGTAATGCTACATAACGTTATACGTTATATCGTAATGCTACATAACGTTATACGTTATATCGTAATGCTACATAACGTTATACGTTATATTGTAATGCTACATAACGTTATACGCTATATCGTAATGCTACATAACGTTATACGTTATATCGTAATGCTACATAGCGTTATACGTTATATCGTAATGCTACATAACGTTATACGTTATATAGTAATGCTACATAACGTTATACGGTATATCGTAATGCTACATAACGTTATACGTTATATCGTAATGCTACATAACGCTATACTTTATATCGTAATGCTACATAACGTTATACGCTATATCGTAATGCTACATAACGCTACACGTTATATCGTAATGCTACAAAACGTTATACGTTATATCGTTATGCTACATAACGTTATACGTTATATCGTAATGCTACATAACGTTATACGTTATATCGTAATGCTACATAACGTTATACGTTATATCGTAATGCTACATAACGTTATACGTTATATCGTAATGCTACATAACCTTACACGTTATAACGTAATGCTACATAACGTTATACGTTATATCGTAATGCTACATAACGTTATACGTTATATCGTAATGCTACGTAACGTTATACGTTATATCGTTATGCTACATAACGTTATACGTTATATCGTAATGCTACATAACGTTATACGTTATATCGTAATGCTACATAACGTTACACGTTATATCGTAATGCTACATAACGTTATACGTTATATCGTAATGCTACATAACGTTATACGTTGTAACGTAATACTATATAAAGTTATACATTATATCGTAATGCTACATAACGTTATACGTTATATCGTAATGCTACATAACGTTATACGTTATATCGTAATGCTACATAACGTTATACGTTATATCGTTATGCTACATAACGTTATACGTTATATCGTAATGCTACATATCGTTATACGTTATATCGTAATGCTACATAACGTCATACGTTATATCATAGTGCTACATAACGTTATACGTTATAACGTAATACTATATAAAGTTATACGTTATATCGTAATGCTACATAACGTTATACGTTATATAGTAATGCTACATAACGTTATACGCTATATCGTAATGCTACATAACGTTATACGCTATATCGTAATGCTACATAACGTTATACGTTATATCGTAATGCTACATAACGTTATACGTTATATCGTTATGCTGCATAACGTTATACGTTATATCGTAATGCTACATATCGTTATACGTTATATCGTAATGCTACATAACGTTACACGCTATATAGTAATGCTACATAACGTTATACGTTATAACGTATTACCATATAACGTTATACGTTATATCGTTTTACCATATAACGTTATACGTTATATCGTAATGCTACATAACGTTATACGTTATATCGTAATGCTACATAACGTTATACGTTATATAGTAATGCTACATAACGTTATACGTTATAACGTATTACCATATAACGTTATACGTTATATCGTATTACCATATAACGTTATACGTTATATCGTAATGCTGCATAACGTTATACGTTATAACGTAATACTATATAAAGTTATACGTTAAATCGTAATGCTACATAACGATATACGTTATAACGTATTACCATATAACGTTATACGTTATATCGTAATGCTACATAACGATATACGTTATAACGTATTACCATATAACGTTATACGTTATATCGTAATGCTACATAACGTTACACGTTATATCGTAATGCTACATAACGTTATACGTTATATCGTAATGCTACATAACGCTATACGTTATATCGTTATGCTACATAACGTTATACGTTATATCGTAATGCTACATAACGTTATACGTTATATCGTAATGCTACATAACGTTATACGTTATATCGTTATGCTACATAACGTTATACGCTATAACGTAATACTATATAACGTTATACGTTATAACGTAATACTACATAACGATATACGTTATAACGTATTAGCATATAACGTTATACGTTATATCGTTTTACCATATAACGTTATACGTTATATCGTAATGCTACATAACGTTACACGCTATATAGTAATGCTACATAACGTTATACGTTATAACGTATTACCATATAACGTTATACGTTATATCGTTTTACCATATAACGTTATACGTTATATCGTAATGCTACATAACGTTATACGTTATATCGTAATGCTACATAACGTTATACGTTATATAGTAATGCTACATAACGTTATACGTTATAACGTATTACCATATAACGTTATACGTTATATCGTATTACCATATAACGTTATACGTTATATCGTAATGCTACATAACGTTACACGTTATATCGTAATGCTACATAACGTTATACGTTATATCGTAATGCTACATAACGCTATACGTTATATCGTTATGCTACATAACGTTATACGTTATATCGTAATGCTACATAACGTTATACGTTATATCGTAATGCTACATAACGTTATACGTTATATCGTTATGCTACATAACGTTATACGCTATAACGTAATACTATATAACGTTATACGTTATAACGTAATACTATATAAAGTTGTACGTTATATCGTAATGCTACATAACGTTATACGCTATATAGTAATGCTACATAACGTTATACGTTATATCGTAATGCTACATAACGTTATACGTTATATCATAGTGCTACATAACGTTATACGTTATAACGTAATACTATATAAAGTTATACGTTATATCGTAATGCTACATAACGTTATACGTTATAACGTAATACTATATAAAGTTATACGTTATATCGTAATGCTACATAACGTTATACGTTATATAGTAATGCTACATAACGTTATACGCTATATCGTAATGCTACATAACGTTATACGCTATATCGTAATGCTACAATACGTTATACGTTATATCGTAATGCTACATAACGTTATACGCTATATCGTAATGCTACCATACGTTATACGTTATATCGTAGTGCTACATAACGTTATAAGTTATAACGTATTAGCATATAACGTTATACGTTATATCGTAATGCTACATAACGTTATACGTTATATCGTAATGCTACATAACGTTATACGTTATATCGTAATGCTACATAACGTTATACGTTATAACGTATTACCATATAACGTTATACGTTATATCGTAATGCTACATAACGTTATACGCGATATCGCAATGCCACAATACGTTATACGTTATATCGTAATGCCACAATACGTTATACGTTATATCGTAATGCTACATAACGTTATACGTTATATCGTAATGCTACATAACGTTAAACGTTATATAGTAATGCTACATAACGTTATACGTTATGTCGTAATGCTACATAACGTTATACGTTATATCGTAATGCTACATAACGTTATACGTTATATCGTAATGCTACATAACGTTATACGTTATATCGTAATGCTACATAACGTTATACGTTATATCGTAATGCTACATAACGTTATACGTTATATCGTAATGATACATAACGTTATACGTTATAACGTAATACTATATAACGTTATACGTTATATCGTAATGCTACATAACGTTATACGTTATATCGTAATGCTACATAACGTTATACGTTATATCGTAATGCTACATAACGTTATACGCTATATCGTAATGCTACATAACGTTATACGTTATATCGTAATGCTACATAATGTTATACGTTATATCGTAATGCTACATAACGTTATACGTTATATAGTAATGCTACATAACATTATACGATATATCGTAATGCTACATAACGTTATACGTTATATCGTAATGCTACATAACGTTATACGTTATATCGTAATGCTGCATAACGTTATACGTTATATAGTAATGCTACATAACGTTATACGTTATAACGTATTACCATATAACGTTATACGTTATATCGTATTACCATACAACGTTATACGTTATATCGTAATGCTGCATAACGTTATACGTTATAACGTAATACTATATAAAGTTATACGTTATATCGTAATGCTACATAACGATATACGTTATAACGTATTACCATATAACGTTATACGTTATATCGTAATGCTACATAACGATATACGTTATAACGTATTACCATATAACGTTATACGTTATATCGTAATGCTACATAACGTTATACGTTATATCGTAATGCTACATAACGTTATACGTTATATAGTAATGCTACATAACGTTATACGTTATAACGTATTACCATATAACGTTATACGTTATATCGTATTACCATATAACGTTATACGTTATATCGTAATGCTGCATAACGTTATACGTTATAACGTAATACTATATAAAGTTATACGTTATATCGTAGTGCTACATAACGATATACGTTATAACGTATTACCATATAACGTTATACGTTATATCGTAATGCTACATAACGATATACGTTATAACGTATTACCATATAACGTTATACGTTATATCGTAATGCTACATAACGTTACACGTTATATCGTAATGCTACATAACGTTATACGTTATATCGTAATGCTACATAACGTTATACGTTATATCGTTATGCTACATAACGTTATACGCTATAACGTAGTACTATATAACGTTATACGTTATAACGTAATACTATATAAAGTTGTACGTTATATCGTAATGCTACATAACGTTATACGTTATATAGTAATGCTACATAACGTTATACGCTATATCGTAATGCTACATAACGTTATACGCTATATCGTAATGCTACATAACGTTATACGTTATATCGTAATGCTACATAACGTTATACGTTATATCGTTATGCTGCATAACGTTATACGTTATATCGTAATGCTACATATCGTTATACGTTATATCGTAATGCTACATAACGTTACACGCTATATAGTAATGCTACATAACGTTATACGTTATAACGTATTACCATATAACGTTATACGTTATATCGTTTTACCATATAACGTTATACGTTATATCGTAATGCTACATAACGTTATACGTTATATCGTAATGCTACATAACGTTATACGTTATATAGTAATGCTACATAACGTTATACGTTATAACGTATTACCATATAATGTTATACGTTATATCGTATTACCATATAACGTTATACGTTATATCGTAATGCTGCATAACGTTATACGTTATAACGTAATACTATATAAAGTTATACGTTATATCGTAATGCTACATAACGATATACGTTATAACGTATTACCATATAACGTTATACGTTATATCGTAATGCTACATAACGATATACGTTATAACGTATTACCATATAACGTTATACGTTATATCGTAATGCTACATAACGTTACACGTTATATCGTAATGCTACATAACGTTATACGTTATATCGTAATGCTACATAACGCTATACGTTATATCGTTATGCTACATAACGTTATACGTTATATCGTAATGCTACATAACGTTATACGTTATATCGTAATGCTACATAACGTTATACGTTATATCGTTATGCTACATAACGTTATACGCTATAACGTAATACTATATAACGTTATACGTTATAACGTAATACTACATAACGATATACGATATATCGTAATGCTACATAACGTTATACGTTATATCGTAATGCTACATAACGTTATACGTTATATCGTAATGCTACATAACGTTATACGTTATATAGTAATGCTACATAACGTTATACGTTATAACGTATTACCATATAACGTTATACGTTATATCGTATTACCATATAACGTTATACGTTATATCGTAATGCTGCATAACGTTATACGTTATAACGTAATACTATATAAAGTTATACGTTATATCGTAATGCTACATAACGATATACGTTATAACGTATTACCATATAACGTTATACGTTATATCGTAATGCTACATAACGATATACGTTATAACGTATTACCATATAACGTTATACGTTATATCGTAATGCTACATAACGTTACACGTTATATCGTAATGCTACATAACGTTATACGTTATATCGTAATGCTACATAACGCTATACGTTATATCGTTATGCTACATAACGTTATACGTTATATCGTAATGCTACATAACGTTATACGTTATATCGTAATGCTACATAACGTTATACGTTATATCGTTATGCTACATAACGTTATACGCTATAACGTAATACTATATAACGTTATACGTTATAACGTAATACTATATAAAGTTGTACGTTATATCGTAATGCTACATAACGTTATACGCTATATAGTAATGCTACATAACGTTATACGTTATATCGTAATGCTACATAACGTTATACGTTATATCATAGTGCTACATAACGTTATACGTTATAACGTAATACTATATAAAGTTATACGTTATATCGTAATGCTACATAACGTTATACGTTATAACGTAATACTATATAAAGTTATACGTTATATCGTAATGCTACATAACGTTATACGTTATATAGTAATGCTACATAACGTTATACGCGATATCGCAATGCCACAATACGTTATACGTTATATCGTAATGCCACAATACGTTATACGTTATATCGTAATGCTACATAACGTTATACGTTATATCGTAATGCTACATAACGTTATACGTTATAACGTAATACTATATAAAGTTATACGTTATATCGTAATGCTACATAACGTTATACGTTATATCGTAATGCTACATAACGTTATACGTTATATCGTAATGCTACATAACGTTATACGTTATATCGTTATGCTACATAACGTTATACGCTATAACGTAATACTATATAACGTTATACGTTATAACGTAATACTATATAAAGTTATACGTTATATCGTAATGCTACATAACGTTATACGCTATATCGTAATGCTACCATACGTTATACGTTATATCGTAGTGCTACATAACGTTATAAGTTATAACGTATTACCATATAACGTTATACGTTATATCGTAATGCTACATAACGTTATACGTTATATCGTAATGCTACATAACGTTATACGTTATATCGTAATGCTACATAACGTTATACGTTATAACGTATTACCATATAACGTTATACGTTATATCGTAATGCTACATAACGTTATACGCGATATCGCAATGCCACAATACGTTATACGTTATATCGTAATGCCACAATACGTTATACGTTATATCGTAATGCTACATAACGTTATACGTTATATCGTAATGCTACATAACGTTAAACGTTATATAGTAATGCTACATAACGTTATACGTTATGTCGTAATGCTACATAACGTTATACGTTATATCGTAATGCTACATAACGTTATACGTTATATCGTAATGCTACATAACGTTATACGTTATATCGTAATGCTACATAACGTTATACGTTATATCGTAATGCTACATAACGTTATACGTTATATCGTAATGATACATAACGTTATACGTTATAACGTAATACTATATAACGTTATACGTTATATCGTAATGCTACATAACGTTATACGTTATATCGTAATGCTACATAACGTTATACGTTATATCGTAATGCTACATAACGTTATACGCTATATCGTAATGCTACATAACGTTATACGTTATATCGTAATGCTACATAATGTTATACGTTATATCGTAATGCTACATAACGTTATACGTTATATCGTAATGCTACATAACGTTATACGTTATATCGTAATGCTACATAACGTTATACGTTATATCGTAATGATACATAACGTTATACGTTATAACGTAATACTACATAACATTATACGATATATCGTAATGCTACATAACGTTATACGTTATATCGTAATGCTACATAACGTTATACGTTATATCGTAATGCTGCATAACGTTATACGTTATATAGTAATGCTACATAACGTTATACGTTATAACGTATTACCATATAACGTTATACGTTATATCGTATTACCATATAACGTTATACGTTATATCGTAATGCTGCATAACGTTATACGTTATAACGTAATACTATATAAAGTTATACGTTATATCGTAATGCTACATAACGATATACGTTATAACGTATTACCATATAACGTTATACGTTATATCGTAATGCTACATAACGATATACGTTATAACGTATTACCATATAACGTTATACGTTATATCGTAATGCTACATAACGTTATACGTTATATCGTAATGCTACATAACGTTATACGTTATATAGTAATGCTACATAACGTTATACGTTATAACGTATTACCATATAACGTTATACGTTATATCGTATTACCATATAACGTTATACGTTATATCGTAATGCTGCATAACGTTATACGTTATATCGTAATGCTACATAACGTTATACGTTATATCGTAATGCTACATAACGTTATACGTTATAACGTAATACTATATAAAGATATACGTTATATCGTAATGCTAACGTTATACGTTATAACGTAATACTATATAAAGTTATACGTTATATCGTAATGCTACATAACGTTATACGTTATATAGTAATGCTACATAACGTTATACGCTATATCGTAATGCTACATAACGTTATACGCTATATCGTAATGCTACAATACGTTATACGTTATATCGTAATGCTACATAACGTTATACGCTATATCGTAATGCTACCATACGTTATACGTTATATCGTAGTGCTACATAACGTTATAAGTTATAACGTAATACCATATAACGTTATACGTTATATCGTAATGCTACATAACGTTATACGTTATATCGTAATGCTACATAACGTTATACGTTATATCGTAATGCTACATAACGTTATACGTTATAACGTATTACCATATAACGTTATACGTTATATCGTAATGCTACATAACGTTATACGCGATATCGCAATGCCACAATACGTTATACGTTATATCGTAATGCCACAATACGTTATACGTTATATCGTAATGCTACATAACGTTATACGTTATATCGTAATGCTACATAACGATAAACGTTATATAGTAATGCTACATAACGTTATACGTTATGTCGTAATGCTACATAACGTTATACGTTATATCGTAATGCTACATAACGTTATACGTTATATCGTAATGCTACATAACGTTATACGTTATATCGTAATGCTACATAACGTTATACGTTATATCGTAATGCTACATAACGTTATACGTTATATCGTAATGATACATAACGTTATACGTTATAACGTAATACTACATAACGTTATACGTTATATCGTAATGCTACATAACGTTATACGTTATATCGTAATGCTACATAACGTTATACGCTATATCGTAATGCTACATAACGTTATACGTTATATCGTAATGCTACATAATGTTATACGTTATATCGTAATGCTACATAACGTTATACGTTATATAGTAATGCTACATAACATTATACGATATATCGTAATGCTACATAACGTTATACGTTATATCGTAATGCTACATAACGTTATACGTTATATCGTAATGCTGCATAACGTTATACGTTATATAGTAATGCTACATAACGTTATACGTTATAACGTATTACCATATAACGTTATACGTTATATCGTATTACCATATAACGTTATACGTTATATCGTAATGCTGCATAACGTTATACGTTATAACGTAATACTATATAAAGTTATACGTTATATCGTAATGCTACATAACGATATACGTTATAACGTATTACCATATAACGTTATACGTTATATCGTAATGCTACATAACGATATACGTTATAACGTATTACCATATAACGTTATACGTTATATCGTAATGCTACATAACGTTATACGTTATATCGTAATGCTACATAACGTTATACGTTATATAGTAATGCTACATAACGTTATACGTTATAACGTATTACCATATAACGTTATACGTTATATCGTATTACCATATAACGTTATACGTTATATCGTAATGCTGCATAACGTTATACGTTATAACGTAATACTATATAAAGTTATACGTTATATCGTAGTGCTACATAACGATATACGTTATAACGTATTACCATATAACGTTATACGTTATATCGTAATGCTACATAACGATATACGTTATAACGTATTACCATATAACGTTATACGTTATATCGTAATGCTACATAACGTTACACGTTATATCGTAATGCTACATAACGTTATACGTTATATCGTAATGCTACATAACGCTATACGTTATATCGTTATGCTACATAACGTTATACGTTATATCGTAATGCTACATAACGTTATACGTTATATCGTAATGCTACATAACGTTATACGTTATATCGTTATGCTACATAACGTTATACGCTATAACGTAATACTATATAACGTTATACGTTATAACGTAATACTATATAACGTTATACGTTATAACGTAATACTATATAAAGTTGTACGTTATATCGTAATGCTACATAACGTTATACGCTATATAGTAATGCTACATAACGTTATACGTTATATCGTAATGCTACATAACGTTATACGTTATATCATAGTGCTACATAACGTTATACGTTATAACGTAATACTATATAAAGTTATACGTTATATCGTAATGCTACATAACGTTATACGTTATAACGTAATACTATATAAAGTTATACGTTATATCGTAATGCTACATAACGTTATACGTTATATAGTAATGCTACATAACGTTATACGCTATATCGTAATGCTACATAACGTTATACGCTATATCGTAATGCTACAATACGTTATACGTTATATCGTAATGCTACATAACGTTATACGCTATATCGTAATGCTACCATACGTTATACGTTATATCGTAGTGCTACATAACGTTATAAGTTATAACGTATTACCATATAACGTTATACGTTATATCGTAATGCTACATAACGTTATACGTTATATCGTAATGCTACATAACGTTATACGTTATATCGTAATGCTACATAACGTTATACGTTATAACGTATTACCATATAACGTTATACGTTATATCGTAATGCTACATAACGTTATACGCGATATCGTAATGCCACAATACGTTATACGTTATATCGTAATGCTACATAACGTTATACGCTATATCGTAATGCTACCATACGTTATACGTTATATCGTAGTGCTACATAACGTTATAAGTTATAACGTATTACCATATAACGTTATACGTTATATCGTAATGCTACATAACGTTATACGTTATATCGTAATGCTACATAACGTTATACGTTATATCGTAATGCTACATAACGTTATACGTTATAACGTATTACCATATAACGTTATTCGTTATATCGTAATACTACATAACGTTATACGTTATATCGTAATCCTACATAACGTTATACGTTATATCGTAATGCTACATAACGTTATACGTTATATCGTTATGCTACATAACGTTATACGTTATAACGTAATACTATATAACGTTATACGTTATATTGTAATGCTACATTACGTTATACGTTATATAGTAATGCTACATAACGTTATACGTTATATCGTAATGCTACATAACGTTATACGTTATAACGTAATACTATATAAAGTTATACGTTATATCGTAATGCTACATAACGTTATACGCTATATAGTAATGCTACATAACGCTATACGTTATATCGTAATGCTACATAACGTTATACGTTATATCATAGTGCTACATAACGTTATACGTTATAACGTATTACTATATAAAGTTATACGTTATATCGTAATGCTACATAACGATATACGTTATAACGTATTACCATATAACGTTATACGTTATATCGTAATGCTACATAACGTTATACGCGATATCGTAATGCCACAATACGTTATACGTTATATCGTAATGCCACAATACGTTATACGTTATATCGTAATGCTACATAACGTTATACGTTATATCGTAATGCTACATAACGTTAAACGTTATATAGTAATGCTACATAACGTTATACGTTATGTCGTAATGCTACATAACGTTATACGTTATATCGTAATGCTACATAACGTTATACGTTATATCGTAATGCTACATAACGTTATACGTTATATCGTAATGCTACATAACGTTATACGTTATATCGTAATGCTACATATCGTTATACGTTATATCGTAATGATACATAACGTTATACGTTATAACGTAATACTATATAACGTTATACGTTATATCGTAATGCTACATAACGTTATACGTTATATCGTAATGCTACATAACGTTATACGTTATATCGTAATGCTACATAACGTTATACGCTATATCGTAATGCTACATAACGTTATACGTTATATCGTAATGCTACATAATGTTATACGTTATATCGTAATGCTACATAACGTTATACGTTATATAGTAATGCTACATAACATTATACGATATATCGTAATGCTACATAACGTTATACGTTATATCGTAATGCTACATAACGTTATACGTTATATCGTAATGCTACATAACTTTGTACGTTATATCGTAATGCTACATAACGTTATACGTTATATCGTAATGCTACATAACGTTATACGTTATATCGTTATGCTACATACCGTTATACGTTATATCGTAATGCTACATAACGTTATACGTTATAACGTAATACTATATAACGTTATACGTTATATCGTAATGCTACATAACGTTATACGTTATAACGTCTTACCATATAACGTTATACGCCATATCGTATTACCATATAACGTTATACGTTATATCGTAATGCTACATAACGTTATACGTTATATCGTAATGCTACATAACGTTGTACGTTATATCGTAATAATACATAACGTTATACGTTATATCGTAATGCTACATAACGTTATACGTTATATCGTAATGCTACATAACGTTATACGTTATATCGTAATGCTACATAACGTTATACGTTATATCGTAATGCTACATAACGTTATACGTTATATCGTAATGCTATATAACGTTATACGTTATATCGTAATGCTACATAACGTTAAACGTTATATAGTAATGCTACATAACGTTATACGTTATATCGTAATGCTACATAACGTTATACGTTATATCGTAATGCTACATAACGTTATACGTTATATCGTAATGCTACATAACGTTATACGTTATATCGTATTACCATATAACGTTATACGTTATATCGTTATGCTACATAACTTTATACGTTATATCGTTATGCTACATAACGTTATACGTTATATCGTAATGCTACATAACGTTATACGTTATAACGTATTACCATATAACGTTATACGTTATATCGTAATGCTACATAACGTTATACGTTATATCGTAATGCTACATAACGTTACACGTTATAACGTAATGCTACATAACGTTATACGTTATATCGTAATGCTACATAACGTTATACGTTATATCGTAATGCTACATAACGTTATACGTTATATCGTAATGCTACATAACGTTATACGTTATATCGTAATGCTACGTAACGTTATACGTTATATCATAATGCTACATAACGTTATACGTTATATCGTAATGCTACATAACGTTATACGTTATATCGTAATGCTACATAACGTTATACGTTATAACGCAATACTATATAAAGTTATACGTTATATCGTAATGCTACATAACGTTATACGTTATATCGTAATGCTACATAACGTTATACGCTATATCGTAATGCTACATAACGTTATACGTTATATCGTAATGCTACATAACGTTATACGTTATATCGTAATGCTACATAACGTTATACGTTATATCGTAATGATACATAACGTTATACGTTATATAGTAATGCTACATAACGTTATACGTTATATCGTAATGCTACATAACGTTATACGTTATATCGTAATGCTACATAACGTTATACGTTATAACGTATTACCATATAACGTTATACGTTATATCGTAATGCTACATAACGTTATACGTTATAACGTACTACCATATAACGTTATACGTTATATCGTAATGCTACATAACGTTATACGTTATATCGTAATGCTACATAACGTTATACGTTATATCGTAATGCTACATAACGTTATACGTTATATCGTAATGCTACATAACGTTATACGTTATATCGTAATGCTATATAGCGTTATACGTTATATCGTAATGCTACATAACGTTAAACGTTATATAGTAATGCTACATAACGTTATACGTTATATCGTAATGCTACATAACGTTATACGTTATATCGTAATGCTACATAACGTTATACGTTATATCGTAATGCTACATAACGTTATACGTTATATCGTAATGCTACATAACGTTATACGTTATATCGTATTACCATATAACGTTATACGTTATATCGTTATGCTACATAACTTTATACGTTATATCGTTATGCTACATAACGTTATACGTTATGTCGTAATGCCACATAACGTTATACGTTATAACGTATTACCATATAACGTTATACGTTATATCGTAATGCTACATAACGTTATACGTTATATGGTAATGCTACATAACGTTATACGTTATATCGTAATGCTACATAACGTTATACGTTATATCGTAATGCTACATAACGTTATACGTTATATCGTAATGCTACATAACGTTATACGTTATATCGTAATGCTACATAACGTTATACGTTATATCGTAATGCTACGTAACGTTATACGTTATATCATAATGCTACATAACGTTATACGTTATATCGTAATGCTACATAACGTTATACGTAATATCGTAATGCTACATAACGTTATACGTTATAACGCAATACTATATAAAGTTATACGTTATATCGTAATGCTACATAACGTTATACGTTATATCGTAATGCTACATAACGTTATACGCTATATCGTAATGCTACATAACGTTATACGTTATATCGTAATGCTACATAACGTTATACGTTATATCGTAGTGCTACATAACGCTATACGTTATATCGTAATGCTACATAACGTTATACGTTATAACGTAATACTATATAACGTTATACGTTATATCGTAATGCTACATAACGTTATACGTTATATCATAATGCTACATAACGTTATACGTTATATCGTAATGCTACATAACGTTATACGCTATATCGTAATGCTACATAACGTTACACGTTATATAGTAATGCTACATCACGTTATACGTTATAACGTATTACCATATAACGTTATACGTTATATCGTAATACCATATAAAGTTATACGTTATATCGTAATGCTACATAACGTTATACGTTATATTGTAATGCTGCATAACGTTATACGTTATATCGTAATGCTACATAACGTTATACTTTATATCGTAATGCTACATAACGTTATACGTTATAGCGTTATGCTACATAACGTTATACGTTATATCATAATGCTACATAACGTTATACGTTATATCGTAATGCTACATAACGTTATACGCTATATCGTAATGCTACATAACGTTATACGTTATATCGTAATGCTACATAACGTTATACGTTATATCGTAATGCTACATAACGTTACACGTTATATAGTAATGCTACATCACGTTATACGTTATAACGTATTACCATATAACGTTATACGTTATATCGTAATGCTACATAACGTTATACGTTATATCGTAATGCTACATAACGTTATACGTTATATCGTAATGCTATATAAAGTTATACGTTATATCGTAATGCTACATAACGTTATACGTTATATCGTAATGCTACATAACGTTATACGCTATATCGTAATGCTACATAACGTTATACGTTATATCGTAATGCTACATAACGTTATACGTTATATCGTAATGCTACATAACGTTATACGTTATATCGTAATGATACATAACGTTATACGTTATATCGTAATGCTACATAACGTTATACGTTATATTGTAATGCTGCATAACGTTATACGTTATATCGTAATGCTACATAACGTTATACGCTATATCGTAATGCTACATAACGTTATACGTTATATAGTAATGCTACATAACGTTATACGTTATATCGTTATGCTACATAACTTTATACGTTATATCGTAATGCTACATAACGTTATACGTTATATCCTTATGCTACATAACGTTATACGTTATATCGTTATGCTACATAACTTTATACGTTATATCGTAATGCTACATAACGTTATACGTTATATCGTTATGCTACATAACGTTATACGTTATATCATAATGCTACATAACGTTATACGTTATATCGTAATGCTACATAACGTTATACGCTATATCGTAATGCTACATAACGTTATACGTTATATCGTAATGCTACATAACGTTATACGTTATATCGTAATGCTACATAACGATACACGTTATATAGTAATGCTACATCACGTTATACGTTATAACGTATTACCATATAACGTTATACGTTATATCGTATTACCATATAAAGTTATACGTTATATCGTAATGCTACATAACGTTATACGTTATATTGTAATGCTGCATAACGTTATACGTTATATCGTAATGCTACATAACGTTATACGTTATATCGTAATGCTACATAACGTTATACGTTATATCGTTATGCTACATAACGTTATACGTTATATCATAATGCTACATAACGTTATACGTTATATCGTAATGCTACATAACGTTATACGCTATATCGTAATGCTACATAACGTTATACGTTATATCGTAATGCTACATAACGTTATACGTTATATCGTAATGCTACATAACGTTACACGTTATATAGTAATGCTACATCACGTTATACGTTATAACGTATTACCATATAACGTTATACGTTATATCGTAATGCTACATAACGTTATACGTTATATCGTAATGCTACATAACGTTATACGTTATATCGTAATGCTATATAAAGTTATACGTTATATCGTAATGCTACATAACGTTATACGTTATATCGTAATGCTACATAACGTTATACGCTATATCGTAATGCTACATAACGTTATACGTTATATCGTAATGCTACATAACGTTATACGTTATATCGTAATGCTACATAACGTTATACGTTATATCGTAATGATACATAACGTTATACGTTATATCGTAATGCTACATAACGTTATACGTTATATTGTAATGCTGCATAACGTTATACGTTATATCGTAATGCTACATAACGTTATACGCTATATCGTAATGCTACATAACGTTATACGTTATATAGTAATGCTACATAACGTTATACGTTATATCGTTATGCTACATAACTTTATACGTTATATCGTAATGCTACATAACGTTATACGTTATATCCTTATGCTACATAACGTTATACGTTATATCGTTATGCTACATAACTTTATACGTTATATCGTAATGCTACATAACGTTATACGTTATATCGTTATGCTACATAACGTTATACGTTATATCGTAATGCTACATAACGTTATACGTTATAACGTATTACCATATAACGTTATACGTTATATCGTAATGCTACATAACGTTATACGTTATATCGTAATGCTACATAACGTTACACGTTATAACGTAATGCTACATAACGTTATACGTTATATCGTAATGCTACATAACGTTATACGTTATATCGTAATGCTACATAACGTTATACGTTATATCGTAATGCTACGTAACGTTATGCGTTATATCGTTATGCTACATAACGTTTTACGTTATATCGCAATGCTACATAACGTTATACGTTATATCGTAATGCTACATAACGTTATACGTTATATCGTAATGCTACATGACGTTATACGTTACATCGTAATGCTACATAACGTTATACGTTATATCTTACTGCTACATAACGTTGTACGTTATATCATAATGCTACATAACGTTATACGTTATGTCGTACTGCTAGATAACGTTGTACGTTAGATCATAATGCTACATTACGTTATACGTTATATCGTAATGCTGCATAACGTTATACGTTATATCGTAATGCTACAGAACGTTATACGTTATATCGTAATGCTACATAACGTTATACGTTATATCGTAATGCTACATAACGTTATACGTTATATCGTAATGCTACATAACGTTATACGTTATATCGTACTGCTACATAACGTTATACGTTGTATCGTAATGCTACATAACGTAGTACGTGGTATCGTAATGCTACATAACTTTATACGTTGTATCGTACTGCTACATAACGTTATACGTCATATCGTAATGCTACATAACGTTATACGTTATATCGTAATGCTACATAACGTTATAAGCTATATCGTACTGCTACATAACGTTATACGTTTTATCGTACTGCTACATAACGTTATACGTTATATCGTTATGCTACATAACGTTACACATTGTATCGTAATGCAACATAACGTTATACGTTATATCGTAATGCTACATAACGTTACACGTTATATAGTAATGCTGCATAACGTTATACGCTATATCGTAATGCTACATAACGTTATACGTTATATCGTAATGCTACATAACGTTATACGTTATATCGTAGTGCTACATAACGTTATACGTTATATCGTAATGCTACATAACGTTATACGTTATAACGTAATACTATATAACGTTATACGTTATATCGTAATGCTACATAACGTTATACGTTATATCGTAATGCTACATAACGTTATACGTTATATCGTAATGCTACATAACGTTATACGTTATATCGTTATGCTACATAACGTTATACGTTATATCATAATGCTACATAACGTTATACGTTATATCGTAATGCTACATAACGTTATACGCTATATCGTAATGCTACATAACGTTATACGTTATATCGTAATGCTACATAACGTTATACGTTATATCGTAATGCTACATAACGTTACACGTTATATAGTAATGCTACATCACGTTATACGTTATAACGTATTACCATATAACGTTATACGTTATATCGTATTAGCATATAAAGTTATACGTTATATCGTAATGCTACATAACGTTATACGTTATATTGTAATGCTGCATAACGTTATACGTTATATCGTAATGCTACATAACGTTATACGTTATATCGTAATGCTACATAACGTTATACGTTATATCGTTATGCTACATAACGTTATACGTTATATCATAATGCTACATAACGTTATACGTTATATCGTAATGCTACATAACGTTATACGCTATATCGTAATGCTACATAACGTTATACGTTATATCGTAATGCTACATAACGTTATACGTTATATCGTAATGCTACATAACGTTACACGTTATATAGTAATGCTACATCACGTTATACGTTATAACGTATTACCATATAACGTTATACGTTATATCGTATTACCATATAAAGTTATACGTTATATCGTAATGCTACATAACGTTATACGTTATATTGTAATGCTGCATAACGTTATACGTTATATCGTAATGCTACATAACGTTATACGCTATATCGTAATGCTACATAACGTTATACGTTATATAGTAATGCTACATAACGTTATACGTTATATCGTTATGCTACATAACTTTATACGTTATATCGTAATGCTACATAACGTTATACGTTATATCGTTATGCTACATAACGTTATACGTTATATCGTTATGCTACATAACTTTATACGTTATATCGTAATGCTACATAACGTTATACGTTATATCGTTATGCTACATAACGTTATACGTTATATCGTAATGCTACATAACGTTATACGTTATATCGTAATGCTACATAACGTTATACGTTATATCGTAATGCTACATAACGTTACACGTTATAACGTAATGCTACATAACGTTATACGTTATATCGTAATGCTACATAACGTTATACGTTATATCGTAATGCTACGTAACGTTATGCGTTATATCGTTATGCTACATAACGTTTTACGTTATATCGCAATGCTACATAACGTTATACGTTATATCGTAATGCTACATAACGTTATACGTTATATCGTAATGCTACATGACGTTATACGTTACATCGTAATGCTACATAACGTTATACGTTATATCTTACTGCTACATAACGTTGTACGTTATATCATAATGCTACATAACGTTATACGTTATGTCGTACTGCTAGATAACGTTGTACGTTAGATCACAATGCTACATTACGTTATACGTTATATCGTAATGCTGCATAACGTTATACGTTATATCGTAATGCTACATAACGTTATACGTTATATCGTAATGCTACATAACGTTATACGTTATATCGTAATGCTACATAACGTTATACGTTATATCGTAATGCTACATAACGTTATACGTTATATCGTACTGCTACATAACGTTATACGTTGTATCGTAATGCTACATAACGTAGTACGTGGTATCGTAATGCTACATAACTTTATACGTTGTATCGTACTGCTACATAACGTTATACGTCATATCGTAATGCTACATAACGTTATACGTTATATCGTAATGCTACATAACGTTATAAGCTATATCGTACTGCTACATAACGTTATACGTTTTATCGTACTGCTACATAACGTTATACGTTATATCGTTATGCTACATAACGTTACACATTGTATCGTAATGCAACATAACGTTATACGTTATATCGTACTGCTACATAACGTTATACGTTGTATCGTACTGCTACATAACGTTATACGTTGTATCGTAATGCTACATAACGTTATACGTTATATCGTAATGCTACATAACGTTATACGTTATATCGTAATGATACATAACGTTATAAGCTATATCGTACTGCTACATAACGTTATACGTTATAACGTATTACCATATAACGTTATACATTACATCGTAATGCTACATAACGTTATATGTTATATCGTAATGCTACATAATGTTATACGCTATATCGTAATGCTACATAACGTTATACGTTGTGTCGTACTACTACATAACGTTATACGTTATATGGTAATTCTACATAACGTTATAAGTTATAACGTATTACCATACCACGCTATACGTTATATCGTAATGCTACATAACGTTATACGCTATATCGTAATGCTACATAACGTTATACGTTATATCGTAATGCTACATAATGTCATACGTTATATCGTAATGCTACATAAAGTTATACGTTATATCGTTATGCTACATAACGTTATACATTGTATCGTAATGCAACATAACGTTATACGTTATATCGTACTGCTACATAACGTTATACGTTGTATCGTAATGCTACATAACGTTATACGTTATATCGTAATGCTACATAACGTTATACGTTATATCGTAATGCTACATAAAGTTATACGTTATAACGTATTACCATATCACGTTATACGTTATATCGTAATGCTACATAACGTTATACGTTATAACGTATTACCATATAACGTTATACGTTACATCGTAATGCTACATAACGTTATACGTTATATCGCAATGCTACATAACGTTATACGTTATATCGTAATGCTACATAACGTTATACGTTATATCGTAATGTTACATTGCGATATACGTCATATCGTAATGCTACATAACGTTATACGTTACATCGTAATGCTACATAACGTTATAAGCTATATGGTACTGCTACATAACGTTATACGTTATAATGTATTACCATATAACGTTATACATTACATCGTAATGCTACATAACGTTATACGTTATATCGTTATGCTACATAACGTTATACATTGTATCGTAATGCAACATAACGTTATACGTTATATCGTACTGCTACATAACGTTATACGTTGTATCGTAATGCTACATAACGTTATACGTTATATCGTAATGCTACATAACGTTATACGTTATATCGTAATGATACATAACGTTATACGTTATAACGTAATGCTACATAACGTTATACGTTCTAACGTATTACCATATAACGTTATACATTACATCGTAATGCTACATAACGTTATACGTTATATCGTAATGCTACACAAAGTTATACGTTACATCGTAATGCTACATAACGTTATACGTTATATCTTACTGCTACATAACGTTGTACGTTATATCATAATGCTACATAACGTTATACGTTATATCGTAATGCTACATAACGTTATACGTTATATCGTAATGCTACATAACGTTATACGTTATATCGTACTGCTACATAACGTTATACGTTGTATCGTAATGCTACATAACGTAGTACGTGGTATCGTAATGCTACATAACTTTATACGTTGTATCGTAATGCTACATAACGTTATACGTCATATCGTAATGCTACATAACGTTATACGTTATATCGTAATGCTACATAACGTTATAAGCTATATCGTACTGCTACATAACGTTATACGTTTTATCGTACTGCTACATAACGTTATACGTTATATCGTTATGCTACATAACGTTACACATTGTATCCTAATGCAACATAACGTTATACGTTATATCGTACTGCTACATAACGTTATACGTTGTATCGTACTGCTACATAACGTTATACGTTGTATCGTAATGCTACATAACGTTATACGTTATATCGTAATGCTACATAACGTTATACGTTATATCGTAATGATACATAACGTTATAAGCTATATCGTACTGCTACATAACGTTATACGTTATAACGTATTACCATATAACGTTATACATTACATCGTAATGCTACATAACGTTATACTTTATATCGCAATGCTACATAACGTTATACGTTATATCGTAATGCTACATAACGTTATACGTTATATCGTAATGCTACATACCGTTATACGTTATAACGTATTACCATATAACGTTATACGTTACATCGTAATGTTACATAGCGATATACGTCATATCGTAATGCTACATAACGTTATACGTTATATCGTAATGCTACATAACGTTATAAGCTATATCGTACTGCTACATAACGTTATACGTTATAATGTATTACCATATAACGTTATACATTACATCGTAATGCTACATAACGTTATACGTTATATCGTTATGCTACATAACGTTATACATTGTATCGTAATGCAACATAACGTTATACGTTATATCGTACTGCTACATAACGTTATACGTTGTATCGTAATGCTACATAACGTTATACGTTATATCGTAATGCTACATAACGTTATACGTTATATCGTAATGATACATAACGTTATACGTTATATCGTAATGCTACATAACGTTATACGTTATATCGTAATGCTACATAACGTTATACGTTCTAACGTATTACCATATAACGTTATACATTACATCGTAATGCTACATAACGTTATACGTTATATCGTTATGCTACATAACGTTATACATTGTATCGTAATGCAACATAACGTTATACGTTATATCGTACTGCTACATAACGTTATACGTTGTATCGTAATGCTACATAACGTTATACGATATATCGTAATGCTACATAACGTTATACGTTATATCGTAATGATACATAACGTTATACGTTACAGCGTAATGTTACATAGCGATATACGTCATATCTTACTGATACATAACGTTGTACGTTATATCATAATGCTACATATCGTTATACGTTATATCGTAATGCTACATAACGTTATACGTTATAACGTAATACTACATAACGTTATACGTTATAACGTAATACTATATAACGTTATACGTTATATCGTAATGCTACATAACGTTATACGTTATATCGTAATGCTACATAACGTTATACGTTATATCGTAATGCTACATAACGTTATACGTTATATCGTAATGCTACATAACGTTATACGCTATAAGTTATTACCATATAACGTTATATGTTACATCGTAATGCTACATAACGTTATACGTCATATCGTAATGCTACATAACGTTATACGTTATATCGTAATGCTACATAACGTTATACGTTATATCGTAATGCTACATAACGTTATACGTTATAACGTAATACTACATAACGTTATACGTTATAACGTAATGCTATATAACGTTATACGTTATATCGTAATGCTACATAACGTTATACGTTATATCGTAATGCTACATAACGTTATACGTTATATCGTAATGCTACATAACGTTATACGTTATATCGTACTGCTACATAACGTTATACGTTGTATCGTAATGCTACATAACGTAGTACGTGGTATCGTAATGCTACATAACTTTATACGTTGTATCGTAATGCTACATAACGTTATACGTCATATCGTAATGCTACATAACGTTATACGTTATATCGTAATGCTACATAACGTTATAAGCTATATCGTACTGCTACATAACGTTATACGTTTTATCGTACTGCTACATAACGTTATACGTTATATCGTTATGCTACATAACGTTACACATTGTATCGTAATGCAACATAACGTTATACGTTATATCGTACTGCTACATAACGTTATACGTTGTATCGTACTGCTACGTAACGTTATACGTTGTATCGTAATGCTACATAACGTTATACGTTATATCGTAATGCTACATAACGTTATACGTTATATCGTAATGATACATAACGTTATAAACTATATCGTACTGCTACATAACGTTATACGTTATAACGTATTACCATATAACGTTATACATTACATCGTAATGCTACATAACGTTATACGTTATATCGTAATGCTACATAACGTTATACGTTATATCGTAATGCTACATACCGTTATACGTTATAACGTATTACCATATAACGTTATACGTTACATCGTAATGTTACATAGCGATATACGTCATATCGTAATGCTACATAACGTTATACGTTATATCGTAATGCTACATAACGTTATAAGCTATATCGTACTGCTACATAACGTTATACGTTATAATGTATTACCATATAACGTTATACATTACATCGTAATGCTACATAACGTTATACGTTATATCGTTATGCTACATAACGTTATACATTGTATCGTAATGCAACATAACGTTATACGTTATATCGTACTGCTACATAACGTTATACGTTGTATCGTAATGCTACATAACGTTATACGTTATATCGTAATGCTACATAACGTTATACGTTATATCGTAATGATACATAACGTTATACGTTATATCGTAATGCTACATAACGTTATACGTTATATCGTAATGCTACATAACGTTATACGTTCTAACGTATTACCATATAACGTTATACATTACATCGTAATGCTACATAACGTTTTACGTTATATCGCAATGCTACATAACGTTATACGTTATATCGTGATGCTACATAACGTTATACGTTATATCGTAATGCTACATGACGTTATACGTTACATCGTAATGCTACATAACGTTATACGTTATATCTTACTGCTACATAACGTTGTACGTTATATCATAATGCTACATAACGTTATACGTTATGTCGTACTGCTAGATAACGTTGTACGTTATATCATAATGCTACATAACGTTATACGTTATGTCGTACTGCTACATAACGTTATACGTTATATCGTAATGCTACATAACGTTATAAGCTATATCGTACTGTTACATAGCGTTATACGTTATAACGTATTACCATATAACGTTATACATTACATCGTAATGCTACATAACGTTATACGTTATATCGCAATGCTACATAACGTTATACGTTATATCGTAATGCTACATAACGTTATACGTTATATCGTAATGCTACATACCGTTATACGTTATAACGTATTACCATATAACGTTATACGTTACATCGTAATGTTACATAGCGATATACGTCATATCGTAATGCTACATAACGTTATACGTTATATCGTATTGCTACATAACGTTATAAGCTATATCGTACTGCTACATAACGTTATACGTTATAATGTATTACCATATAACGTTATACATTACATCGTAATGCTACATAACGTTATACGTTATATCGTTATGCTACATAACGTTATACATTGTATCGTAATGCAACATAACGTTATACGTTATATCGTACTGCTACATAACGTTATACGTTGTATCGTAATGCTACATAACGTTATACGTTACATCGTAATGCTACATAACGTTATACGTTATATCGTAATGCTACATAACGTTATACGTTATATCGTAATGCTACATAACGTTATACGTTGTAACGTATTACCATATAACGTTATACGTTACAGCGTAATGTTACATAGCGATATACGTCATATCTTACTGATACATAACGTAGTACGTTATATCATAATGCTACATAACGTTATACGTTATATCGTAATGCTACATAACGTTATACGTTATAACGTAATACTACATAACGTTATACGTTATAACGTAATACTATATAACGTTATACGTTATATCGTAATGCTACATAACGTTATACGTTATATCGTAATGCTACATAACGTTATACGTTATATCGTAATGCTACATAACGTTATACGTTATATCGTAATGCTACATAACGTTATACGTTATAAGTTATTACCATATAACGTTATATGTTACATCGTAATGCTACATAACGTTACACGTTATATCGTAATGCTACATAACGTTATACGTTATATCGTAATGCTACATGACGTTATACGTTATATCGTAATGCTACATAACGTTATACGTTATATCGTAATGCTACATAACGTTATACGTTATATCGTAATGCTACATAACGTTATACGTTATATCGTAATGCTACATAACGTTATACGTTATAAGTTATTACCATATAACGTTATATGTTACATCGTAATGCTACATAACGTTACACGTTATATCGTAATGCTACATAACGTTATACGTTATATAGTAATGCTACATGACGTTATACGTTATATCGTAATGCTACATAACGTTATACGTTATAACGTATTACCATATAACGTTATACGTTACATCGTAATGCTACATAACGTTATACGTTTAAACGTATTACCATATAACGTTATACGTTACATCGTAATGCTAGGTAACGTTATACGTCATATCGTAATGCTACGTGACGTTATACGTTATATCGTAATGCCACATAACGTTATACGTTATATCGTACTGCTAGATAACGTTATACGTTATATCGTAATGCTACATAACGTTATACGTTGTATCGTAATGCTACATAACGTTGTACGTTATATCGTATTGCTACATAACGTTATACGTTACATCGTAATGCTACATAACGTTATACGTTATACCGTATTACCATATCACGTTATACGTTATATCGTAATGCTACATAACGTTATAGGTTATATCTTACTGCTCCGTAACGTTATACGTTATATCGTAATGCTACATAACGTTATACGTTATATGGTAATGCTACATATCGTTATACGTTATAACGTATTACCATATAACGTTATTCGTTATATCGTAATGCTACATAACGTTATACGTTATATCGTAATGCTACATAACGTTATACGTTATATCGTAATGCTACATAACGTTATACGTTATAACGTATTACCATATAACGTTATACGTTACATCGTAATGCTACATAACGTTATACGTTATATCGTAATGCTACACAAAGTTATACGTTATATTGTAATGCTACATAACGTTATACGTTATATGGTAATGCTACATATCGTTATACGTTATAACGTATTACCATATAACGTTATTCGTTATATGGTAATGCTACATAACGTTGTACGTTATAACGTATTACCATATAACGTTATAAGTTACATCGTAATGCTACATAACGTTATACGTCAAATCGTAATGCTACATAACGTTATACGTTATATCGTAATGCTACATAACGTTATACGCTATATCGTACTGCTACATAACGTTATACGTTATATGGTAATTCTACATAACGTTATACGTTGTATTGTAATGCTACATAACGTTATACGTTATATCGTAATGCTACATAACGTTATACGTTATAACGTAATAATACATAACGTTATACGTTATAACGTAATACTATATAACGTTATACGTTATATCGTTATGCTACATAACGTTATACGTTATATCGTAATGCTACACAACGTTATGCGTTATATTGTAATGCTACATAGCGTTATACGTTATATGGTAATGCTACATATCGTTATACGTTATAACGTATTACCATATAACGTTATTGGTTATATCGTAATGCTACATAACGTTATACGTTATATCGTAATGCTACATAACGTTATACGTTATAACGTATTACCATATAACGTTATACGTTACATCGTAATGCTACATAACGTTATACGTTATATCGTAATACTACACAACGTTATACGATATATTGTAATGCTACATAACGTTATACGTTATCTGGTAATGCTACATATCGTTATACGTTATAACTTATTACCATATAACGTTATTCGTTATATCGTAATGCTATATAACGTTATACGTTATATCGTAATGCTACATAACGTTATACGTTATGTCGGAATGCTACATAACGTTATACGTTATATCGTAATGCTACATGGCGTTATACGTTATATCGTAATGCTACATAACGTTATACGTTATATCCTAATGCTACATAACGTTATACGCTGTATCGTAATGCTACATAGCGTTATACGTTATAACGTAATACTACATAACGTTATACGTTATATTGTAATGCTACATAACGTTATAAGTTATATGGTAATGCTACATAACGTTATACGTTATAATGTATTACCATATAACGTTATACACTATATCGTAATGCTACATAACGTTATACGTTATATCGTAATGCTACATAACGTTATACGTTATATCGTAATGCTACATAACGTTATATGTTATATCGTAATGCCACACAACGTTATACGTTATAACGTATTACCATATAACGTTATACGTTATATTGTAATGCTACATAACGTTATACGTTATATCTTACTGCTACATAACGTTATGAGTTATATCGTAATGCTACATAACGTTATACGTTATGTCGGAATGCTACATAACGTTATACGTTATATCGTAATGCTACATGACGTTATACGTTATATCGTAATGCTACATAACGTTATACGTTATATCCTAATGCTACATAACGTTATACGCTGTATCGTAATGCTACATAGCGTTATACGTTATAACGTAATACTACATAACGTTATACGTTATATTGTAATGCTACATAACGTTATAAGTTATATGGTAATGCTACATAACGTTATACGTTATAATGTATTACCATATAACGTTATACATTATATCGTAATGCTACATAACGTTATACGTTATATCGTAATGCTACATAACGTTATACGTTATATCGTAATGCTACATAACGTTATACGTTATAACGTATTACCATATAACGTTAAACGTTACATCGTAATGCTACATAACGTTATACGTTATATCGTAATGCTACACAACGTTATACGTCATATTGTAATGCTACGTAACGTTATACGTTATATGGTAATGCTACATATCGTTATACGTTATAACGTATTACCATATAACGTTATTCGTTATATGGTAATGCTACATAACGTTGTACGTTATAACGTATTACCATATAACGTTATAAGTTACATCGTAATGCTACATAACGTTATACGTCATATCGTAATGCTACATAACGTTATACGTTATATCGTAATGCTACATAACGTTATACGTTATATCGTAATGCTACATAACGTTATACGTTATAACGTAATACTACATAACGTTATACGTTATAACGTAATACTATATAACGTTATACGTTATAACGTATTACCATATAACGTTATTCGTTATATCGTAATGCTACATAACGTTATACGTTATATCGTAATGCTACATAACGTTATACGTTATAACGTATTACCATATAACGTTATACGTTACATCGTAATGCTACATAACGTTATATGTTATATCGTAATGCTACACAACGTTATACGTTATATTGTAAGGCTACATAACGTTATACGTTATATGGTAATGCTACATATCGTTATACGTTATAACGTATTACCATATGACGTTATTCGTTATATGGTAATGCTACATAACGTTGTACGTTATAACGTATTACCATACAACGTTATAAGTTACATCGTAATGCTACATAACGTTATACGTCATATCGTAGTGCTACATAACGTTATACGTCATATTGTAATGCTACATAACGTTATACGTTATATGGTAATGCTACATATCGTTATACGTTATAACGTATTACCATATAACGTTATTCGTTATATGGTAATGCCACATAACGTTATACGCTAGGTCGTACTGCTAGATAACGTTATACGTTATATCGTAATGCTACATAAAGTTATACGTTGTATCGTAATGCTACATAACGTTGTACGTTATATCGTAATGCTACAAAACGTTATACGTTATATTGTAATGCTACATAACGTTATACGTTATATGGTAATGCTACATATCGTTATACGTTATATCGTATTACCATATAACGTTATTCGTTATATCGTAATGCTACATAATGTTATACGTTATATCGTAATGCTACATAACGTTATACGTTATATCGTAATGCTACATAACGTTATACGTTATAACGTAATACTACATAACGTTATACGTTATAACGTAATACTATATAACGTTATACGTTATATCGTTATGCTACATAACGTTATACATTATATCGCAATGCTACATAACGTTATACGTTATATCGTAATGCTACATAACGTTATACGTTGTATCGTAATGCTACATAACGTTGTACGTTATATCGTAATGCTACATAACGTTATACGTTATATCGTAATGCTACATAACGTTATACGTTATAACGTATTACCATATAACGTTATACGTTATATCGTAATGCTACATAACGTTATAGGTTATATCTTACTGCTACATAACGTTATACGTTATATGGTAATGCTACATAACGTTATACGTTATATCGTAATGCTACATAATGTTATACGGTATATCGTAATGCTACATAACGTTATACGTTATATCTTTCTGCTACATAACGTTATACGTTATAACGTATTACCATATAACGTTATATGTTACATCGTAATGCTACATAACGTTATCCGTTATATCGTAATGCTACATAACGTTATACGTTATATCGTAATGCTACATAACGTTATACGTTATATCGTAATGCTACATAACGTTATACGTTATAACGTAATCCTACATAACGTTATACGCTATAACGTAATACTATATAACGTTATACGTTATATCGTTATGCTACATAACGTTATACATTATATCGTAATGCTACATAACGTTATACGTTATATCGTAATGCTACATAACGTTATACGTTGTATCGTAATGCTACATAACGTTGTACGTTATATCGTAATGCTACATAACGTTATACGTTATATCGTAATGCTACGTAACGTTATACGTTATAACGTATTACCATATAACGTTATACATTATATCGTAATGCTACATAACGTTATACGTTATATCGTAATGCTACATAACGTTATACGTTATAACGTATTACCATATGACGTTATACGTTATATTGTAATGCTACATAACGTTATAGGTTATATCTTACTGCTACATAACGTTATACGTTATATCGTAATGCTATATAACGTTATACGTTATATCGTAATGCTGCACAACGTTATACGTTATAACGTATTACCATATAACGTTATACGTTATATCGTAATGCTACATAACGATATACGTTATATCGTAATGCTACATAACGTTATACGTTATATCGTAATGCTACATAACGTTATACGTTATAACGTAATACTACATAACGTTATACGTTATAACGTAATACTATATAACGTTATACGTTATATCGTAATGCTACATAACGTTATACGTTATAACGTATTACCATATGACGTTATACGTTATATCGTAATGCTACATAACGTTATAGGTTATATCTTACTGCTACATAACGTTATACGTTATATCGTAATGCTACATAACGTTATACGTTATATCGTAATGCTGCACAACGTTATACGTTTAAACGTATTACGATATAACGTTATACGTTACATCGTAATGCTAGATAACGTTATACGCTATATCGTACTGCTAGATAACGTTATACGTTATATTGTAATGCTACATAACGTTATACGTTATATGGTAATGCTACATATCGTTATACGTTATAACGTATTACCATATAACGTTATTCGTTATATCGTAATGCTACATAACGTTATACGTTATATCGTAATGCTACATAACGTTATACGTTATATAGTAATGCTACATAACGTTATACGTTATAACGTATTACCATATAACGTTATACGTTACATCGTAATGCTACATAACGTTATCCGTTATATCGTAATGCTACATAATGTTATACGTTATATCGTAATGCTACATAACGTTATACGTTTAAACGTATTACGATATAACGTTATACGTTACATCGTAATGCTAGATAACGTTATACGTTATATTGTAATGCTACATAACGTTATACGTTATATGGTAATGCTACATATCGTTATACGTTATAACGTATTACCATATAACGTTATACGTTATATCGTAATGCTACATAACGTTATAGGTTATATCTTACTGCTACATAACGTTATACGTTATATCGTAATGCTACATAACGTTATACGTTATATCGTAATGCTACATAACGTTATACGTTACATCGTAATGCTACATAACGTTATCCGTTATATCGTAATGCTACATAATGTTATACGTTATATCGTAATGCTACATAACGTTATACGTTTAAACGTATTACGATATAACGTTATACGTTACATCGTAATGCTAGATAACGTTATACGCTATATCGTACTGCTAGATAACGTTATACGTTATATCGTAATGCTACATAACGTTATACGTTGTATCGTAATGCTACATAACGTTGTACGTTATATCGTAATGCTACATAACGTTATACGTTATATCGTAATGCTACATAACGTTATACGTTATAACGTATTACCATATAACGTTATACGTTATATCGTAATGCTACATAACGTTATAGGTTATATCTTACTGCTACATAACGTTATACGTTATATCGTAATGCTACATAACGTTATACGTTATATCGTATTGCTGCACATCGTTATACGTTATAACGTATTACCATATAACGTTATACGTTATATCGTAATGCTACATAACGTTATACGTTATATCGTAATGCTACATAACGTTATAGGTTATATGTTACTGCTACATAACGTTATACGTTATATGGTAATGCTACATAACGTTATACGTTATATCGTAATGCTACATAACGTCATACGGTATATCGTAATGCTACATAACGTTATACGTTATATCTTTCTGCTACACAACGTTACACGTTATATTGTAATGCTACATAACGTTATACGTTATATGGTAATGCTACATATCGTTATACGTTATAACGTATTACCTTATAACGTTATTCGTTATATCGTAATGCTACATAACGTTATACGTTATATCGTAATGCTACATAACGTTATACGTTATATTGTAATGCTACATAACGTTATACGTTATAACGTATTACCATATAACGTTATACGTTACATCGTAATGCTACATAACGTTATACGTTACATCGTAATGCTGGATAACGTTATACATCATGTCGTAATGCTACATAACGTTATACGTTATATCGTAATGCCACATAACGTTATATGCTATATCGTACTGCTAGATAACGTTATACGTTATATCGTAATGCTACACAACGTTATACGTTATATTGTAATGCTACATAACGTTATAAGTTATATGGTTATGCTACATAACGTTATACGTTATAATGTATTACCATATAACGTTATACATTATATCGTAGTGCTACATAACGTTATCCGCTATATCGTAATGCTACATAACGTTATACGTTATATCGTAATGCTACATAACGTTATACGTTATAACGTATTATCATATAACGTTATACGTTACATCGTAATGCTGGATAACGTTATACGTCATGTCGTAATGCTACATAACGTTATACGTTATATCGCAATGCCACATAACGTTATACGCTATATCGTACTGCTAGATAACGTTATACGTTATATCGTAATGCTACATAACGTTATACGTTGTATCGTAATCCTACATAACGTTGTACGTTATATCGTAATGCTACAAAACGTTATACGTTATATCGTAATGCTACATAACGTTATACGTTATAACGTATTACCATATAACGTTATACGTTACATCGTAATGCTACATAACGTTATACGTTATATCGTAATGCTACACAACGTTATACGTCATATTGTAATGCTACATAACGTTATACGTTATATGGTAATGCTACATATCGTTATACGTTATAACGTATTACCATATAACGTTATTCGTTATATGGTAATGCCACATAACGTTATACGCTATATCGTACTGCTAGATAACGTTATACGTTATATCGTAATGCTACATAACGTTATACGTTGTATCGTAATGCTACATAACGTTGTACGTTATATCGTAATGCTACAAAACGTTATACGTTATATTGTAATGCTACATAACGTTATACGTAATATGGTAATGCTACATATCGTTATACGTTATATCGTATTACCATATAACGTTATTCGTTATATCGTAATGCTACATAATGTTATACGTTCTATCGTAATGCTACATAACGTTATACGTTATATCGTAATGCTACATAACGTTATACGTTATAACGTAATACTACATAACGTTATACGTTATAACGTAATACTATATAACGTTATACGTTATATCGTTATGCTACATAACGTTATACATTATATCGCAATGCTACATAACGTTATACGTTATATCGTAATGCTACATAACGTTATACGTTGTATCGTAATGCTACATAACGTTGTACGTTATATCGTAATGCTACATAACGTTATACGTTATATCGTAATGCTACATAACGTTATACGTTATAACGTAATACCATATAACGTTATACGTTATATCGTAATGCTACATAACGTTATAGGTTATATCTTACTGCTACATAACGTTATACGTTATATGGTAATGCTACATAACGTTATACGTTATATCGTAATGCTACATAACGTTATACGGTATATCGTAATGCTACATAACGTTATACGTTATATCTTTCTGCTACATAACGTTATACGTTATAACGTATTACCATATAACGTTATATGTTACATCGTAATGCTACATAACGTTATCCGTTATATCGTAATGCTACATAACGTTATACGTTATATCGTAATGCTACATAACGTTATACGTTATATCGTAATGCTACATAACGTTATACGTTATATCGTAATGCTACATAACGTTATTCGTTATATCGTAATGCTACATAACGTTATACGTTATATCGTAATGCTACATAACGTTATACGTTATATCGTAATGCTACATAACGTTATACGTTATAACGTATTACCATATAACGTTATATGTTACATCGTAATGCTACATAACGTTATCCGTTATATCGTAATGCTACATAACGTTATACGTTATATCGTAATGCTACATAACGTTATACGTTATATCGTAATGCTGCACAACGTTATACGTTATAACGTATTACCATATAACGTTATACGTTATATCGTAATGCTACATAACGTTATACGTTATATCGTAATGCTACATAACGTTATACGTTATATCGTAATGCTACATAACGTTATACGTTATATCGTAATACTACATAACGTTATACGATATAACGTATTACCTTATAACGTTATTCGTTATATCGTAATGCTACATAACGTTATACGTTATATCGTAATGCTACATAACGTTATAGGTTATATCTTACTGCTACATAACGTCATACGGTATATCGTAATGCTACATAACGTTATACGTTATATCTTTCTGCTACACAACGTTACACGTTATATTGTAATGCTACATAACGTTATACGTTATATGGTAATGCTACATATCGTTATACGTTATAACGTATTACCTTATAACGTTATTCGTTATATCGTAATGCTACATAACGTTATACGTTATATCGTAATGCTACATAACGTTATACGTTATATTGTAATGCTACATAACGTTATACGTTATAACGTATTACCATATAACGTTATACGTTACATCGTAATGCTACATAACGTTATACGTTACATCGTAATGCTGGATAACGTTATACATCATGTCGTAATGCTACATAACGTTATACGTTATATCGTAATGCCACATAACGTTATATGCTATATCGTACTGCTAGATAACGTTATACGTTATATCGTAATGCTACACAACGTTATACGTTATATTGTAATGCTACATAACGTTATAAGTTATATGGTTATGCTACATAACGTTATACGTTATAATGTATTACCATATAACGTTATACATTATATCGTAGTGCTACATAACGTTATCCGCTATATCGTAATGCTACATAACGTTATACGTTATATCGTAATGCTACATAACGTTATACGTTATAACGTATTATCATATAACGTTATACGTTACATCGTAATGCTGGATAACGTTATACGTCATGTCGTAATGCTACATAACGTTATACGTTATATCGCAATGCCACATAACGTTATACGCTATATCGTACTGCTAGATAACGTTATACGTTATATCGTAATGCTACATAACGTTATACGTTGTATCGTAATCCTACATAACGTTGTACGTTATATCGTAATGCTACAAAACGTTATACGTTATATCGTAATGCTACATAACGTTATACGTTATAACGTATTACCATATAACGTTATACGTTACATCGTAATGCTACATAACGTTATACGTTATATCGTAATGCTACACAACGTTATACGTCATATTGTAATGCTACATAACGTTATACGTTATATGGTAATGCTACATATCGTTATACGTTATAACGTATTACCATATAACGTTATTCGTTATATGGTAATGCCACATAACGTTATACGCTATATCGTACTGCTAGATAACGTTATACGTTATATCGTAATGCTACATAACGTTATACGTTGTATCGTAATGCTACATAACGTTGTACGTTATATCGTAATGCTACAAAACGTTATACGTTATATTGTAATGCTACATAACGTTATACGTAATATGGTAATGCTACATATCGTTATACGTTATATCGTATTACCATATAACGTTATTCGTTATATCGTAATGCTACATAATGTTATACGTTCTATCGTAATGCTACATAACGTTATACGTTATATCGTAATGCTACATAACGTTATACGTTATAACGTAATACTACATAACGTTATACGTTATAACGTAATACTATATAACGTTATACGTTATATCGTTATGCTACATAACGTTATACATTATATCGCAATGCTACATAACGTTATACGTTATATCGTAATGCTACATAACGTTATACGTTGTATCGTAATGCTACATAACGTTGTACGTTATATCGTAATGCTACATAACGTTATACGTTATATCGTAATGCTACATAACGTTATACGTTATAACGTAATACCATATAACGTTATACGTTATATCGTAATGCTACATAACGTTATAGGTTATATCTTACTGCTACATAACGTTATACGTTATATGGTAATGCTACATAACGTTATACGTTATATCGTAATGCTACATAACGTTATACGGTATATCGTAATGCTACATAACGTTATACGTTATATCTTTCTGCTACATAACGTTATACGTTATAACGTATTACCATATAACGTTATATGTTACATCGTAATGCTACATAACGTTATCCGTTATATCGTAATGCTACATAACGTTATACGTTATATCGTAATGCTACATAACGTTATACGTTATATCGTAATACTACATAACGTTATACGTTATATCGTAATGCTACATAACGTTATTCGTTATATCGTAATGCTACATAACGTTATACGTTATATCGTAATGCTACATAACGTTATACGTTATATCGTAATGCTACATAACGTTATACGTTATAACGTATTACCATATAACGTTATATGTTACATCGTAATGCTACATAACGTTATCCGTTATATCGTAATGCTACATAACGTTATACGTTATATCGTAATGCTACATAACGTTATACGTTATATCGTAATGCTGCACAACGTTATACGTTATAACGTATTACCATATAACGTTATACGTTATATCGTAATGCTACATAACGTTATACGTTATATCGTAATGCTACATAACGTTATACGTTATATCGTAATGCTACATAACGTTATACGTTATATCGTAATACTACATAACGTTATACGATATAACGTATTACCTTATAACGTTATTCGTTATATCGTAATGCTACATAACGTTATACGTTATATCGTAATGCTACATAACGTTATAGGTTATATCTTACTGCTACATAACGTTATACGTTATATGGTAATGCTACATAACGTTATACGTTATATCGTAATGCTACATAACGTTGTACGTTATATCGTAATGCTACATAACGTTATACGTTATATCGTAATGCTACATAACGTTATACGTTATAACGTATTACCATATAACGTTATACGTTATATCGTAATGCTACATAACGTTATAGGTTATATCTTACTGCTACATAACGTTATACGTTATATCGTAATGCTACATAACGTTATACGTTATATCGTAATGCTGCACAACGTTATACGTTATAACGTATTACCATATAACGTTATACGTTATATCGTAATGCTACATAACGTTATACGTTATATCGTAATGCTACATAACGTTATACGATATAACGTATTACCTTATAACGTTATTCGTTATATCGTAATGCTACATAACGTTATACGTTATATCGTAATGCTACATAACGTTATACGTTATATCGTAATGCTACATAACGTTATACGTTATAACGTATTACCATATAACGTTATACGTTACATCGTAATGCTACATAACGTTATACGTTACATCGTAATGCTGGATAACGTTATACGTCATGTCGTAATGCTACATAACGTTATACGTTATATCGTAATGCCACATAACGTTATACGCTATATCGTACTGCTAGATAACGTTATACGTTATATCGTAATGCTACACAACGTTATACGTTATATTGTAATGCTACATAACGTTATAAGTTATATGGTTATGCTACATAACGTTATACGTTATAATGTATTACCATATAACGTTATACATTATATCGTAATGCTACATAACGTTATCCGCTATATCGTAATGCTACATAACGTTATACGTTATATCGTAATGCTACATAACGTTATACGTTATAACGTATTACCATATAACGTTATACGTTACATCGTAATGCTGGATAACGTTATACGTCATGTCGTAATGCTACATAACGTTATACGTTATATCGTAATGCCACATAACGTTATACGCTATATCGTACTGCTAGATAACGTTATACGTTATATCGTAATGCTACATAACGTTATACGTTGTATCGTAATGTTACATAACGTTGTACGTTATATCGTAATGCTACATAACGTTATACGTTATATCGTAATGCTACATAACGTTATACGTTATAACGTATTACCATATAACGTTATACGTTATATCGTAATGCTACATAACGTTATAGGTTATATCTTACTGCTACATAACGTTATACGTTATATCGTAATGATACATAACGTTATACGTTATATCGTAATGCTACATAACGTTATACGGTATATCGTAATGCTACATAACGTTATACGTTATATCTTTCTGCTACACAACGTTACACGTTATATTGTAATGCTACATAACGTTATACGTTATATGGTAATGCTACATATCGCTATACGTTATATGGTAATGCTACATATCGTTATACGTTATATCGTATTACCATATAACGTTATTCGTTATATCGTAATGCTACATAACCTTATCCGTTGTATCGTAATGCTACATAATGTTATACGTTATATCGTAATGCTACATAACGTTATACGTTTAAACGTATTACGATATAACGTTATACGTTACATCGTAATGCTAGATAACGTTATACGCTATATCGTACTGCTAGATAACGTTATACGTTATATCGTAATGCTACATAACGTTATACGTTGTATCGTAATGTTACATAACGTTGTACGTTATATCGTAATGCTACATAACGTTATACGTTATATCGTAATGCTACATAACGTTATACGTTATAACGTATTACCATATAACGTTATACGTTATATCGTAATGCTACATAACGTTATTCGTTATATCGTAATGCTATTTAACGTTATACGTTATATCGTAATGCTACATAACGTTATACGTTATATCGTAATGCTACATAACGTTATACGTTATAACGTATTACCATATAACGTTATACGTCATGTCGTAATGCTACATAACGTTATACGTTATATCGTAATGCCACATAACGTTATACGCTATATCGTACTGCTAGATAACGTTATATGTTATATCGTAATGCTACACAACGTTATACGTTATATTGTAATGCTACATAACGTTATAAGTTATATGGTTATGCTACATAACGTTATACGTTATAATGTATTACCATATAACGTTATACATTATATCGTAATGCTACATAACGTTATCCGCTATATCGTAATGCTACATAACGTTATACGTTATATCGTAATGCTACATAACGTTATACGTTGTATCGTAATGCTACATAACGTTGTACGTTATATCGTAATGCTACAAAACGTTATACGTTATATCGTAATGCTACATAACGTTATACGTTATAACGTATTACCAAATAACGTTATACGTTACATCGTAATGCTACATAACGTTATACGTTATATCGTAATGCTATACAACGTTATACGTCATATTGTAATGCTACATAACGTTATACGTTATATGGTAATGCTACATATCGTTATACGTTATAACGTATTAGCATATAACGTTATTCGTTATATGGTTATGCCACATAACGTTATACGCTATATCGTACTGCTAGATAACGTTATACGTTATATCGTAATGCTACATAACGTTATACGTTGTATCGCAATGCTACATAACGTTGTACGTTATATCGTAATGCTACAAAACGTTATACGTTATATTGTAATGCTACATAACGTTATACGTTATATGGTAATGCTACATATTGTTATACGTTATATCGTAATGCTACAAAACGTTATACGTTATATCGTAATGCTACATAACGTTATACGTTATAACGTATTACCATATAACGTTATACGTTACATCGTAATGCTACATAACGTGATACGTTATATCGTAATGCTACACAACGTTATACGTCATATTGTAATGCTACATAACGTTATACGTTATATGGTAATGCTACATATCGTTATACGTTATAACGTATTACCATATAACGTTATTCGTTATATGGTAATGCCACATAACGTTATACGCTATATCGTACTGCTAGATAACGTTATACGTTATATCGTAATGCTACATAACGTTATACGTTGTATCGTAATGCTACATAACGTTGTACGTTATATCGTAATGCTACAAAACGTTATACGTTATATTGTAATGCTACATAACGTTATACGTTATATGGTAATGCTACATAACGTTGTACGTTATATCGTAATGCTACATAACGTTATACGTTATATCGTAATGCTACATAACGTTATACGTTATTACGTATTACCATATAACGTTATACGTTATATCGTAATGCTACATAACGTAATAGGTTATATCTTACTGCTACATAACCTTTTACGTTATATGGTAATGCTACATAACGTTATACGTTATATCGTAATGCTACATAACGTTATACGGTATATCGTAATGCTACATAACGTTATACGTTATATCTTTCTGCTACATAACGTTATACGTTATAACGTATTACCATATAACGTTATATGTTACATCGTAATGCTACATAACGTTATCCGTTATATCGTAATGCTACATAACGTTATACGTTATATCGTAATGCTACATAACGTTATACGTTATATCGTAATGCTACATAACGTTATACGTTATAACGTAATCCTACATAACGTTATACGTTATAACGTAATACTATATAACGTTATACGTTATATCGTTATGCTACATAACGTTGTACATTATATCGTAATGCTACATAACGTTATACGTTATATCGTAATGCTACACAACGTTATACGTTATAACGTATTACCATATAACGTTATACGTTATATCGTAATGCTACATAACGTTATAGGTTATATCTTACTGCTACATAACGTTATACGTTATATCGTAATGCTACATAAAGTTATACGTTATATCGTAATGCTGCACAACCTTATACGTTATAACGTATTACCATATAACGTTATACGTTATATCGTAATGCTACATAACGTTATACGTTATATCGTAATGCTACATAACGTTATACGTTTAAACGTATTACCATATAACGTTATACGTTACATCGTAATGCTAGATAACGTTATACGTCATATCGTAATGCTACATAACGTTATACGTTATATCGTAATGCCACATAACGTTATACGTTATATCGTAATGCTACATAACGTTATACGTTATAACGTATTACCATATAACGTTATACGTTATATCGTAATGCTACATAACGTTATAGGTTATATCTTACTGCTACATAACGTTATACGTTATATGGTAATGCTACATAACGTTATACGTTATATCGTAATGCTACATAACGTTATACGGTATATCGTAATGCTACATAACGTTATACGTTATATCTTTCTGCTACATAACGTTATACGTTATAACGTATTACCATATAACGTTATATGTTACATCGTAATGCTACATAACGTTATCCGTTATATCGTAATGCTACATAACGTTATACGTTATATCGTAATGCTACATAACGTTATACATTATATCGTAATGCTACATAACGTTATACGTTATAACGTAATCCTACATAACGTTATACGTTATAACGTAATACTATATAACGTTATACGTTATATCGTTATGCTACATAACGTTATACATTATATCGTAATGCTACATAACGTTATACGTTATATCGTAATGCTACATAACGTTATACGTTGTATCGTAATGCTACATAACGTTGTACGTTATAACGTAATGCTACATAACGTTATACGTTATATCGTAATGCTACGTAACGTTATACGTTATAACGTATTACCATATAACGTTATACATTATATCGTAATGCTACATAACGTTATACGTTATATCGTAATGCTACATAACGTTATACGTTATAACGTATTACCATATGACGTTATACGTTATATCGTAATGCTACATAACGTTATAGGTTATATCTTACTGCTACATAACGTTATACGTTATATCGTAATGCTACATAACGTTATACGTTATATCGTAATGCTGCACAACGTTATACGTTATAACGTATTACCATATAACGTTATACGTTATATCGTAATGCTACATAACGTTATACGTTATATCGTAATGCTACATAACGTTATACGTTATATCGTAATGCTACATAACGTTATACGTTATAACGTAATACTACATAACGTTATACGTTATAACGTAATACTATATAACGTTATACGTTACATCGTAATGCTACATAACGTTATCCGTTATATCGTAATGCTACATAATGTTATACGTTATATCGTAATGCTACATAACGTTATACGTTTAAACGTATTACGATATAACGTTATACGTTACATCGTAATGCTATATAACGTTATACGCTATATCGTACTGCTAGATAACGTTATACGTTATATCGTAATGCTACATAACGTTATACGTTGTATCGTAATGCTACATAACGTTGTACGTTATATCGTAATGCTACATAACGTTATACGTTATATCGTAATGCTACATAACGTTATACGTTATAACGTATTACCATATAACGTTATACGTTATATCGTAATGCTACATAACGCTATAGGTTGTATCTTACTGCTACATAACGTTATACGTTATATCGTAATGCTACATAACGTTATACGTTATATCGTAATGCTGCACAACGTTATACGTTATAACGTATTACCATATAACGTTATACGTTATATCGTAATGCTACATAACGTTATACGTTATATCGTAATGCTACATAACGTTATAGGTTATATCTTACTGCTACATAACGTTATACGTTATATGGTAATGCTACATAACGTTATAAGTTATATCGTAATGCTACATAACGTTATACGGTATATCGTAATGCTACATAACGTTATACGTTATATCCTTCTGTTACACAACGTTACACGTTATATCGTAATGCTACATAACGTTATACGTTATAACGTATTACTATATAACGTTATACGTTACATCGTAATGCTACATAACGTTATACGTTACATCGTAATGCTGGATAACGTTATACGTCATGTCGTAATGCTACATAACGTTATACGTTATATCGTAATGCCACATAACGTTATACGCTATATCGTACTGCTAGATAACGTTATACGTTATATCGTAATGCTACACAACGTTATACGTTATATTGTAATGCTACATAACGTTATAAGTTATATGGTTATGCTACATAACGTTATACGTTATAATGTATTACCATATAACGTTATACATTATATCGTAATGCTACATAACGTTATCCGCTATATCGTAATGCTACATAACGTTATACGTTATATCGTAATGCTACATAACGTTATCCGTTATAACGTATTACCATATAACGTTATACGTTACATCGTAATGCTGGATAACGTTATACGTCATGTCGTAATGCTACATAACGTTATACGTTATATCGTAATGCCACATAACGTTATACGCTATATCGTACTGCTAGATAACGTTATACGTTATATCGTAATGCTACATAACGTTATACGTTGTATCGTAATGCTACATAACGTTGTACGTTATATCGTAATGCTACAAAACGTTATACGTTATATCGTAATGCTACATAACGTTATACGTTATAACGTATTACCATATAACGTTATACGTTACATCGTAATGCTACATAACGTTATACGTTATATCGTAATGCTACACAACGTTATACGTCATATTGTAATGCTACATAACGTTATACGTTATATGGTAATGCTACATATCGTTATACGTTATAACGTATTACCATATAACGTTATTCGTTATATGGTAATGCCACATAACGTTATACGCTATATCGTACTGCTAGATAACGTTATACGTTATATCGTAATGCTACATAACGTTATACGTTATATGGTAATGCTACATATCGTTATACGTTATAACGTATTACCATATAACGTTATTCGTTATATGGTAATGCCACATAACGTTATACGCTATAACGTATTACCATATAACGTTATACGTTACATCGTAATGCTGGATAACGTTATACGTCATGTCGTAATGCTACATATCGTTATACGTTATAACGTATTACCATATAACGTTATACGTTATATCGTAATGCTACATAACGTTATACGTTGTATCGTAATGCTACATAACGTTGTACGTTATATCGTAATGCTACAAAACGTTATACGTTATATTGTAATGCTACATAACGTTATACGTTATATGGTAATGCTACATATCGTTATACGTTATATCGTATTACCATATAACGTTATTCGTTATATCGTAATGCTACATAATGTTATACGTTATATCGTAATGCTACATAACGTTATACGTTATATCGTAATGCTACATAACGTTATACGTTATAACGTATTACCATATAACGTTATACGTTACATCGTAATGCTACATAACGTTATACGTTATATCGTAATGCTACACAACGTTATACGTCATATTGTAATGCTACATAACGTTATACGTTATATGGTAATGCTACATAACGTTATACGTTTAAACGTATTACGATATAACGTTATACGTTACATCGTAATGCTATATAACGTTATACGCTATATCGTACTGCTAGATAACGTTATACGTTATATCGTAATGCTACATAACGTTATACGTGGTATCGTAATGCTACATAACGTTGTACGTTATATCGTAATGCTACATAACGTTATACGTTATATCGTAATGCTACATAACGTTATACGTTATAACGTATTACCATATAACGTTATACGTTATATCGTAATGCTACATAACGTTATACGTTATATCGTAATGCTACACAACGTTATACGTCATATTGTAATGCTACATAACGTTATACGTTATATGGTAATGCTACATAACGTTATACGATTAAACGTATTACGATATAACGTTATACGTTACATCGTAATGCTATATAACGTTATACGCTATATCGTACTGCTAGATAACGTTATACGTTATATCGTAATGCTACATAACGTTATACGTTGTATCGTAATGCTACATAACGTTGTACGTTATATCGTAATGCTACATAACGTTATACGTTATATCGTAATGCTACATAACGTTATACGTTATAACGTATTACCATATAACGTTATACGTTATATCGTAATGCTACATAACGCTATAGGTTGTACCTTACTGCTACATAACGTTATACGTTATATCGTAATGCTACATAACGTTATACGTTATATCGTAATGCTGCACAACGTTATACGTTATAACGTATTACCATATAACGTTATACGTTATATCGTAATGCTACATAACGTTATACGTTATATCGTAATGCTACATAACGTTATAGGTTATATCTTACTGCTACATAACGTTATACGTTATATGGTAATGCTACATAACGTTATACGTTATATCGTAATGCTACATAACGTTATACGGTATATCGTAATGCTACATAACGTTATACGTTATATCTTTCTGTTACACAACGTTACACGTTATATCGTAATGCTACATAACGTTATACGTTATAACGTATTACTATATAACGTTATACGTTACATCGTAATGCTACATAACGTTATACGTTACATCGTAATGCTGGATAACGTTATACGTCATGTCGTAATGCTACATAACGTTATACGTTATATCGTAATGCCACATAACGTTATACGCTATATCGTACTGCTAGATAACGTTATACGTTATATCGTAATGCTACACAACGTTATACGTTATATTGTAATGCTACATAACGTTATAAGTTATATGGTTATGCTACATAACGTTATACGTTATAATGTATTACCATATAACGTTATACATTATATCGTAATGCTACATAACGTTATCCGCTATATCGTAATGCTACATAACGTTATACGTTATATCGTAATGCTACATAACGTTATCCGTTATAACGTATTACCATATAACGTTATACGTTACATCGTAATGCTGGATAACGTTATACGTCATGTCGTAATGCTACATAACGTTATACGTTATATCGTAATGCCACATAACGTTATACGCTATATCGTACTGCTAGATAACGTTATACGTTATATCGTAATGCTACATAACGTTATACGTTGTATCGTAATGCTACATAACGTTGTACGTTATATCGTAATGCTACAAAACGTTATACGTTATATCGTAATGCTACATAACGTTATACGTTATAACGTATTACCATATAACGTTATACGTTACATCGTAATGCTACATAACGTTATACGTTATATCGTAATGCTACACAACGTTATACGTCATATTGTAATGCTACATAACGTTATACGTTATATGGTAATGCTACATATCGTTATACGTTATAACGTATTACCATATAACGTTATTCGTTATATGGTAATGCCACATAACGTTATACGCTATATCGTACTGCTAGATAACGTTATACGTTATATCGTAATGCTACATAACGTTATACGTTATATGGTAATGCTACATATCGTTATACGTTATAACGTATTACCATATAACGTTATTCGTTATATGGTAATGCCACATAACGTTATACGCTATAACGTATTACCATATAACGTTATACGTTACATCGTAATGCTGGATAACGTTATACGTCATGTCGTAATGCTACATATCGTTATACGTTATAACGTATTACCATATAACGTTATACGTTATATCGTAATGCTACATAACGTTATACGTTGTATCGTAATGCTACATAACGTTGTACGTTATATCGTAATGCTACAAAACGTTATACGTTATATTGTAATGCTACATAACGTTATACGTTATATGGTAATGCTACATATCGTTATACGTTATATCGTATTACCATATAACGTTATTCGTTATATCGTAATGCTACATAATGTTATACGTTATATCGTAATGCTACATAACGTTATACGTTATATCGTAATGCTACATGACGTTATACGTTATAACGTAATACTACATAACGTTATACGGTATAACGTAATACTATATAACGTTATACGTTATATCGTTATGCTACATAACGTTATACATTATATCGTAATGCTACATAACGTTGTACGTTATATCGTAATGCTACATAACGTTATACGTTATATCGTAATGCTACATAACGTTATACGTTATAACGTATTACCATATAACGTTAAACGTTATATCGTAATGCTACATAACGTTATAGGTTATATCTTACTGCTACATAACGTTATACGTTATATGGTAATGCTACATAACGTTATACGTTATATCGTAATGCTACATAACGTTATACGGTATATCGTAATGCTACATAACGTTATACGTTATATCTTTCTGCTACATAACGTTATACGTTATAACGTATTACCATATAACGTTATATGTTACATCGTAATGCTACATAACGTTATCCGTTATATCGTAATGCTACATAACGTTATACGTTATATCGTAATGCTACATAACGTTATACGTTATATCGTAATGCTACATAACGTTATACGTTATAACGTAATCCTACATAACGTTATACGTTATAACGTAATACTATATAACGTTATACGTTATATCGTTATGCTACATAACGTTATACATTATATCGTAATGCTACATAACGTTATACGTTATATCGTAATGCTACACAACGTTATACGTTATAACGTATTACCATATAACGTTATACGTTATATCGTAATGCTACATAACGTTATAGGTTATATCTTACTGCTACATAACGTTATACGTTATATCGTAATGCTACATAAAGTTATACGTTATATCGTAATGCTGCACAACCCTATACGTTATAACGTATTACCATATAACGTTATACGTTATATCGTAATGCTACATAACGTTATACGTTATATCGTAATGCCACATAACGTTATACGTTTAAACGTTTTAGCATATAACGTTATACGTTACATCGTAATGCTAGATAACGTTATACGTCATATCGTAATGCTACATAACGTTATACGTTATATCGTAATGCCACATAACGTTATACGCTATATCGTACTGCTAGATAACGTTATACGTTATATCGTAATGCTACATAACGTTATACGTTGTATCGTAATGCTACATAACGTTGTACGTTATATCGTAATGCTACATAACGTTATACGTTATATCGTAATGCTACATAACGTTATACGTTATAACGTATTACCATATAACGTTTTACTTTATATCGTAATGCTACATAACGTTATACGTTATATCGTAATGCTACATAACGTTATACGGTATATCGTAATGCTACATAACGATATACGTTATATCGTAATGCTACATGACGTTATACGTTATATCGTAATGCTACATAACGTTATCCGTTATATCGTAATGCTACATAACGTTATACGTTATATCGTAATGCTACATAACGTTATACGTTATATCGTAATGCTACATAACGTTATACGTTATAACGTAATACTAGATAACGTTATACGTTATAACGTAATACTATATAACGTTATACGTTATATCGTTATGCTACATAACGTTATACGTTATATCGTAATGCTACACAACGTTACACGTTATATTGTAATGCTACATAACGTTATACGGTATATCGTAATGCTACATAACGTTATACGTTATATCTTTCTGCTACATAACGTTATACGTAATAACGTATTACCATATAACGTTATATGTTACATCGTAATGCTACATAACGTTATCCGTTATATCGTAATGCTACATATCGTTATACGTTATATCGTAATGCTACATAACGTTATACGTTTAAACGTATTACCATATAACGTTATACGTTACATCGTAATGCTAGATAACGTTATACGTCTTATCGTAATGCTACATAACGTTATACGTTATATCGTAATGCCACATAACGTTATACGCTATATCGTACTGCTAGATAACGTTATGCGTTATATTGTAATGCTACATAACGTTATACGTTGTATCGTAATGCTACATAACGTTGTACGTTATATCGTAATGCTACATAACGTTACACGTTATACCGTAATGCTACACAACGTTATACGTTATAACGTATTACCATATAACGTTATACGTTATGTCGTAATGCTACATAACGTTATAGGTTATATCTTACTGCTATATAACGTTATACGTTATATCGTAATGCTACATAACGTTATACGTTATATCGTAATGCTGCACAACCTTATACGTTATAACGTATTACCATATAACGTTATACGTTATATCGTAATGCTACATAACGTTATACGTTGTATCGTAATGCTACATAACGTTGTACGTTATATCGTAATGCTACATAACGTTATACGTTATATAGTAATGCTACATAACGTTATAATTTATAACGTATTACCATATAACGTTATACGTTATATCGTAATGCTACATAACGTTATAGGTTATATCTTACTGCTACATAACGTTATACGTTATATCGTAATGCTACATAACGTTATACGTTATATCGTAATGCTACATAACGTTATACGTTATAACGTAATACTACATAACGTTATATGTTATAACGTAATACTATATAACGTTATACGTTATATCGTTATGCTACATAACGTTATACGTTATATCGTAATGCTACATATCGTTATACGTTATATCGTAATGCTACATAACGTTATACGTTTAAACGTATTGTCATATAACGTTATACGTTACATCGTAATGCTAGATAACGTTATACGTCATATCGTAATGCTACATAACGTTATACGTTATATCGTAATGCCACATAACGTTATACGCTATATCGTACTGCTAGATAACGTTATACGTTATATCGTAATGCTACATAACTTTATACGTTGTATCGTAATGCTACATAACGTTGTACGTTATATCGTAATGCTACATAACGTTACACGTTATACCGTAATGCTACACAACGTTATACGTTATAACGTATTACCATATAACGTTATACGTTATATCGTAATGCTACATAACGTTATAGGTTATATCTTACTGCTACATAACGTTTTACGTTATATCGTAATGCTACATAACGTTATACGTTATATCGTAATGCTGCACAACCTTATACGTTATAACGTATTACCATATACGTTATACGTTATATCGTAATGCTGCATAACGTTATACGTTATATGGTAATGCTACATATCGTTATACGTTATAACGTATTACCATATAACGTTATACGTTATATAGTAATGCTACATAACGTTATACGTTATAACGTATTACCATATAACGTTATACGTTATATCGTAATGCTACATAACGTTATAGGTTATATCTTACTGCTACATAACGTTATACGTTATATCGTAATGCTACATAACGTTATACGTTATATCGTAATGCTACATAACGTTATACGTTATAACGTAATACTACATAACGTTATATGTTATAACGTAATACTATATAACGTTATACGTTATATCGTTATGCTACATAACGTTATACGTTATATCGTAATGCTACATATCGTTATACGTTATATCGTAATGCTACATAACGTTATACGTTTAAACGTATTGTCATATAACGTTATACGTTACATCGTAATGCTAGATAACGTTATACGTTTAAACGTATTACCATATAACGTTATACGTTACATCGTAATGCTAGATAACGTTATACGTTATATCGTAATGCTACATAACTTTATACGTTGTATCGTAATGCTACATAACGTTGTACGTTATATCGTAATGCTACATAACGTTACACGTTATACCGTAATGCTACACAACGTTATACGTTATAACGTATTACCATATAACGTTATACGTTATATCGTAATGCTACATAACGTTATAGGTTATATCTTACTGCTACATAACGTTTTACGTTATATCGTAATGCTACATAACGTTATACGTTATATCGTAATGCTGCACAACCTTATACGTTATAACGTATTACCATATACGTTATACGTTATATCGTAATGCTGCATAACGTTATACGTTATATGGTAATGCTACATATCGTTATACGTTATAACGTATTACCATATAACGTTATACGTTACATCGTAATGCTACATAACGTTATACGTTATATCGTAATGCTACATAACGTTATACGTTATATGGTAATGCTACATATCGTTATACGTTATAACGTATTACCATATAACGTTATACGTTACATCGTAATGCTACATAACGTTATACGTTATAACGTAATGCTACATAACGTTATACGTTATAACGTAATACTACATAACGTTATATGTTATAACGTAATACTATATAACGTTATACGTTATATCGTTATGCTACATAACGTTATACATTATATCGTAATGCTACACAACGTTATACGTTATATTGTAATGCTACATAACGTTATACGTTATATGGTAATGCTACATATCGTTATACGTTATAACGTATTACCATATAACGTTATTCGTTATATCGTAATGCTACATAACGTTATACGTTATATCGTAATAGTACATAACGTTATACGTTATATCGTAATGCTACATAACGTTATACGTTACAACGTATTACCATATAACGTTATACGTTACATCGTAATGCAACATAACGTTATACGTTATATCGTAATGCTACATAACGTTATACCTTATATCGTAATGCTACATAACGTTATACGTTACATCGTAATGCTATATAACGTTATACGTTACACCTTACAGCTACATAACGTTATACGTTTTATCGTAACGCTACATAACGTTATACGTTATATCGTAATGCTACATAACGTTATACGTTATGTCTTTCTGCTACATAACGTTATACGTTATATCGTAATGCTACATAACGTTATACGTTATATCGTAATGCTACATAACGTTATACGTTATATGGTAATGCTACATATCGTTATACGTTATAACGTATTATCATATAACGTTATACGTTACATCGTAATGCTACATAACGTTATACGTTATAACGTAATGCTACATAACGTTATACGTTATAACGTAATACTACATAACGTTATATGTTATAACGTAATACTATATAACGCTATACGTTATATCGTTATGCTACATAACGTTATACGTTATATCGTAATGCTACACAACGTTATACGTTATATTGTAATGCTACATAACGTTATACGTTATATGGTAATGCTACATATCGTTATACGTTATAACGTATTACCATATAACGTTATTCGTTATATCGTAATGCTACATAACGTTATACGTTATATCGTAATGCTACATAACGTTATACGTTATATCGCAATGCTACATAACGTTATACGGTAAAACGTAATACTACATAACGTTATACGTTATATTGTAATGCTACATAACGTTGTACGTTATAACGTAATGCTACATAACGTTATACGTTATATCGTAATGCTACATAACGTTGTACGTTATATCTTACTGCTACATAACGTTATACGTTATATCGTAATGCTACATAACGTTATACGTTATATCGTAATGCTACATAACGTTATATGTTGTATCGTAATGCTACATAACGTTGTACGTTATATCGTAATGCTACATAACGTTATACGTTATATCGTAATGCTACATAACGTTATACGTTATAACGTATTACCATATAACGTTATACGTTATATCGTAATGCTACATAACGTTATAGGTTATATCTTACTGCTACATAACTTTATACGTTATATGGTAATGCTACATAACGTTATACGTTATATCGTAATGCTACATAACGTTATACGGTATATCGTAACGCTACATAACGTTATACGTTATATCGTAATGCTACATAACGTTATACGTTTAAACGTATTATCATATAACGTTATACGTTACATCGTAATGCTAGATAACGTTATACGTTTAAACGTATTACCATATAACGTTATACGTTACATCGTAATGCTAGATAACGTTATACGTCATATCGTAATGCTACATAACGTTATACGTTATATCGTAATGCCACATAACGTTATACGCTATATCGTACTGCTAGATAACGTTATACGTTATATCGTAATGCTACATAACGTTATACGTTGTGTCGTAATGCTACATATCGTTATACGTTATAACGTATTACCATATAACGTTATTCGTTATATCGTAATGCTACATAACGTTATACGTTATATCGTAATGCTACATAACGTTATACGTTATATCGTAATGCTACATAACGTTATACGTTATAACGTATTACCATATAACGTTATACGTTACATCGTAATGCTACATAACGTTATACGTTATATCGTAATGCTACACAACGTTATACGTTATATTGTAATGCTACATAACGTTATACGTTATATGGTAATGCTACATATCGTTATACGTTATAACGTATTACCATATAACGTTATTCGTTATATCGTAATGCTACATAACGATATACGTTATATCGTAATGCTACATAACGTTGTACGTTATGTCGGAATGCTACATAACGTTATACGTTATATCCTAATGCTACATAACGTTATACGCTGTATCGTAATGCTACATAACGTTATACGTTATAACGTAATACTACATAACGTTATACGTTATATTGTAATGCTACATAACGTTATAAGTTATATGGTAATGCTACATAACGTTATACGTTATAATGTATTACCATATAACGTTATACATTATATCGTAATGTTACATAACGTTATACGTTATATCGTATATACGTAATGCTATATACGTTATATCGTAATGCTACATAATGTTATACGTTATATCGTAATGCTACATGACGTTATACGTTATATCGTAATGCCACACAACGTTATACGTTATAACGTATTACCATATAACGTTATACGTTATAACGTATTACCATATAACGTTATACGTTATATACTAATGCTACATAACGTTATACGTTATACCGTACTGCTACATAACGTTATACGTTATATGGTAATGCTACATAACGTTATACGGTATATCGTAATGCTACATAACGTTATACGTTATATCTTTCTGCTACATAACGTTATACGTAATAACGTATTACCATATAACGTTATATGTTACATCGTAATGCTACATAACGTTATCCGTTATATCGTAATGCTACATATCGTTATACGTTATATCGTAATGCTACATAACGTTATACGTTTAAACGTATTACCATATAACGTTATACGTTACATCGTAATGCTAGATAACGTTATACGTCTTATCGTAATGCTACATAACGTTATACGTTATATCGTAATGCCACATAACGTTATACGCTATATCGTACTGCTAGATAACGTTATACGTTATATCGTAATGCTACATAACGTTATACGTTGTATCGTAATGCTACATAACGTTGTACGTTATATCGTAATGCTACATAACGTTACACGTTATACCGTAATGCTACACAACGTTATACGTTATAACGTATTACCATATAACGTTATACGTTATATCGTAATGCTACATAACGTTATAGGTTATATCTTACTGCTATATAACGTTATACGTTATATCGTAATGCTACATAACGTTATACGTTATATCGTAATGCTGCACAACCTTATACGTTATAACGTATTACCATATAACGTTATACGTTATATCGTAATGCTACATAACGTTATACGTCGTATCGTAATGCTACATAACGTTGTACGTTATATCGTAATGCTACATAACGTTATACGTTATATAGTAATGCTACATAACGTTATACGTTATAACGTATTACCATATAACGTTATACGTTATATCGTAATGCTACATAACGTTATAGGTTATATCTTACTGCTACATAACGTTATACGTTATATCGTAATGCTACATAACGTTATACGTTATAACGTAATACTACATAACGTTATATGTTATAACGTAATACTACATAACGTTATATGTTATAACGTAATACTATATAACGTTATACGTTACATCGTTATGCTACATAACGTTATACGTTATATCGTAATGCTACATATCGTTATACGTTATATCGTAATGCTACATAACGTTATACGTTTAAACGTATTACCATATAACGTTATACGTTACATCGTAATGCTAGATAACGTTATACGTCATATCGTAATGCTACATATCGTTATACGTTATATCGTAATGCCACATAACGTTATACGCTATATCGTACTGCTAGATAACGTTATACGTTATATCGTAATGCTACATAACTTTATACGTTGTATCGTAATGCTACATAACGTTGTACGTTATATCGTAATGCTACATATCGTTACACGTTATACCGTAATGCTACACAACGTTATACGTTATAACGTATTACCATATAACGTTATACGTTATATCGTAATGCTACATAACGTTATAGGTTATATCTTACTGCTACATAACGTTTTACGTTATATCGTAATGCTACATAACGTTATACGTTATATCGTAATGCTGCACAACCTTATACGTTATAACGTATTACCATATACGTTATACGTTATATCGTAATGCTGCATAACGTTATACGTTATATGGTAATGCTACATATCGTTATACGTTATAACGTATTACCATATAACGTTATACGTTACATCGTAATGCTACATAACGTTATACGTTATATCGTAATGCTACATAACGTTATACGTTATATGGTAATGCTACATATCGTTATACGTTATAACGTATTACCATATAACGTTATACGTTACATCGTAATGCTACATAACGTTATACGTTATAACGTAATGCTACATAACGTTATACGTTATAACGTAATACTACATAACGTTATATGTTATAACGTAATACTATATAAGGTTATACGTTATATCGTTATGCTACATAACGTTATACATTATATCGTAATGCTACACAACGTTATACGTTATATTGTAATGCTACATAACGTTATACGTTATATGGTAATGCTACATATCGTTATACGTTATAACGTATTACCATATAACGTTATTCGTTATATCGTAATGCTACATAACGTTATACGTTATATCGTAATGCTACATAACGTTATACGTTATATCGTAATGCCACATAACGTTATACGTTACAACGTATTACCATATAACGTTATACGTTACATCGTAATGCAACATAACGTTATACGTTATATCGTAATGCTACATAACGTTATACCTTATATCGTAATGCTACATAACGTTATACGTTACATCGTAATGCTATATAACGTTATACGTTACACCTTACAGCTACATAACGTTATACGTTTTATCGTAACGCTACATAACGTTATACGTTATATCGTAATGCTACATAACGTTATACGTTATATCTTTCTGCTACATAACGTTATACGTTATATCGTAATGCTACATAACGTTATACGTTATATCGTAATGCTACATAACGTTATACGTTATATGGTAATGCTACATATCGTTATACGTTATAACGTATTATCATATAACGTTATACGTTACATCGTAATGCTACATAACGTTATACGTTATAACGTAATGCTACATAACGTTATACGTTATAACGTAATACTACATAACGTTATATGTTATAACGTAATACTATATAACGCTATACGTTATATCGTTATGCTACATAACGTTATACGTTATATCGTAATGCTACACAACGTTATACGTTATATTGTAATGCTACATAACGTTATACGTTATATGGTAATGCTACATATCGTTATACGTTATAACGTATTACCATATAACGTTATACGTTATATCGTAATGCTACATAACGTTATAGGTTATATCTTACTGCTACCTAACTTTATACGTTATATGGTAATGCTACATAACGTTATACGTTATATCGTAATGCTACATAACGTTATACGGTATATCGTAACGCTACATAACGTTATACGTTATATCGTAATGCTACATAACGTTATACGTTTAAACGTATTATCATATAACGTTATACGTTACATCGTAATGCTAGATAACGTTATACGTTTAAACGTATTACCATATAACGTTATACGTTACATCGTAATGCTAGATAACGTTATACGTCATATCGTAATGCTACATAACGTTATACGTTATAACGTATTACCATATAACGTTATATGTTACATCGTAATGCTACATAACGTTATCCGTTACATCGTAATGCTACATAACGTTATACGTTATATCGTAATGCTACATAACGTTATACGTGTAAACGTATTACCATATAACGTTATACGTTACATCGTAATGCTAGATAACGTTATACGTCATATCGTAATGCTACATAACGTTATACGTTATATCGTAATGCCACATAACGTTATACGCTATATCGTACTGCTAGATAACGTTATACGTTATATCGTAATGCTACATAACGTTATACGTTGTGTCGTAATGCTACATATCGTTATACGTTATAACGTATTACCATATAACGTTATTCGTTATATCGTAATGCTACATAACGTTATACGTTATATCGTAATGCTACATAACGTTATACGTTATATCGTAATGCTACATAACGTTATACGTTATAACGTATTACCATATAACGTTATACGTTACATCGTAATGCTACATAACGTTATACGTTATATCGTAATGCTACACAACGTTATACGTTATATTGTAATGCTACATAACGTTATACGTTATATGGTAATGCTACATATCGTTATACGTTATAACGTATTACCATATAACGTTATTCGTTATATCGTAATGCTACATAACGTTATACGTTATATCGTAATGCTACATAACGTTGTACGTTATGTCGGAATGCTACATAACGTTATACGTTATATCCTAATGCTACATAACGTTATACGCTGTATCGTAATGCTACATAACGTTATACGTTATAACGTAATACTACATAACGTTATACGTTATATTGTAATGCTACATAACGTTATAAGTTATATGGTAATGCTACATAACGTTATACGTTATAATGTATTACCATATAACGTTATACATTATATCGTAATGTTACATAACGTTATACGTTATATCGTATATACGTAATGCTATATACGTTATATCGTAATGCTACATAATGTTATACGTTATATCGTAATGCTACATGACGTTATACGTTATATCGTAATGCCACACAACGTTATACGTTATAACGTATTACCATATAACGTTATACGTGATAACGTATTACCATATAACGTTATACGTTATATACTAATGCTACATAACGTTATACGTTATACCGTACTGCTACATAACGTTATGAGTTATATCGTAATGCTACGTAACGTAATACGATATAACGTAATACTACATATCGTTATACGTTATAACGTAATACTATATAACGTTATACGTTATATCGTTATGCTACATAACGATATACGTTATATCGTAATGCTACATAACGTTATACGTTATATGGTAATGCTACATATCGTTATACGTTATAACGTATTACCATATAACGTTATACGTTACATCGTAATGCTACATAACGTTATACGTTATATCGTAATGCTACATGACGTTATACGTTATAACGTAATACTACATAACGTTATATGTTATAACGTAATACTATATAACGTTATACGTTATATCGTTATGCTACATAACGTTATACGTTATATGGTAATGCTACATAACGTTATACGTTATATCGTAATGCTACATAACGTTATACGTTTAAACGTATTACCATATAACGTTATACGTTACATCGTAATGCTAGATAACGTTATACGTTTAAACGTATTACCATATAACGTTATACGTTACATCGTAATGCTAGATAACGTTATACGTCATATCGTAATGCTACATAACGTTATACGTTATAACGTATTACCATATAACGTTATATGTTACATCGTAATGCTACATAACGTTATCCGTTATATCGTAATGTTACATAACGTTATACGTTATATCGTAATGCTACATAACGTTATACGTTTAAACGTATTACCATATAACGTTATACGCTATATCGTACTGCTAGATAACGTTATACGTTATATCGTAATGCTACATAACGTTATACGTTGTATCGTAATGCTACATAACGTTGTACGTTATATCGTAATGCTACATAACGTTATACGTTATATAGTAATGCTACATAACGTTATACGTTATAACGTATTACCATATATCGTTATACGTTATATCGTAATGCCACATAACGTTATAGGTTATATCTTACTGCTACATAACGTTATACGTTATATCGTAATGCTACATAACGTTATACGTTATATCGTAATGCTACATAACGTTATACGTTATAACGTATTACCATATAACGTTATACGTTACATCGTAATGCTACATAACGTTATACGTTATATCGTAATGCTACATAACGTTATACGTTATAACGTAATACTACATAACGTTATATGTTATAACGTAATACTATATAACGTTATACGTTATATCGTTATGCTACATAACGTTATACATTATATCGTAATGCTACACAACGTTATACGTTATATTGTAATGCTACATAACGTTATACGTTATATGGTAATGCTACATATCGTTATACGTTATAACGTATTACCATATAACGTTATTCGTTATATTGTAATGCTACATAACGTCATACGTTATATCGTAATGCTACATAACGTTATACGTTATATCGTAATGCTACATAACGTTATACGTTATAACGTATTACCATATAACGTTATACGTTACATCGTAATGCTACATAACGTTATACGTTATATCGTAATGCTACATAACGTTATACGTTATAACGTAATACTACATAACGTTATATGTTATAACGTAATACTATATAACGTTATACGTTATATCGTTATGCTACATTACGTTATACGTTATATCGTAATGCTACACAACGTTATACGTTATATTGTAATGCTACATAACGTTATACGTTATAACGTATTACCATATAACGTTATACGTTACATCGTAATTCTGGATAACGTTATACGTCATGTCGTAATGCTACATAACGTTATACGTTATATCGTAATGCCACATAACGTTATACGCTATATCGTACTGCTAGATAACGTTATACGTTATATCGTAATGCTACATAACGTTATACGTTACATCGTAATGCTACATAACGTTATCCGCTATATCGTAATGCTACATAACGTTATACGTTATATCGTAATGCTACATAACGTTATATGTTATAACGTAATACTATATAACGTTATACGTTATATCGTTATGCTACATAACGTTATACGTTATATCGTAATGCTACATAACGTTATACGTTACATCGTAATGCTACATAACGTTATCCGCTATATCGTAATGCTACATAACGTTATACGTTACATCGTAATTCTGGATAACGTTATACGTCATGTCGTAATGCTACATAACGTTATACGTTATATCGTAATGCCACATAACGTTATACGCTATATCGTACTGCTAGATAACGTTATACGTTATATCGTAATGCTACATAACGTTATACGTTGTATCGTAATGCTACATAACGTTGTACGTTATATCGTAATGCTACAAAACGTTATACGTTATATCGTAATGCTACATAACGTTATACGTTATAACGTATTACCATATCACGTTATACGTTATATCGTAATGCTACATAACGTTATAGGTTATATCTTACTGCTACATAACGTTATACGTTATATTGTAATGCTACATAACGTTATACGTTATATCGTAATGCTGCACAACGTTATACGTTATATCGTAATGCTACATAATGTTATACGTTATATCGTAATGCTACATAACGTTATACGTTATATCGTAATGCTACATAACGTTATACGTTATATCGTATTGCTACATAACGTTATACGTTATATCGTAATGCTACATAACGTTATACGTTATATCGTAATGCTGCACAACGTTATACGTTATATCGTAATGCTACATAACGTTATACGTTATATCGTTATGCTACATAACGTTATACGTTATATCGTAATGCTACACAACGTTATACGTTATATTGTAATGCTACATAACGTTATACGTTATAACGTATTACCATATAACGTTATACGTTACATCGTAATTCTGGATAACGTTATACGTCATGTCGTAATGCTACATAACGTTATACGTTATATCGTAATGCCACATAACGTTATACGCTATATCGTACTGCTAGATAACGTTATACGTTATATCGTAATGCTACATAACGTTATACGTTACATCGTAATGCTACATAACGTTATCCGCTATATCGTAATGCTACATAACGTTATACGTTATATCGTAATGCTACATAACGTTATACGTTATAACGTATTACCATATAACGTTATATGTTACATCGTAATTCTGGATAACGTTATACGTCATGTCGTAATGCTACATAACGTTATACGTTATATCGTAATGCCACATAACGTTATACGCTATATCGTACTGCTAGATAACGTTATACGTTATATCGTAATGCTACATAACGTTATACGTTGTATCGTAATGCTACATAACGTTGTACGTTATATCGTAATGCTACAAAACGTTATACGTTATATCGTAATGCTACATAACGTTATACGTTATAACGTATTACCATATCACGTTATACGTTATATCGCAATGCTACATAACGTTATAGGTTATATCTTACTGCTACATAACGTTATACGTTATATCGTAATGCTACATAACGTTATACGTTATATCGTAATGCTGCACAACGTTATACGTTATATCGTAATGCTACATAATGTTATACGTTATATCGTAATGCTACATAACGTTATACGTTATATCGTAATGCTACATAACGTTATACGTTATATCGTAATGCTACATAACGTTATACGTTATATCGTAATGCTACATAACGTTATACGTTATATCGTAATGCTGCACAACGTTATACGTTATATCGTAATGCTACATAACGTTATACGATATATCGTAATGCTACATAACGTTATACGTTATATCGTAATGCTACATAACGTTATACGTTATAACGTATTACCATATAACGTTATACGTTACATCGTAATGCTACATAACGTTATACGTTATTTCGTAATGCTACATAACGTTATACGTTATAACGTAATACTACATAACGTTATATGTTATAACGTAATACTATATAATGTTATACGTTATATCGTTATGCTACATAACGTTATACGTTATATCGTAGTGCTACACAACGTTATACGTTATATTGTAATGCTACATAACGTTATACGTTATATGGTAATGCTACATATCGTTATACGTTATAACGTATTACCATATAACGTTATTCGTTATATCGTAATGCTACATAACGTCATACGTTATATCGTAATACTACATAACGTTATACTTTATATCGTAATGCTACATAACATTATACGTTATAACGTATTACCATATAACGTTATACGTTACATCGCAATGCAACATAACGTTATACGTTATATCGTAATGCTACATAACGTTATACCTTATATCGTAATGCTACATAACGTTATACGTTACATCGTAATGCTATGTAACGTTATACGTTACACCTTACAGCTACATAACGTTACACGTTATATCGTAATGCTACATAACGTTATACGGTATATCGTAATACTACATAACGTTATACGTTATATCTTTCTGCTACATAACGTTATACGTTATATCGTAATGCTACATAACGTTATACGTTATATCGTAATGCTACATAACGTTATACGTTATATCGTAAAGCTACATAACGTTGTACGTTATATCTTACTGCTACATAACGTTATACGTGATATCGTAATGCTACATAACGTTATACGTTATATCGTAATGCTACATAACGTTATACGTTATATGGTAATGCTACATATCGTTATACGTTATAACGTATTACCATATAACGTTATACGTTACATCGTAATGCTACATAACGTTATACGTTATAACGTAATGATACATAACGTTATACGTTATAACGTAATACTACATAACGTTATATGTTATAACGTAATACTATATAACGTTATACGTTATATCGTTATGGTACATAACGTTATACGTTATATCGTAATGCTACACAACGTTATACGTTATATTGTAATGCTACATAACGTTATACGTTATATGGTAATGCTACATATCGTTATACGTTATAACGTATTACCATATAACGTTATTCGTTATATCGTAATGCTACATAACGTTATACGTTATATGGTAATGCTACATAACGTTATACGTTATATCGTAATGCTACATAACGTTATACGTTATAACGTATTACCATATAACGTTATACGTTACATCGTAATGCAACATAACGTTATACGTTATATCGTAATGCTACATAACGTTATACCTTATATCGTAATGCTACATAACGTTATACGTTACATCGTAATGCTATATAACGTTATACGTTACACCTTACAGCTACATAACGTTATACGTTATATCGTAACGCTACATAACATTATACGTTATATCGTAATGCTACATAACATTATACGTTATATCTTTCTGCTACATAACGTTATACGTTATATCGTAATGCTACATAACGTTATACGTTATATCGTAATGCTACATAACGTTATACGTTATATGGTAATGCTACATATCGTTATACGTTATAACGTATTATCATATAACGTTATACGTTACATCGTAATGCTACATAACGTTATACGTTATAACGTAATGCTACATAACGTTATACGTTATAACGTAATACTACATAACGTTATATGTTATAACGTAATACTATATAACGTTATACGTTATATCGTTATGCTACATAACGTTATACTATATATCGAAATGCTACACAACGTTATACGTTATATGGTAATGCTACATAACGTTATACGTTATATGGTAATGCTACATATCGTTATACGTTATAACGTATTACCATATAATGTTATTCGTTATATCGTAATGCTACATAACGTTATACGTTATATCGTAATGCTACATAACGTTATACGTTATATCGTAATGCTACATAACGTTATACGTTATGTCGGAATGCTACATAACGTTACACGTTATATCCTAATGCTACATAACGTTATACGCTGTATCGTAATGCTACATAACGTTATACGTTATAACGTAATACTACATAACGTTATACGTTATATTGTAATGCTACGTAACGTTATAAGTTATATGGTAATGCTACATAACGTTATACGTTATAATGTATTACCATATAACGTTATACATTATATCGTAATGTTACATAACGTTATACGTTATATCGTAATGCTACATAATGTTATACGTTATATCGTAATGCTACATGACGTTATACGTTATATCGTAATGCCACACAACGTTATACGTTATAACGTATTACCATATAACGTTATACGTTATATACTAATGCTACATAACGTTATACGTTATACCGTACTGCTACATAACGTCATGAGTTATATCGTAATGCTACATAACGTAATACGATATAACGTAATACTACATATCGTTATACGTTATAACGTAATACTATATAACGTTATACGTTATATCGTTATGCTACATAACGTTATACATTATATCGTAATGCTACATAACGTTATACGTTACATCGTATTGCTACATAACGTTATCCGTTATATCGTAATGCTACATAACGTTATACGTTATATCGTAATGCTACATAACGTTATACGTTATATCGTAATGCTACATAACGTTATACATTATAACGTATTACCAAATAACGTTATATGTTACATCGTAATGCTACATAACGTTATCCGTTATATCGTAATGCTACATAACGTTATACGTTATATCGTAATGCTACATAACGTTTTACGTTTAAACGTATTACCATATAACGTTATACGTTACATCGTAATGCTAGATAACGTTATACGTCATATCGTAATGCTACATAACGTTATACGTTATATCGTAATGCCACGTAACGTTATACGCTATATCGTACTGCTAGATAACGTTATTCGTTATATCGTAATGCTACATAACGTTATACGTTGTATCGTAATGCTACATAACGTTGTACGTTATATCGTAATGCTACATAACGTTATACGTTATATCGTAATGCTACATAACTTTATACGTTATAACGTATTACCATATAACGTTATACGTTATATCGTAATGCTACATAACGTTATAGGTTATATCTTACTGCTACATAACGTTATACGTTATATGGTAATGCTACATAACGTTATACGTTATATCGTAATGCTACATAACGTTATACGGTATATCGTAATGCTACATAACGTTATACGTTATAACGTAATACTACATAACGTTATACGTTATATTGTAATGCTACATAACGTTGTACGTTATAACGTAATGCTACATAACGTTATACGTTTAAACGTATTACCATATAACTTTATACGTTACATCGTAATGCTAGATAACGTTATACGTCATATCGTAATGCTACATAACGTTATACGTTATAACGTATTACCATATAACGTTATATGTTACATCGTAATGCTACATAACGTTATCCGTTATATCGTAATGCTACATAACGTTATACGTTATATCGTAATGCTACATAACTTTATACGTTTAAACGTATTACCATATAACGTTATACGTTACATCGTAATGCTAGATAACGTTATACGTCATATCGTAATGCTACATAACGTTATACGTTATATCGTAATGCCACATAACGTTATACGCTATATCGTACTGCTAGATAACGTTATACGTTATATCGTAATGCTACATGACGTTATACGTTGTATCGTAATGCTACATAACGTCATACGTTATATCGTAATGCTACATAACGTTATACGTTATATTGTAATGCTACATAACATTATACGTTATAGCGTATTACCATATAACGTTACACGTTACATGGCAATGCAACATAACGTTATACGTTATATCGTAATGCTACATAACGTTATACGTTATATCGTTATGCTACATAACGTTATACGTTATATCTTTCTGCTACATAACGTTATACGTTATATCGTAATGCTACATAACGTTATACGTTATATGGTAATGCTACATATCGTTATACGTTATAACGTATTATCATATAACGTTATACGTTACATCGTAATGCTACATAACGTTATACGTTATAACGTAATGCTACATAACGTTATACGTTATAACGTAATACTACATAACGTTATATGTTATAACGTAATACTATATAACGTTATACGTTATATCGTTATGCTACATAACGTTATACGTTATATCTTTCTGCTACATAACGTTATACGTTATATCGTAATGCTACATAACGTTATACGTTATATGGTAATGCTACATATCGTTATACGTTATAACGTATTATCATATAACGTTATACGTTACATCGTAATGCTACATAACGTTATACGTTATAACGTAATGCTACATAACGTTATACGTTATAACGTAATACTACATAACGTTATATGTTATAACGTAATACTATATAACGTTAAACGTTATATCGTTATGCTACATAACGTTATACGTTATATCATAATGCTACACAACGTTATACGTTATATCGTAATGCTACATAACGTTATACGTTATATCGTAATGCTGCACAACGTTATACGTTATATCGTAATGCTACATAACGTTATACGTTATATCGTAATGCTACATAACGTTATACGTTATATCGTAATGCTACATAACGTTATACGTTATATCGTAATGCTACATAACGTTATACGTTATATCGTAATGCTACATAACGTTATACGTTATATCGTAATGCTGCACAACGTTATACGTTATATCGTAATGCTACATAACGTTATACGTTATATCGTAATGCTACATAACGTTATACGTTATATCGTAATGCTACATAACGTTATACGTTATAACGTATTACCATATAACGTTATACGTTACATCGTAATGCTACATAACGTTATACGTTATATCGTAATGCTACATAACGTTATACGTTATAACGTAATACTACATAACGTTATATGTTATAACGTAATACTATATAACGTTATACGTTATATCGTTATGCTACATAACGTTATACGTTATATCGTAATGCTACACAACGTTATACGTTATATTGTAATGCTACATAACGTTATACGTTATATGGTAATGCTACATATCGTTATACGTTATAACGTATTACCATATAACGTTATTCGTTATATTGTAATGCTACATAACGTCATACGTTATATCGTAATGCTACATAACGTTATACGTTATATCGTAATGCTACATAACGTTATACGTTATAACGTATTACCATATAACGTTATACGTTACATCGTAATGCACATAACGTTATACGTTATATCGTAATGCTACATAACGTTATACGTTATAACGTAATACTACATAACGTTATATGTTATAACGTAATACTATATAACGTTATACGTTATATCGTTATGCTACATAACGTTATACGTTATATCGTAATGCTACACAACGTTATACGTTATATTGTAATGCTACATAACGTTATACGTTATAACGTATTACCATATAACGTTATACGTTACATCGTAATTCTGGATAACGTTATACGTCATGTCGTAATGCTACATAACGTTATACGTTACATCGTAATGCTACATAACGTTATCCGCTATATCGTAATGCTACATAACGTTATACGTTATATCGTAATGCTACATAACGTTATATGTTATAACGTAATACTATATAACGTTATACGTTATATCGTTATGCTACATAACGTTATACGTTATATCGTAATGCTACATAACGTTATACGTTACATCGTAATGCTACATAACGTTATCCGCTATATCGTAATGCTACATAACGTTATACGTTACATCGTAATTCTGGATAACGTTATACGTCATGTCGTAATGCTACATAACGTTATACGTTACATCGTAATGCTACATAACGTTATCCGCTATATCGTAATGCTACATAACGTTATACGCTGTATCGTAATGCTACATAACGTTGTACGTTATATCGTAATGCTACAAAACGTTATACGTTATATTGTAATGCTACATAACGTTATACGTTATAACGTATTACCATATAACGTTATACGTTACATCGTAATTCTGGATAACGTTATACGTCATGTCGTAATGCTACATAACGTTATACGTTACATCGTAATGCTACATAACGTTATCCGCTATATCGTAATGCTACATAACGTTATACGTTACATCGTAATTCTGGATAACGTTATACGTCATGTCGTAATGCTACATAACGTTATACGTTACATCGTAATGCTACATAACGTTATCCGCTATATCGTAATGCTACATAACGTTATACGTTATATCGTAATGCTACATAACGTTATATGTTATAACGTAATACTATATAACGTTATACGTTATATCGTTATGCTACATAACGTTATACGTTATATCGTAATGCTACATAACGTTATACGTTACATCGTAATGCTACATAACGTTATCCGCTATATCGTAATGCTACATGACGTTATACGTTACATCGTAATTCTGGATAACGTTATACGTCATGTCGTAATGCTACATAACGTTATACGTTACATCGTAATGCTACATAACGTTATCCGCTATATCGTAATGCTACACAACGTTATACGTTATATTGTAATGCTACATAACGTTATACGTTATATGGTAATGCTGCACAACGTTATACGTTATATCGTAATGCTACATAACGTTATACGTTATATCGTAATGCTACATAACGTTATACGTTATATCGTAATGCTACATAACGTTATACGTTATAATGTATTACCATATAACGTTATACGTTACATCGTAATGCTACATAACGTTATACGTTATTTCGTAATGCTACATAACGTTATACGTTATAACGTAATACTACATAACGTTATATGTTATAACGTAATACTATATAATGTTATACGTTATATCGTTATGCTACATAACGTTATACGTTATATCGTAGTGCTACACAACGTTATACGTTATATCGTAATGCTACATAACGTTATAGGTTATATCTTACTGCTACATAACGTTATACGTTATATCGTAATGCTACATAACGTTATACGTTATATCGTAATGCTGCACAACGTTATACGTTATATCGTAATGCTACATAATGTTATACGTTATATCGTAATGCTACATAACGTTATACGTTATATCGTAATGCTACATAACGTTATACGTTATATCGTAATGCTACATAACGTTATACGTTATATCGTAATGCTACATAACGTTATACGTTATATCGTAATGCTGCACAACGTTATACGTTATATCGTAATGCTACATAACGTTATACGTTATGTCGTTATGCTACATAACGTTATACGTTATATCGTAATGCTACACAACGTTATACGTTATATTGTAATGCTACATAACGTTATACGTTATAACGTATTACCATATAACGTTATACGTTACATCGTAATTCTGGATAACGTTATACGTCATGTCGTAATGCTACATAACGTTATACGTTATATCGTAATGCCACATAACGTTATACGCTATATCGTACTGCTAGATAACGTTATATGTTATAACGTAATACTATATAACGTTATACGTTATATCGTTATGCTACATAACGTTATACGTTATATCGTATTGCTACACAACGTTATACGTTATATTGTAATGCTACATAACGTTATACGTTATATGGTAATGCTGCACAACGTTATACGTTATATCGTAATGCTACATAACGTTATACGTTATATCGTAATGCTACATAACGTTATACGTTATATCGTAATGCTACATAACGTTATACGTTATAACGTATTACCATATAACGTTATACTTTACATCGTAATGCTACATAACGTTATACGTTATAACGTAATGCTACGTAACGTTATACGTTATAACGTAATACTACATAACGTTATATGTTATAACGTAATACTATATAACGTTATACGTTATATCGTTATGGTACATAACGTTATACGTTATATCGTAATGCTACACAACGTTATACGTTATATTGTAATGCTACATAACGTTATACGTTATATGGTAATGCTACATATCGTTATACGTTATAACGTATTACCATATAACGTTATTCGTTATATCGTAATGCTACATAACGTTATACGTTATATCGTAATGCTACATAACGTTATACGTTATATCGTAATGCTACATAACGTTATACGTTATAACGTATTACCATATAACGTTATACGTTACATCGTAATGCAACATAACGTTATACGTTATATCGTAATGCTACATAACGTTATACCTTATATCGTAATGCTACATAACGTTATACGTTACATCGTAATGCTATATAACGTTATACGTTACACCTTACAGCTACATAACGTTATACGTTATATCGTAACGCTACATAACATTATACGTTATATCGTAAAGCTACATAACGTTATACGTTATATCGTAATGCTACATAACGTTATACGTTATATGGTAATGCTACATATCGTTATACGTTATAACGTATTATCATATAACGTTATACGTTACATCGTAATGCTACATAACGTTATACGTTATAACGTAATGCTACATAACGTTATACGTTATAACGTAATACTACATAACGTTATATGTTATAACGTAATACTATATAACGATATACGTTATATCGTTATGCTACATAACGTTATACGTTATATCGTAATGCTACACAACGTTATACGTTATATTGTAATGCTACATAACGTTATACGTTATATGGTAATGCTACATATCGTTATACGTTATAACGTATTACCATATAACGTTATTCGTTATATCGTAATGCTACATAACGTTATACGTTATATCGTAATGCTACATAACGTTATACGTTATATCGCAATGCTACATAACGTTATACGATAAAACGTAATACTACATAACGTTATACGTTATAACGTAATACTACCTAACGTTATACGTTATATTGTAATGCTACATAACGTTGTACGTTATAGCGTAATGCTACATAACGTTATACGTTATATCGTAATGCTACATAACGTTATACGTTATATCGTAATGCTGCACAACGTTATACGTTATATCGTAATGCTACATAACGTTATACGTTATATCGTAATGCTACATAACGTTATACTTTATATCGTAATGCTACATAACGTTATACGTTATATCGTAATGCTACATAACGTTATACGTTATATCGTAATGCTACATAACGTTATACGTTATATCGTAATACTATATAACGTTATACGTTATATCGTTATGCTACATAACGTTATACGTTATATCGTAATGCTACACAACGTTATACGTTATATTGTAATGCTACATAACGTTATACGTTATATGGTAATGCTACATATCGTTATACGTTATAACGTATTACCATATAACGTTATTCGTTATATCATAATGCTACACAACGTTATACGTTATATCGTAATGCTACATAACGTTATACGTTATATCGTAATGCTGCACAACGTTATACGTTATATCGTAATGCTACATAACGTTATACGTTATATCGTAATGCTACATAACGTTATACGTTATATCGTAATGCTACATAACGTTATACGTTATATCGTAATGCTACATAACGTTATACGTTATATCGTAATGCTACATAACGTTATACGTTATATCGTAATGCTGCACAACGTTATACGTTATATCGTAATGCTACATAACGTTATACGTTATATCGTAATGCTACATAACGTTATACGTTATATCGTAATGCTACATAACGTTATACGTTATAACGTATTACCATATAACGTTATACGTTACATCGTAATGCTACATAACGTTATACGTTATATCGTAATGCTACATAACGTTATACGTTATAACGTAATACTACATAACGTTATATGTTATAACGTAATACTATATAACGTTATACGTTATATCGTTATGCTACATAACGATATACGTTATATCGTAATGCTACACAACGTTATACGTTATATTGTAATGCTACATAACGTTATACGTTATAACGTATTACCATATAACGTTATACGTTACATCGTAATGCTACATAACGTTATACGTTATATCGTAATGCTACATAACGTTATACGTTATAACGTAATACTACATAACGTTATATGTTATAACGTAATACTATATAACGTTATACGTTATATCGTTATGCTACATAACGTTATACGTTATATCGTAATGCTACACAACGTTATACGTTATATTGTAATGCTACATAACGTTATACGTTATAACGTATTACCATATAACGTTATACGTTACATCGTAATTCTGGATAACGTTATACGTCATGTCGTAATGCTACATAACGTTATACGTTATATCGTAATGCCACATAACGTTATACGCTATATCGTACTGCTAGATAACGTTATACGTTATATCGTAATGCTACATAACGTTATACGTTACATCGTAATGCTACATAACGTTATCCGCTATATCGTAATGCTACATAACGTTATACGTTATATCGTAATGCTACATAACGTTATATGTTATAACGTAATACTATATAACGTTATACGTTATATCGTTATGCTACATAACGTTATACGTTATATCGTAATGCTACATAACGTTATACGTTACATCGTAATGCTACATAACGTTATCCGCTATATCGTAATGCTACATAACGTTATACGTTACATCGTAATTCTGGATAACGTTATACGTCATGTCGTAATGCTACATAACGTTATACGTTATATCGTAATGCCACATAACGTTATACGCTATATCGTACTGCTAGATAACGTTATACGTTATATCGTAATGCTACATAACGTTATACGTTGTATCGTAATGCTACATAACGTTGTACGTTATATCGTAATGCTACAAAACGTTATACGTTATATCGTAATGCTACATAACGTTATACGTTATAACGTATTACCATATCACGTTATACGTTATATCGTAATGCTACATAACGTTATAGGTTATATCTTACTGCTACATAACGTTATACGTTATATCGTAATGCTACATAACGTTATACGTTATATCGTAATGCTGCACAACGTTATACGTTATATCGTAATGCTACATAATGTTATACGTTATATCGTAATGCTACATAACGTTATACGTTATATCGTAATGCTACATAACGTTATACGTTATATCGTAATGCTACATAACGTTATACGTTATATCGTAATGCTACATAACGTTATACGTTATATCGTAATGCTGCACAACGTTATACGTTATATCGTAATGCTACATAACGTTATACGTTATGTCGTTATGCTACATAACGTTATACGTTATATCGTAATGCTACACAACGTTATACGTTATATTGTAATGCTACATAACGTTATACGTTATAACGTATTACCATATAACGTTATACGTTACATCGTAATTCTGGATAACGTTATACGTCATGTCGTAATGCTACATAACGTTATACGTTATATCGTAATGCCACATAACGTTATACGCTATATCGTACTGCTAGATAACGTTATATGTTATAACGTAATACTATATAACGTTATACGTTATATCGTTATGCTACATAACGTTATACGTTATATCGTAATGCCACATAACGTTATACGCTATATCGTACTGCTAGATGACGTTATACGTTATATCGCAATGCTACATAACGTTATACGTTGTATCGTAATGCTACATAACGTTGTACGTTATATCGTAATGCTACAAAACGTTATACGTTATATCGTAATGCTACATAACGTTATACGTTATAACGTATTACCATATCACGTTATACGTTATATCGCAATGCTACATAACGTTATAGGTTATATCTTACTGCTACATAACGTTATACGTTATATCGTAATGCTACATAACGTTATACGTTATATCGTAATGCTGCACAACGTTATACGTTATATCGTAATGCTACATAATGTTATACGTTATATCGTAATGCTACATAACGTTATACGTTATATCGTAATGCTACATAACGTTATACGTTATATCGTAATGCTACATAACGTTATACGTTATATCGTAATGCTACATAACGTTATACGTTATATCGTAATGCTACATAACGTTATACGTTATATCGTAATGCTGCACAACGTTATACGTTATATCGTAATGCTACATAACGTTATACGTTATATCGTAATGCTACATAACGTTATACGTTATATCGTAATGCTACATAACGTTATACGTTATAACGTATTACCATATAACGTTATACGTTACATCGTAATGCTACATAACGTTATACGTTATTTCGTAATGCTACATAACGTTATACGTTATAACGTAATACTACATAACGTTATATGTTATAACGTAATACTATATAATGTTATACGTTATATCGTTATGCTACATAACGTTATACGTTATATCGTAGTGCTACACAACGTTATACGTTATATTGTAATGCTACATAACGTTATACGTTATATGGTAATGCTACATATCGTTATACGTTATAACGTATTACCATATAACGTTATTCGTTATATCGTAATGCTACATAACGTCATACGTTATATCGTAATGCTACATAACGTTATACGTTATATCGTAATGCTACATAACATTATACGTTATAACGTATTACCATATAACGTTATACGTTACATCGCAATGCAACATAACGTTATACGTTATATCGTAATGCTACATAACGTTATACCTTATATCGTAATGCTACATAACGTTATACGTTACATCGTAATGCTATATAACGTTATACGTTACACCTTACAGCTACATAACGTTACACGTTATATCGTAATGCTACATAACGTTATACGGTATATCGTAGTACTACATAACGTTATACGTTATATCTTTCTGCTACATAACGTTATACGTTATATCGTAATGCTACATAACGTTATACGTTATATCGTAATGCTACATAACGTTATACGTTATATCGTAAAGCTACATAACGTTGTACGTTATATCTTACTGCTACATAACGTTATACGTTATATCGTAATGCTACATAACGTTATACGTTATATCGTAATGCTACATAACGTTATACGTTATATGGTAATGCTACATATCGTTATACGTTATAACGTATTACCATATAACGTTATACGTTACATCGTAATGCTACATAACGTTATACGTTATAACGTAATGCTACATAACGTTATACGTTATAACGTAATACTACATAACGTTATATGTTATAACGTAATACTATATAACGTTATACGTTATATCGTTATGGTACATAACGTTATACGTTATATCGTAATGCTACACAACGTTATACGTTATATTGTAATGCTACATAACGTTATACGTTATATGGTAATGCTACATATCGTTATACGTTATAACGTATTACCATATAACGTTATTCGTTATATCGTAATGCTACATAACGTTATACGTTATATCGTAATGCTACATAACGTTATACGTTATATCGTAATGCTACATAACGTTATACGTTATAACGTATTACCATATAACGTTATACGTTACATCGTAATGCAACATAACGTTATACGTTATATCGTAATGCTACATAACGTTATACCTTATATCGTAATGCTACATAACGTTATACGTTACATCGTAATGCTATATAACGTTATACGATACACCTTACAGCTATATAACGTTATACGTTATATCGTAACGCTACATAACATTATACGTTATATCGTAATGCTACATAACGTTATACGTTATATGGTAATGCTACATATCGTTATACGTTATAACGTATTATCATATAACGTTATACGTTACATCGAAATGCTACATAACGTTATACGTTATATCGTAATGCTACATAACGTTATACGTTATAACGTAATACTACATAACGTTATATGTTATAACGTAATACTATATAACGTTATACGTTATATCGTTATGCTACATAACGTTATACGTTATATCGTAATGCTACACAACGTTATACGTTATATTGTAATGCTACATAACGTTATACGTTATATGGTAATGCTACATATCGTTATACGTTATAACGTATTACTATATAACGTTATTCGTTATATCGTAATGCTACATAACGTCATACGTTATATCGTAATGCTACATAACGTTATACGTTATATCGTAATGCTACATAACGTTATACGTTATAACGTATTACCATATAACGTTATACGTTACATCGTAATGCTACATAACGTTATACGTTATATCGCAATGCAACATAACGTTATACGTCATATCGTAATGCTTCATAACGTTATACGTTATAACGTATTACCATATAACGTTATATGTTACATCGTAATGCTACATAACGTTATCCGTTATATCGTAATGCTACATAACGTTATACGGTATATCGTAATGCTACATAACTTTATACGTTTAAACGTATTACCATATAACGTTATACGTTACATCGTAATGCTAGATAATGTTATACGTCATATCGTAATGCTACATAACGTTATACGTTATATCGTAATGCCACATAACGTTATACGCTTTATCGTACTGCTAGATAACGTTATACGTTATATCGTAATGCTACATAACGTTATAGGTTATATCTTACTGCTACATAACGTTATACGTTATATCGTAATGCTACATAACGTTATACGTTATATCGTAATGCTACATAACGTTATACGTTATATCGTAATGCTGCACAACCTTATACGTTATAACGTATTACCATATAACGTTATACGTTACATCGTAATGCTACATAACGTTATACGTTATATCGTAATGCTACATAACGTTATACGTTATATCGTAATGCTACATAACGTTATACGTTATATCGTAATGCTACATAACGATATACGTTACAACGTATTACCATATAACGTTATACGTTACATCGTAATGCTACATAACGTTATACGTTATATCGTAATGCTGCATAACGTTATACGTTATATGGTAATGCTACATATCGTTATACGTTATAACGTAATACTATATAACGTTATACGTTATATCTTTCTGCTACATAACGTTATACGTTATATCGTAATGCTACATAACGTTATACGTTATATCGTAATGCTACATAACGTTATACGTTATATGGTAATGCTACATATCGTTATACGTTATAACGTATTACCATATAACGTTATACGTTACATCGCAATGCAACATAACGTTATACATTATATCGTAATGCTACATAACGTTATACCTTATATCGTAATGCTACATAACGTTATACGTTACATCGTAATGCTATATAACGTTATACGTTACACCTTACAGCTACATAACGTTACACGTTATATCGTAATGCTACATAACGTTATACGGTATATCGTAATACTACATAACGTTATACGTTATATCTTTCTGCTACATAACGTTATACGTTATATCGTAATGCTACATAACGTTATACGTTATATCGTAATGCTACATAACGTTATACGTTATATCGTAATGCTACATAACGTTATACGTTATATCGTAAAGCTACATAAAGTTGTACGTTATATCTTACTGCTACATAACGTTATACGTTATATCGTAATGCTACATAACGTTATGCGTTATATCGTAATGCTACATAACGTTATACGTTATATGGTAATGCTACATATCGTTATACGTTATAACGTATTACCATATAACGTTATACGTTACATCGTAATGCTACATAACGTTATACGTTATAACGTAATGCTACATAACGTTATATGTTATAACGTAATACTATATAACGTTATACGTTATATCGTTATGCTACATAACGTTATACGTTATATCGTAATGCTACATAACGTTATACGTTATATTGTAATGCTGCATAACGTTATACGTTATATGGTAGTGCTACATATCGTTATACGTTATAACGTATTACCATATAACGTTATTCGTTACACCTTACAGCTACATAACGTTATACGTTATATCGTAACGCTACATAACGTTATACGTTATATCGTAATGCTACATAACGTTATACGTTATATCTTTCTGCTACATAACGTTATACGTTATATCGTAATGCTACATAACGTTATACGTTATATCGTAATGCTACATAACGTTATACGTTATATCGTAATGCTACATAACGTTATACGTTATATCGTAATGCTACATAACGTTATACGTTATATGGTAATGCTACATATCGTTATACGTTATAACGTATTATCATATAACGTTATACGTTACATCGTAATGCTACATAACGTTATACGTTATAACGTAATGCTACATAACGTTATACGTTATATTGTAATGCTACATAACATTATACGTTATAGCGTATTACCATATAACGTTATACGTTACATCGCAATGCAACATAACGTTATACGTCATATCGTAATGCTACATAACGTTATACGTTATAACGTATTACCATATAACGTTATATGTTACATCGTAATGCTACATAACGTTATCCGTTATATCGTAATGCTACATAACGTTATACGGTATATCGTAATGCTACATAACTTTATACGTTTAAACGTATTACCATATAACGTTATACGTTACATCGTAATGCTAGATAACGTTATACGTCATATCGTAATGCTACATAACGTTATACGTTATATCGTAATGCCACATAACGTTATACGCTTTATCGTACTGCTAGATAACGTTATACGTTATATCGTAAAGCTACATAACGTTATACGTTGTATCGTAATGCTACATAACGTTGTACGTTATATCGTAATGCTACATAACGTTATACGTTATATAGTAATGCTACATAACGTTATACGTTATAACGTATTACCATATAACGTTATACGTTATATCGTAATGCTACATAACGTTATAGGTTATATCTTACTGCTACATAACGTTATACGTTATATCGTAATGCTACATAACGTTATACGTTATATCGTAATGCTACATAACGTTATACGTTATATCGTAATGCTGCACAACCTTATACGTTATAACGTATTACCATATAACGTTATACGTTACATCGTAATGCTACATAACGTTATACGTTATATCGTAATGCTACATAACGTTATACGTTATATCGTAATGCTACATAACGTTATACGTTATATCGTAATGCTACATAACGATATACGTTATAACGTATTACCATATAACGTTATACGTTACATCGTAATGCTACATAACGTTATACGTTATATCGTAATGCTGCATAACGTTATACGTTATATGGTAATGCTACATATCGTTATACGTTATAACGTAATACTATATAACGTTATACGTTATATCTTTCTGCTACATAACGTTATACGTTATATCGTAATGCTACATAACGTTATACGTTATATCGTAATGCTACATAACGTTATACGTTATATGGTAATGCTACATATCGTTATACGTTATAACGTATTATCATATAACGTTATACGTTACATCGTAATGCTACATAACGTTATACGTTATAACGTAATGCTACATAACGTTATACGTTATATTGTAATGCTACATAACATTATACGTTATAGCGTATTACCATATAACGTTATACGTTACATCGCAATGCAACATAACGTTATACGTCATATCGTAATGCTACATAACGTTATACGTTATATGGTAATGCTACATATCGTTATACGTTATAACGTATTACCATATAACGTTATTCGTTATATCGTAATGCTACATAACGTTATACGTTATAACGTAATGCTACATAACGTTATACGTTATATGGTAATGCTACATATCGTTATACGTTATAACGTATTACCATATAACGTTATACGTTATATTGTAATGCTACATAACGTTGTACGTTATAACGTAATGCTACATAACGATATACGTTATATCGTAATGCTACATAACGTTGTACGTTATATCTTACTGCTACATAACGTTATACGTCATATCGTAATGCTACATAACGTTATACGTTATATCGTAATGCCACATAACGTTATACGCTATATCGTACTGCTAGATAACGTTATACGTTATATCGTAATGCTACATAACGTTATACGTTGTATCGTAATGCTACATAACGTTGTACGTTATATCGTAATGCTACATAACGTTATACGTTATATCGTAATGCTACATAACGCTATACGTTATAACGTATTACCATATAACGTTACACGTTATATCGTAATGCTACATAACGTTATAGGTTATATCGTAATGCTACATAACGTTATACGTTGTATCGTAATGCTACATAACGTTGTACGTTATATCGTAATGCTACATAACGTTATACGTTATATCGTAATGCTACATAACGCTATACGTTATAACGTATTACCATATAACGTTACACGTTATATCGTAATGCTACATAACGTTATAGGTTATATCTTACTGCTACATAACGTTATACGTTATATGGTAATGCTACATAACGTTATACGTTATATCGTAATGCTACATAACGTTATACGGTATATCGTAATGCTACATAACGTTATACGTTATATCGTAATGCTACATAACGTTATACGTTTAAACGTATTACCATATAACGTTATACGTTATATCGTAATGCTACATAACGTTATACGTTATAACGTAATGCTACATAACGTTATACGTTATATGGTAATGCTACATATCGTTATACGTTATAACGTATTACCATATAACGTTATACGTTATATTGTAATGCTACATAACGTTGTACGTTATAACGTAATGCTACATAACGATATACGTTATATCGTAATGCTACATAACGTTGTACGTTATATCTTACTGCTACATAACGTTATACGTCATATCGTAATGCTACATAACGTTATACGTTACATCGTAATGCTACATAACGTTATACGTTATATCGTAATGCTACATAACGTTATACGTTATATCGTAATGCTACATAACGTTATACGTTATATCGTAATGCTACATAACGATATACGTTATAACGTATTACCATATAACGTTATACGTTACATCGTAATGCTACATAACGTTATACGTTATATCGTAATGCTGCATAACGTTATACGTTATATGGTAATGCTACATATCGTTATACGTTATAACGTAATACTATATAACGTTATACGTTATATCTTTCTGCTACATAACGTTATACGTTATATCGTAATGCTACATAACGTTATACGTTATATCGTAATGCTACATAACGTTATACGTTATATGGTAATGCTACATATCGTTATACGTTATAACGTATTATCATATAACGTTATACGTTACATCGTAATGCTACATAACGTTATACGTTATAACGTAATGCTACATAACGTTATACGTTATATTGTAATGCTACATAACATTATACGTTATAGCGTATTACCATATAACGTTATACGTTATATCGCAATGCAACATAACGTTATACGTCATATCGTAATGCTACATAACGTTATACGTTATATGGTAATGCTACATATCGTTATACGTTATAACGTATTACCATATAACGTTATTCGTTATATCGTAATGCTACATAACGTTATACGTTATAACGTAATGCTACATAACGTTATACGTTATATGGTAATGCTACATATCGTTATACGTTATAACGTATTACCATATAACGTTATACGTTATATTGTAATGCTACATAACGTTGTACGTTATAACGTAATGCTACATAACGATATACGTTATATCGTAATGCTACATAACGTTGTACGTTATATCTTACTGCTACATAACGTTATACGTCATATCGTAATGCTACATAACGTTATACGTTATATCGTAATGCCACATAACGTTATACGCTATATCGTACTGCTAGATAACGTTATACGTTATATCGTAATGCTACATAACGTTATACGTTGTATCGTAATGCTACATAACGTTGTACGTTATATCGTAATGCTACATAACGTTATACGTTATATCGTAATGCTACATAACGCTATACGTTATAACGTATTACCATATAACGTTACACGTTATATCGTAATGCTACATAACGTTATAGGTTATATCGTAATGCTACATAACGTTATACGTTGTATCGTAATGCTACATAACGTTGTACGTTATATCGTAATGCTACATAACGTTATACGTTATATCGTAATGCTACATAACGCTATACGTTATAACGTATTACCATATAACGTTACACGTTATATCGTAATGCTACATAACGTTATAGGTTATATCTTACTGCTACATAACGTTATACGTTATATGGTAATGCTACATAACGTTATACGTTATATCGTAATGCTACATAACGTTATACGGTATATCGTAATGCTACATAACGTTATACGTTATATCGTAATGCTACATAACGTTATACGTTTAAACGTATTACCATATAACGTTATACGTTACATCGTAATGCTAGATAACGTTATACGTCATATCGTAATGCTACATAACGTTATACGTTATAACGTATTACCATATAACGTTATATGTTACATCGTAATGCTACATAACGTTATCCGTTATATCGTAATGCTACATAACGTTATACGTTATATCGTAATGCTACATAACGTTATACGTTATAACGTATTACCATATAACGTTATACGTTACATCGTAATGCTACAAAACGTTATACGTTATATCGTAATGCTACATAACGTTATACGTTATAACGTATTACCATATCACGTTATACGTTATATCGTAATGCTACATAACGTTATATGTTATATCTTACTGCTACATAACGTTATACGTTATATCGTAATGCTACATAACGTTATACGTTATATCGTAATGCTGCACAACGTTATACGTTATATCGTAATGCTACATAACGTTATACGTTATATCGTAATGCTACATAACGTTATACGTTATATCGTAATGCTACATAACGTTATACGTTATATCGTAATGCTACATAACGTTATACGTTATATCGTAATGCTACATAACGTTATACGTTATATCGTAATGCTGCACAACGTTATACGTTATATCGTAATGCTACATAACGTTATACGTTATATCGTAATGCTACATAACGTTATACGTTATATCGTAATGCTACATAACGTTATACGTTATAACGTATTACCATATAACGTTATACGTTACATCGTAATGCTACATAACGTTATACGTTATTTCGTAATGCTACATAACGTTATACATTATAACGTAATACTACATAACGTTATATGTTATAACGTAATACTATATAACGTTATACGTTATATCGTTATGCTACATAACGTTATACGTTATATCGTAATGCTACACAACGTTATACGTTATATTGTAATGCTACATAACGTTATACGTTATATGGTAATGCTACATATCGTTATACGTTATAACGTATTACCATATAACGTTATTCGTTATATCGTAATGCTACGTAACGTCATACGTTATATCGTAATGCTACATAACGTTATACGTTATATTGTAATGCTACATAACATTATACGTTATAGCGTACTACCATATAACGTTATACGTTACATCGCAATGCAACATAACGTTATACGTTATATCGTAATGCTACATATCGTTATACGTTATAACGTATTACCATATAACGTTATACGTTAAATCGTAATGCTACATAACGTTATACGTTATAACGTAATGCTACATAACGTTATACGTTATAACGTAATACTACATAACGTTATATGTTATAACGTAATACTATATAACGTTATATGTTATATCGTTATGGTACATAACGTTATACGTTATATCGTAATGCTACACAACGTTATACGTTATATTGTAATGCTACATAACGTTATACGTTATATGGTAATGCTACATATCGTTATACGTTATAACGTATTACCATATAACGTTATTCGTTATATCGTAATGCTACATAACGTTATACGTTATATCGTAATGCTACATAACGTTATACGTTATAACGTATTACCATATATCGTTATACGTTACATTGTAATGCAACATAACGTTATACGTTATATCGTAATGCTACATAACGGTATAGGTTATATCTTACTGCTACATAACGTTATACGTTATATCGTAATGCTACATAACGTTATACGTTATATCGTAATGCTGCACAACGTTATACGTTATATCGTAATGCTACATAATGTTATACGTTATATCGTAATGCTACATAACGTTATACGTTATATCGTAATGCTACATAACGTTATACGTTATATCGTAATGCTACATAACGTTATACGTTATATCGTAATGCTGCACAACGTTATACGTTATATCGTAATGCTACATAACGTTATACGTTATATCGTAATGCTACATAACGTTATACGTTATATCGTAATGCTACATAACGTTATACGTTATAACGTATTACCATATAACGTGATACGTTACATCGTAATGCTACATAACGTTATACGTTATTTCGTAATGCTACATAACGTTATACGTTATAACGTAATACTACATAACGTTATATGTTATAACGTAATACTATATAATGTTATACGTTATATCGTTATGCTACATAACGTTATACGTTATATCGTAGTGCTACACAACGTTATACGTTATATCGTAATGCTACATAACGTTATACGTTATATCGTATTGCTACACAACGTTATACGTTATATTGTAATGCTACATAACGTTATACGTTATATGGTAATGCTACATATCGTTATACGTTATAACGTATTACCATATAACGTTATTCGTTATATTGTAATGCTACATAACGTCATACGTTGTATCGTAATGCTACATAACGTTATACGTTATATCGTAATGCTACATAACGTTATACGTTATAACGTATTACCATATAACGTTATACGTTACATCGTAATGCTACATAACGTTATACGTCATATCGTAGTGCTACATAACGTTATACGTTATAACGTAATACTACATAACGTTATATGTTATAACGTAATACTATATAACGTTATACGTTATATCGTTTTGCTACATAACGTTATACGTTATATCGTAATGCTACACAACGTTATACGTTATATTGTAATGCTACATAACGTTATACGTTATAACGTATTACCATATAACGTTATACGTTACATCGTAATTCTGGATAACGTTATACGTCATGTCGTAATGCTACATAACGTTATACGTTATATCGTAATGCCACATAACGTTATACGCTATATCGTACTGCTAGATAACGATATACGTTATATCGTAATGCTACATAACGTTATACGTTACATCGTAATGCTACATAACGTTATCCGCTATATCGTAATGCCACATAACGTTATACGCTATATCGTACTGCTAGATAACGTTATACGTTATATCGTAATGCTACATAACGTTATACGTTGTATCGTAATGCTACATAACGTTGTACGTTATATCGTAATGCTACAAAACGTTATACGTTATATCGTAATGCTACATAACGTTATACGTTATATCGTAATGCTACATAACGTTATACGTTATATCGTAATGCTACATAACGTTATACGTTATATCGTAATGCTACATAACGTTATACGTTATATCGTAATGCTGCACAACGTTATACGTTATATCGTAATGCTACATAACGTTATACGTTATATCGTAATGCTACATAACGTTATACGTTATATCGTAATGCTACATAACGTTATACGTTATAACGTATTACCATATAACGTGATACGTTACATCGTAATGCTACATAACGTTATACGTTATTTCGTAATGCTACATAACGTTATACGTTATAACGTAATACTACATAACGTTATATGTTATAACGTAATACTATATAATGTTATACGTTATATCGTTATGCTACATAACGTTATACGTTATATCGTAGTGCTACACAACGTTATACGTTATATTGTAATGCTACATAACGTTATACGTTATATGGTAATGCTACATATCGTTATACGTTATAACGTATTACCATATAACGTTATTCGTTATATCGTAATGCTACATAACGTCATACGTTATATCGTAATGCTACATAACGTTATACGTTATATCGTAATGCTACATAACACTATACGTTATAGCGTATTACCATATAACGTTATACGTTATATCGTAATGCTACATAACGTTATACGTTATAACGTATTACCATATCACGTTATACGTTATATCGTTATGCTACATAACGGTATAGGTTATATCTTACTGCTACATAACGTTATACGTTATATCGTAATGCTACAAAACGTTATACGTTATATCGTAATGCTACATAACGTTATACGTTATAACGTATTACCATATCACGTTATACGTTATATCGTAATGCTACATAACGGTATAGGTTATATCTTACTGCTACATAACGTTACACGTTATATCGTAATGCTACATAACGTTATACGGTATATCGTAATACTACATAACGTTATACGTTATATCTTTCTGCTACATAACGTTATACGTTATATCGTAATGCTACATAACGTTATACGTTATATCGTATTGCTACATAACGTTATACGTTATATCGTAAAGCTACATAACGTTGTACGTTATATCTTACTGCTACATAACGTTATACGTTATATCGTAATGCTACATAACGTTATACGTTATATCGTAATGCTACATAACGTTATACGTTATATCGTAATGCTGCACAACGTTATACGTTATATCGTAATGCTACATAACGTTATACGTTATATCGTAATGCTACATAACGTTATACGTTATATCGTAATGCTACATAACGTTATACGTTATATCGTAATGCTGCACAACGTTATACGTTATATCGTAATGCTACATAACGTTATACGTTATATCGTAATGCTACATAACGTTATACGTTATATCGTAATGCTACATAACGTTATACGTTATAACGTATTACCATATAACGTGATACGTTACATCGTAATGCTACATAACGTTATACGTTATTTCGTAATGCTACATAACGTTATACGTTATAACGTAATACTACATAACGTTATATGTTATAACGTAATACTATATAATGTTATACGTTATATCGTTATGCTACATAACGTTATACGTTATATCGTAGTGCTACACAACGTTATACGTTATATTGTAATGCTACATAACGTTATACGTTATATGGTAATGCTACATATCGTTATACGTTATAACGTATTACCATATAACGTTATTCGTTATATCGTAATGCTACATAACGTCATACGTTATATCGTAATGCTACATAACGTTATACGTTATATCGTAATGCTACATAACATTATACGTTATAACGTATTACCATATAACGTTATACGTTACATCGCAATGCAACATAACGTTATACGTTATATCGTAATGCTACATAACGTTATACCTTATATCGTAATGCTACATAACGTTATACGTTACATCGTAATGCTATATAACGTTATACGTTACACCTTACAGCTACATAACGTTACACGTTATATCGTAATGCTACATAACGTTATACGTTATATCGTAATGCTACATAACGTTATACGTTATATCGTAATGCTACATAACGTTATACGTTATAACGTATTACCATATAACGTGATACGTTACATCGTAATGCTACATAACGTTATACGTTATTTCGTAATGCTACATAACGTTATACGTTATAACGTAATACTACATAACGTTATATGTTATAACGTAATACTATATAATGTTATACGTTATATCGTTATGCTACATAACGTTATACGTTATATCGTAGTGCTACACAACGTTATACGTTATATTGTAATGCTACATAACGTTATACGTTATATGGTAATGCTACATATCGTTATACGTTATAACGTATTACCATATAACGTTATTCGTTATATCGTAATGCTACATAACGTCATACGTTATATCGTAATGCTACATAACGTAATACGTTATATCGTAATGCTACATAACATTATACGTTATAACGTATTACCATATAACGTTATACGTTACATCGCAATGCAACATAACGTTATACGTTATATCGTAATGCTACATAACGTTATACCTTATATCGTAATGCTACATAACGTTATACGTTACATCGTAATGCTATATAACGTTATACGTTACACCTTACAGCTACATAACGTTACACGTTATATCGTAATGCTACATAACGTTATACGGTATATCGTAATACTACATAACGTTATACGTTATATCTTTCTGCTACACAACGTTATACGTTATATCGTAATGCTACATAACGTTATACGTTATATCGTAATGCTACATAACGTTATACGTTATATCGTAAAGCTACATAACGTTGTACGTTATATCTTACTGCTACATAACGTTATACGTTATATCGTAATGCTACATAACGTTATACGTTATATCGTAATGCTACATAACGTTATACGTTATATCGTAATGCTGCACAACGTTATACGTTATATCGTAATGCTACATAACGTTATACGTTATATCGTAATGCTACATAACGTTATACGTTATATCGTAATGCTACATAGCGTTATACGTTATAACGTATTACCATATAACGTGATACGTTACATCGTAATGCTACATAACGTTATACGTTATTTCGTAATGCTACATAACGTTATACGTTATAACGTAATACTACATAACGTTATATGTTATAACGTAATACTATATAATGTTATACGTTATATCGTTGTGCTACATAACGTTATACGTTATATCGTAGTGCTACACAACGTTATACGTTATATTGTAATGCTACATAACGTTATACGTTATATGGTAATGCTACATATCGTTATACGTTATAACGTATTACCATATAACGTTATTCGTTATATCGTAATGCTACATAACGTCATACGTTATATCGTAATGCTACATAACGTTATACGTTATATCGTAATGCTACATAACATTATACGTTATAACGTATTACCATATAACGTTATACGTTACATCGCAATGCAACATAACGTTATACGTTATATCGTAATGCTACATAACGTTATACCTTATATCGTAATGCTACATAACGTTATACGTTACATCGTAATGCTATATAACGTTATACGTTACACCTTACAGCTACATAACGTTACACGTTATATCGTAATGCTACATAACGTTATACGGTATATCGTAATACTACATAACGTTATACGTTATATCTTTCTGCTACATAACGTTATACGTTATATCGTAATGCTACATAACGTTATACGTTATATCGTAATGCTACATAACGTTATACGTTATATCGTAAAGCTACATAACGTTGTACGTTATATCTTACTGCTACATAACGTTATACGTTATATCGTAATGCTACATAACGTTATACGTTATATCGTAATGCTACATAACGTTATACGTTATATGGTAATGCTACATATCGTTATACGTTATAACGTATTACCATATAACGTTATACGTTACATCGTAATGCTACATAACGTTGTACGTTATATCGTAGTGCTACAAAACGTTATACGTTATATCGTAATGCTACATAACGTTATACGTTATAACGTATTACCATATCACGTTATACGTTATATCGTAATGCTACATAACGGTATAGGTTATATCTTACTGCTACATAACGTTATACGTTATATCGTAATGCTACATAACGTTATACGTTATATCGTAATGCTGCACAACGTTATACGTTATATCGTAATGCTACATAATGTTATACGTTATATCGTAATGCTACATAACGTTATACGTTATATCGTAATGCTACATAACGTTATACGTTATATCGTAATGCTACATAACGTTATACGTTATATCGTAATGCTACATAACGTTATACGTTATATCGTAATGCTGCACAACGTTATACGTTATATCGTAATGCTACATAACGTTATACGTTATATCGTAATGCTACATAACGTTATACGTTATATCGTAATGCTACATAACGTTATACGTTATAACGTATTACCATATAACGTTATACGTTACATCGTAATGCTACATAACGTTATACGTTATTTCGTAATGCTACATAACGTTATACGTTATAACGTAATACTACATAACGTTATATGTTATAACGTAATACTATATAATGTTATACGTTATATCGTTATGCTACATAACGTTATACGTTATATCGTAGTGCTACACAACGTTATACGTTATATTGTAATGCTACATAACGTTATACGTTATATGGTAATGCTACATATCGTTATACGTTATAACGTATTACCATATAACGTTATTCGTTATATCGTAATGCTACATAACGTCATACGTTATATCGTAATGCTACATAACGTTATACGTTATATCGTAATGCTACATAACATTATACGTTATAACGTATTACCATATAACGTTATACGTTACATCGCAATGCAACATAACGTTATACGTTATATCGTAATGCTACATAACGTTATACCTTATATCGTAATGCTACATAACGTTATACGTTACATCGTAATGCTATATAACGTTATACGTTACACCTTACAGCTACATAACGTTACACGTTATATCGAAATGCTACATAACGTTATACGGTATATCGTAATACTACATAACGTTATACGTTATATCTTTCTGCTACATAACGTTATACGTTATATCGTAATGCTACATAACGTTATACGTTATATCGTAATGCTACATAACGTTATACGTTATATCGTAAAGCTACATAACGTTGTACGTTATATCTTACTGCTACATAACGTTATACGTTATATCGTAATGCTACATAACGTTATACGTTATATCGTAATGCTACATAACGTTATACGTTATATGGTAATGCTACATATCGTTATACGTTATAACGTATTTCCATATAACGTTATACGTTACATCGTAATGCTACATATCGTTATACGTTATAACGTAATGCTACATAACGTTATACGTTATAACGTAATACTACATAACGTTATATGTTATAACGTAATACTATATAACGTTATACGTTATATCGTTATGGTAAATAACGTTATACGTTATATGGTAATGCTACATATCGTTATACGTTATAACGTATTATCATATAACGTTATACGTTACATCGTAATGCTACATAACGTTATACGTTATAACGTATTACCATATAACGTTATTCGTTATATCGTAATGCTACATAACGTTATACGTTATATCGTAATGCTACATAACGTTATACGTTATATCGTAATGCTACATAACGTTATACGTTATAACGTATTACCATATAACGTTATACGTTACATCGTAATGCAACATAACGTTATACGTTATATCGTAATGCTACATAACGTTATACCTTATATCGTAATGCTACATAACGTTATACGTTACATCGTAATGCTATATAACGTTATACGTTTCACCTTACAGCTACATAACGTTATACGTTATATCGTAACGCTACATAACGTTATACGTTATATCGTAATGCTACATAACGTTATACGTTATATCTTTCTGCTACATAACGTTATACGTTATATCGTAATGCTACATAATGTTATACGTTATATCGTAATGCTACATAACGTTATACGTTATATGGTAATGCTACATATCGTTATACGTTATAACGTATTATCATATAACGTTATACGTTACATCGTAATGCTACATAACGTTATACGTTATAACGTAATGCTACATAACGTTATACGTTATAACGTAATACTACATAACGTTATATGTTATAACGTAATACTATATAACGTTATAGGATATATCGTTATGCTACATAACGTTATACGTTATATCGTAATGCTACACAACGTTATACGTTATATTGTAATGCTACATAACGTTATACGTTATATGGTAATGCTACATATCGTTATACGTTATAACGTATTACCATATAACGTTATTCGTTATATCGTAATGCTACATAACGTTATACGTTATATCGTAATGCTACATAACGTTATACGTTATATCGTAATGCTACATAACGTTATACGTTATATCGCAATGCTACATAACGTTATACGATAAAACGTAATACTACATAACGTTATACGTTATAACGTAATACTACCTAACGTTATACGTTATATTGTAATGCTACATAACGTTGTACGTTATAACGTAATGCTACATAACGTTATACGTTATATGGTAATGCTACATAACGTTATACGTTATATCGTAATGCTGCACAACGTTATACGTTATATCGTAATGCTACATAACGTTATACGTTATATCGTAATGCTACATAACGTTATACGTTATATCGTAATGCTACATAACGTTATACGTTATATGGTAATGCTACATAACGTTATACGTTATATCGTAATGCTGCACAACGTTATACGTTATATCGTAATGCTACATAACGTTATACGTTATATCGTAATGCTACATAACGTTATACGTTATATCGTAATGCTACATAACGTTATACGTTATAACGTATTACCATATAACGTTATACGTTACATCGTAATGCTACATAACGTTATACGTTATATCGTAATGCTACATAACGTTATACGTTATAACGTAATACTACATAACGTTATATGTTATAACGTAATACTATATAACGTTATACGTTATATCGTTATGCTACATAACGTTATACGTTATATCGTAATGCTACACAACGTTATACGTTATATTGTAATGCTACATAACGTTATACGTTATATGGTAATGCTACATATCGTTATACGTTATAACGTATTACCATATAACGTTATTCGTTATATCGTAATGCTACATAACGTCATACGTTATATCGTAATGCTACATAACGTTATACGTTATATCGTAATGCTACATAACGTTATACGTTATAACGTATTACCATATAACGTTATACGTTACATCGTAATGCTACATAACGTTATACGTTATATCGTAATGCTACATAACGTTATACGTTATAACGTAATGCTATATAACGTTATACGTTATATCGTAAAGCTACATAACGTTGTACGTTATATCGTAATGCTACATAACGTTATACGTTATATCGTAATGCTACATAACGTTATGCGTTATATCGTAATGCTACATAACGTTATACGTTATAACGTATTACCATATAACGTTATACGTTACATCGTAATGCAACATAACGTTATACGTTATATCGTAATGCTACATAACGTGATACCTTATATCGTAATGCTACATAACGTTATACGTTACATCGTAATGCTATATAACGTTATACGTTACACCTTACAGCTACATAACGTTATACGTTATATCGTAACGCTACATAACGTAATACGTTATATCGTAATGCTACATAACGTTATACGTTATATCTTTCTGCTACATAACGTTATACGTTATATCGTAATGCTACATAACGTTATACGTTATATCGTAATGCTACATAACGTTATACGTTATATGCTAATGCTACATATCGTTATACGTTATAACGTATTATCATATAACGTTATTCGTTATATCGTAATGCGACATAACGTTATACGTTATATCGTAATGCTACATAACGTTATACGTTATATCGCAATGCTACATAACGTTATACGATAAAACGTAATACTACATAACGTTATACGTTATAACGTAATACTACCTAACGTTATACGTTATATTGTAATGCTACATAACGTTGTACGTTATAACGTAATGCTACATAACGTTATACGTTATATCGTAATGCTACATAACGTTGTACGTTATATCTTACTGCTACATAACGTTATACGTTATATCGTAATGCTACATAACGTTATACGTTATATCGTAATGCTACATAACGTTATACGTTATATCTTTCTGCTACATAACGTTATACGTTATATCGTAATGCTACATAACGTTATACGTTATATCGTAATGCTACATAACGTTGTACGTTATATCTTACTGCTACATAACGTTATACGTTATATCGTAATGCTACATAACGTTATACGTTATATCGTAATGCTACATAACGTTATACGTTATATGGTAATGCTACATATCGTTATACGTTATAACGTATTACCATATAACGTTATTCGTTATATGGTAATGCTACATAACGTTGTACGTTATAACGTATTACCATATAACGTTATACGTTATATTGTAATGCTACATAACGTTATACGTTATATCTTACTGCTACATAACGTTATACGTTATATCGTAATGCTACATAACGTTATACGTTATATCGTAATGCTACATAACGTTATACGTTATATCTTTCTGCTACATAACGTTATACGTTATATCGTAATGCTACATAACGTTATACGATATAACGTAATACTACATAACGTTATACGTTATAACGTAATGCTACATAACGTTATACGTTATATGGTAATGCTACATAACGTTACACGTTATAACGTATTACCATATAACGTTATACATTATAACGTATTACCATATAACGTTATACGTTATATAGTAATTCTACATAACGTTATACGTTATATCTTACTGCTACATAACGTTATGAGTTATATCGTAATGCTACATAACGTTATACGTTATATGGTAATGCTACATATCGTTATACGTTATAACGTATTACCATATAACGTTATACGTTACATCGTAATGCTACATAACGTTATACGTTATAACGTAATGCTACATAACGTTATACGTTATAACGTAATACTACATAACGTTATATGTTATAACGTAATACTATATAACGTTATACGTTATATCGTTATGCTACATAACGTTATACGTTATATCGTAATGCTACACAACGTTATACGTTATATTGTAATGCTGCATAACGTTATACGTTATATGGTAGTGCTACATATCGTTATACGTTATAACGTATTACCATATAACGTTATTCGTTATATCGTAATGCTACATAACGTTATACGTTATATCGTAATGCTACATAACGTTATACGTTATATCATAATGCTACATAACGTTATACGTTATAACGTATTACCATATAACGTTATACGTTACATCGTAATGCAACATAACGTTATACGTTATATCGTAATGCTACATAACGTGATACCTTATATCGTAATGCTACATAACGTTATACGTTACATCGTAATGCTATATAACGTTATACGTTACACCTTACAGCTACATAACGTTATACGTTATATCGTAACGCTACATAACGTAATACGTTATATCGTAATGCTACATAACGTTATACGTTATATCGTAATGCTACATAACGTTATACGTTATATCGTAATGCTACATAACGTTATACGTTATCTGCTAATGCTACATATCGTTATACGTTATAACGTATTATCATATAACGTTATACGTTACATCGTAATGCTACATAACGTTATACGTTATAACGTAATGCTACATAACGTTATACGTTATAACGTAATACTACATAACGTTATATGTTATAACGTAATACTATATAACGTTATACGTTATATCGTTATGCTACATAACGTTATACATTATATCGTAATGCTACACAACGTTATACGTTATATCGTAATGCTACACAACGTTATACGTTATATTGTAATGCTACATAACGTTATACGTTATATGGTAATGCTACATAACGTTATACGTTATATCATAATGCTACATAACGTTATACGTTATAACGTATTACCATATAACGTTATACGTTACATCGTAATGCAACATAACGTTATACGTTATATCGTAATGCTACATAACGTGATACCTTATATCGTAATGCTACATAACGTTATACGTTACATCGTAATGCTATATAACGTTATACGTTACACCTTACAGCTACATAACGTTATACGTTATATCGTAACGCTACATAACGTAATACGTTATATCGTAATGCTACATAACGTTATACGTTATATCGTAATGCTACATAACGTTATACGTTATATCGTAATGCTACATAACGTTATACGTTATCTGCTAATGCTACATATCGTTATACGTTATAACGTATTATCATATAACGTTATACGTTACATCGTAATGCTACATAACGTTATACGTTATAACGTAATGCTACATAACGTTATACGTTATAACGTAATACTACATAACGTTATATGTTATAACGTAATACTATATAACGTTATACGTTATATCGTTATGCTACATAACGTTATACATTATATCGTAATGCTACACAACGTTATACGTTATATCGTAATGCTACACAACGTTATACGTTATATTGTAATGCTACATAACGTTATACGTTATATGGTAATGCTACATATCGTTATACGTTATAACGTATTACCATATAACGTTATTCGTTATATCGTAATGCGACATAACGTTATACGTTATATCGTAATGCTACATAACGTTATACGTTATATCGCAATGCTACATAACGTTATACGATAAAACATAATACTACATAACGTTATACGTTATAACGTAATACTACCTAACGTTATACGTTATATTGTAATGCTACATAACGTTGTACGTTATAACGTAATGCTACATAACGTTATACGTTATATCGTAATGCTACATAACGTTGTACGTTATATCTTACTGCTACATAACGTTATACGTTATATCGTATTGCTACATAACGTTATACGTTATACCGTAATGCTACATAACGTTATACGTTATATCTTTCTGCTACATAACGTTATACGTTATATCGTAATGCTACATAACGTTATACGTTATATCGTAATGCTACATAACGTTATACGTTATATGGTAATGCTACATATCGTTATACGATATAACGTATTACCATATAACGTTATTCGTTATATGGTAATGCTACATAACGTTGTACGTTATAACGTATTACCATATAACGTTATACGCTTTATTGTAATGCTACATAACGTTATACGTTATATGGTAATGCTACATAACGTTACACGTTATAACGTATTACCATATAACGTTATACATTATAACGTATTACCATATAACGTTATACGATATATAGTAATTCTACATAACGTTATACGTTATATCTTACTGCTACATAACGTTATGAGTTATATCGTAATGCTACATAACGTAATACGATATAACGTAATACTACATATCGTTATACGTTATAACGTAATACTTCATAACGTTATACGTTATATCGTAATGCTACATAACGTTATACGTTATATCTTTCTGCTACATAACGTTATACGTTATATCGTAATGCTGCACAACGTTATACGTTATAACGTAGTACCATATAACGTTATACGTTATATCGTAATGCTACATAACGTTATACGTTATATCGTAATGCTACATAACGTTGTCCGTTATATCGTAATGCTACATAACGTTATACGTTATATCGTAATGCTACATAACGTTATACGTTATATCGTAATGCTACATAACGTTATACGTTATATCGTAATGCTACATAACGTTGTACGTTATATCTTACTGCTACATAACGTTATACGTTATATCGTAATGCTACATAACGTTATACGTTATATCGTAATGCTACATAACGTTATACGTTATATGGTAATGCTACATATCGTTATACGTTATAACGTATTACCATATAACGTTATTCGTTACATCGTAATGCTACATAACGTTATACGTCATATCGTAATGCTACATAACGTTATACGTTATATGGTAATGCTACCTAACGTTATACGTTATATCTTAATGCTACATAACGTTATACGTTATATCGTAATGCTACATAACGTTATACGTTATAACGTAATTCTACATAACGTTATACGTTATAACGTAATACTACATAACGTTATACGTTATAACGTAATACTATATAATGTTATACGTTATATCGTAATGCTACATAACGTTATACGTTATATCGTAATGCTACATAACGTTATACGTTATAACGTATTACCATATAACGTTATACATTATAACGTATTACCATATAACGTTATACGTTATATAGTAATTCTACATAACGTTATACGTTATATCTTACTGCTACATAACGTTATGAGTTATATCGTAATGCTACATAACGTAATACGATATAACGTAATACTACATATCGTTATACGTTATAACGTAATACTTCATAACGTTATACGTTATATCGTAATGCTACATAACGTTATACGTTATATCTTTCTGCTACATAACGTTATACGTTATATCGTAATGCTGCACAACGTTATACGTTATAACGTAATACCATATAACGTTATACGTTATATCGTAATGCTACATAACGTTATACGTTATATCGTAATGCTACATAACGTTGTACGTTATATCGTAATGCTACATAACGTTATACGTTATATCGTAATGCTACATAACGTTATACGTTATATCGTAATGCTACATAACGTTATACGTTATATCGTAATGCTACATAACGTTGTACGTTATATCTTGCTGCTACATAACGTTATACGTTATATCGTAATGCTACATAACGTTATACGTTATATCGTAATGCTACATAAAGTTATACGTTATATGGTAATGCTACATATCGTTATACGTTATAACGTATTACCATATAACGTTATTCGTTACATCGTAATGCTACATAACGTTATACGTCATATCGTAATGCTACATAACGTTATACGTTATATCGTAATGCTACATAACGTTATACGTTATAACGTATTACCATATCACGTTATACGTTACATCGTAATGCTAGATAACGTTATACGTCATATCGTAATGCTACATAACGTTATACGTTATATCGTAATGCCACATAACGTTATACGCTATATCGTAATGCTAGATAACGTTATGCGTTATATCGTAATACTACATAACGTTATACGTTATATCGTAATGCTACATAACGTTATACGTTATAACGTATTACCATATAACGTTATACGTTACATCGTAATGCTACATAACGTTATCCGTTATATCGTAATGCTACATAACGTTGTACGTTATATCGTAATACTATATAACGTTATACGTTATATCGTTATGCTACATAACGTTATACGTTATATCGTAATGCTACACAACGTTATACGTTATATTGTAATGCTACATAACGTTATACGTTATATGGTAATGCTACATATCGTTATACGTTATGACGTATTACCATATAACGTTATTCGTTATATCGTAATGCTACATAACGTCATACGTTATATCGTAATGCTACATAACGTTATACGTTATATCGTAATGCTACATAACGTTATACGTTATAACGTATTACCATATAACGTTATACGTTACATCGTAATGCTACATAACGTTATACGTTATATCGTAATGCTACATAACGTTATAGGTTATAACGTAATACTACATAACGTTATATGTTATAACGTAATACTATATAACGTTATACGTTATATCGTTATGCTACATAACGTTATACGTTATATCGTAATGCTACACAACGTTATACGTTATATTGTAATGCTACATAACGTTATACGTTATATGGTAGTGCTACATATCGTTATACGTTATAACGTATTACCATATAACGTTATTCGTTATATCGTAATGCTACATAACGTCATACGTTATATCGTAATGCTACATAACGTTATACGATATATCGTAATGCTACATAACGTTATTCGTTATAACGTATTACCATATAACGTTATACGTTACATCGCAATGCAACATAACGTTATACATTATATCGTAATGCTACATAACGTTATACCTTATATCGTAATGCTACATAACGTTATACGTTACATCGTAATGCTATATAACGTTATACGTTACACCTTACAGCTACATAACGTTACACGTTATATCGTAATGCTACATAACGTTATACGGTAGATCGTAATACTACATAACGTTATACGTTATATCTTCCTGCTACATAACGTTATACGTTATATCGTAATGCTACATAACGTTATACGTTATATCGTAATGCTACATAACGTTATACGTTATATCGTAAAGCTACATAACGTTGTACGTTATATCTTACTGCTACATAACGTTATACGTTATATCGTAATGCTACATAACGTTATGCGTTATATCGTAATGCTACATAACGTTATACGTTATATGGAAATGCTACATATCGTTATACGTTATAACGTATTACCATATAACGTTATACGTTACATCGTAATGCTACATAACGTTATACGTTATAACGTAATGCTACATAACGTTATACGTTATAACGTAATACTACATAACGTTATATGTTATAACGTAATACTATATAACGTTATACGTTATATCGTTATGCTACATAACGTTATACGTCATATCGTAATGCTACACAACGTTATACGTTATATTGTAATGCTGCATAACGTTATACGTTATATGGTAGTGCTACATATCGTTATACGTTATAACGTATTACCATATAACGTTATTCGTTATATCGTAATGCTACATAACGTTATACGTTATATCGTAATGCTACATAACGTTATACGTTATATCGTAATGCTACATAACGTTATACGTTATAACGTATTACCATATAAAGTTATACGTTACATCGTAATGCAACATAACGTTATACGTTATATCGTAATGCTACATAACGTGATACCTTATATCGTAATGCTACATAACGTTATACGTTACATCGTAATGCTATATAACGTTATACGTTACACCTTACAGCTACATAACGTTATACGTTATATCGTAACGCTACATAACGTAATACGTTATATCGTAATGCTACATAACGTTATACGTTATATCTTTCTGCTACATAACGTTATACGTTATATCGTAATGCTACATAACGTTATACGTTATATCGTAATGCTACATAACGTTATACGTTATGTGCTAATGCTACATATCGTTATACGTTATAACGTATTATCATATAACGTTATACGTTACATCGTAATGCTACATAACGTTATACGTTATAACGTAATGCTACATAACGTTATACGTTATAACGTAATACTACATAACGTTATATGTTATAACGTAATACTATATAACGTTATACGTTATATCGTTATGCTACATAACGTTATACATTATATCGTAATGCTACACAACGTTATACGTTATATCGTAATGCTACACAACGTTATACGTTATATTGTAATGCTACATAACGTTATACGTTATATGGTAATGCTACATATCGTTATACGTTATAACGTATTACCATATAACGTTATTCGTTATATCGTAATGCGACATAACGTTATACGTTATATCGTAATGCTACATAACGTTATACGTTATATCGCAATGCTACATAACGTTATACGATAAAACGTAATACTACATAACGTTATACGTTATAACGTAATACTACCTAACGTTATACGTTATATTGTAATGCTACATAACGTTGTACGTTATAACGTAATGCTACATAACGTTATACGTTATATCGTAATGCTACATAACGTTGTACGTTATATCTCACTGCTACATAGCGTTATACGTTATATCGTATTGCTACATAACGTTATACGTTATATCGTAATGCTACATAACGTTATACGTTATATCTTTCTGCTACATAACGTTATACGTTATATCGTAATGCTACATAACGTTATACGTTATATCGTAATGCTACATAACGTTATACGTTATATCGTAATGCTACATAACGTTGTACGTTATATCTTACTGCTACATAACGTTATACGTTATATCGTAATGCTACATAACGTTATACGTTATATCGTAATGCTACATAAAGTTATACGTTATATGGTAATGCTACATATCGTTATACGATATAACGTATTACCATATAACGTTATTCGTTATATGGTAATGCTACATAACGTTGTACGTTATAACGTATTACCATATAACGTTATACGTTATATTGTAATGCTACATAACGTTATACGTTATATCTTACTGCTACATAACGTTATACGTTATATCGTAATGCTACATAACGTTATACGTTATATCGTAATGCTACATAACGTTATACGTTATATCTTTCTGCTACATAACGTTATACGTTATATCGTAATGCTACATAACGTTATACGATATAACGTAATACTACATAACGTTATACGTTATAACGTAATGCTACATAACGTTATACGTTATATGGTAATGCTACATAACGTTACACGTTATAACGTATTACCATATAACGTTATACATTATAACGTATTACCATATAACGTTATACGATATATAGTAATTCTACATAACGTTATACGTTATATCTTACTGCTACATAACGTTATGAGTTATATCGTAATGCTACATAACGTAATACGATATAACGTAATACTACATATCGTTATACGTTATAACGTAATACTTCATAACGTTATACGTTATATCGTAATGCTACATAACGTTATACGTTATATCTTTCTGCTACATAACGTTATACGTTATATCGTAATGCTGCACAACGTTATACGTTATAACGTAGTACCAAATAACGTTATACGTCATATCGTAATGCTACATAACGTTATACGTTATATCGTAATGCTACATAACGTTGTCCGTTATATCGTAATGCTACATAACGTTATACGTTATATCGTAATGCTACATAACGTCATACGTTATATCGTAATGCTACATAACGTTATACGTTATATCGTAATGCTACATGACGTTGTACGTTATATCTTACTGCTACATAACGTTATACGTTATATCGTGATGCTACATAACGTTATACGTTATATCTTTATGCTACATAACGTTATACGTTATATGGTAATGCTACATATCGTTATACGTTATAACGTATTACCATATAACGTTATTCGTTACATCGTAATGCTACATAACGTTATACGTCATATCGTAATGCTACATAACGTTATACGTTATATCGTAATGCTACATAACGTTGTACGTTATATCTTACTGCTACATAACGTTATACGCTGTATCGTAATGCTACATAACGTTATACGTTATATGGTAATGCTACCTAACGTTATACGTTATATCTTAATGCTACATAACGTTATACGTTATATCGTAATGCTACATAACGTTATACGTTATAACGTAATACTACATAACGTTATACGTTATAACGTAATACTATATAATGTTATACGTTATATCGTAATGCTACATAACGTTATACGTTATATCGTAATGCTACATAACGTTATACGTTATAACGTATTACCATATCACGTTATACGTTATATCGTAATGCTACATAACGTTATAGGTTATATCTTACTGCTACATAACGTTATACGTTATAACGTAATACTACATAACGTTATACGTTATAACGTAATACTACATAACGTTATACGTTATAACGTAATACTATATAATGTTATACGTTATATCGTAATGCTACATAACGTTATACGTTATATCGTAATGCTACATAACGTTATACGTTATAACGTATTACCATATCACGTTATACGTTATATCGTAATGCTACATAACGTTATAGGTTATATCTTACTGCTACATAACGTTATACGTTATATCGTAATGCTACATAACGTTATACGTTATATCGTAATGCTGCACAACGTTATACGTTATAACGTATTACCATATAACGATATACGTTATATCGTAATGCTACATAACGTTATACGTTATATCGTAATGCTACATAACGTTATACGTTATATCGTAATGCTACATAACGTTATACGTTGTATCGTAATTCTACATAACGTTATACGTTATAACGTAATACTACATAACGTTATACGTTATAACGTAATACTATATAACGTTATACGTTATATCGTTATGCTACATAACGTTATACGTTATATCGTAATGCTACACAACGTTATACGTTATATTGTAATGCTACATAACGTTATACGTTATATGGTAATGCTACATATCGTTATACGTTATAACGTATTACCATATAACGTTATTCGTTATATCGTAATGCTACATAACGTTATACGTTATATCGTAATGCTACATAACGTTATACGTTATATCGTAATGCTGCACAACGTTATACGTTATAACGTATTACCATATAACGATATATGTTATATCGCAATGCTACATAACGTTATACGTTATATCGTAATGCTACATAACGTTATACGTTATATCGTAATGCTACATAACGTTATACGTTATATCGTAATGCTACATAACGTTATACGTTATAACGTAATACTACATAACGTTATACGTTATAACGTAATACTATATAACGTTATACGTTATATCGTTATGCTACATAACGTTATACGTTATATCGTAATGCTACACAACGTTATACGTTATATTGTAATGCTACATAACGTTATACGTTATATGGTAATGCTACATATCGTTATAAGTTATAACGTATTACCATATAACGTTATACGTTACATCGTAATGCTACATAACGTTATACGTTATATCGTAATGCTACATAACGTTATACGTTATATCGTAATGCTACACAACGTTATACGTTATATTGTAATGCTACATAACGTTATACGTTATATCGTAATGCGACATGACGTTATTCGTTATATCGTAATGCTACATAACGTTATACGTTATATGGTAATGCTACATATCGTTATACGCTATAACGTATTACCATATAACGTTATACGTTATATAGTAATGCTACATAACGTTATACGTTATATCTTACTGCTACATAACGTTATGAGTTATATTGTAATGCTACATAACGTTATAAGTTATATGGTAATGCTACATAACGTTATACGATATAATGTATTACCATATAACGTTATACATTATATCGTAATGCTACATAACGTTATACGCTGTATCGTAATGCTACATAACGTTATACGTTATATGGTAATGCTACATATCGTTATACGTTATAACGTATTACCATATAACGTTATTCGTTATATCGTAATGCTACATAACGTTATACGTTATATCGTTAATGCTACATAACGTTATACGTTATGTCGGAATGCTACATAACGTTATACGTTATATCGTAATGCTACATAACGTTATACGTTATAACGTAATACTATATAATGTTATACGTTATATCGTAATGCTACATAACGTTATACGTTATATCGTAATGCTACATAACCTTATACGTTATAACGTATTACCATATCACGTTATACGTTATATCGTAATGCTACATAACGTTATAGGTTATATCTTACTGCTACATAACGTTATACGTTATAACGTAATGCTACATAACGTTATACGATATAATGTATTACCATATAACGTTATACATTATATCGTAATGCTACATAACGTTATACGTTATAAAGTAATACTACATAACGTTATACGTTATAACGTAATACTACATAACGTTATACGTTATAACGTAATACTACATAACGTTATACGTTATATCGTAATGCTACATAACGTTATACGTTATAACGTAATACTACATAACGTTATACGTTATATTGTAATGCTACATAACGTTATACGTTATATGGTAATGCTACATATCGTTATACGTTATAACGTATTACCATATAACGTTATTCGTTATATCGTAATGCTACATAACGTTATACGTTATATCGTAATGCTACATAACGTTATACGTTATGTCGGAATGCTACATAACGTTATACGTTATATCGTAATGCTACATGACGTTATACGTTATATCGTAATGCTACATAACGTTATACGTTATATCCTAATGCTACATAACGTTATACGCTGTATCGTAATGCTACATAACGTTATACGTTATAACGTAATACTACATAACGTTATACGTTATATTGTAATGCTACATAACGTTATAAGTTATATGGTAATGCTACATAACGTTATACGTTATAATGTATTACCATATAACGTTATACATTATATCGTAATGCTACATAACGTTATACGTTATATCGTAATGCTACATAACATTATACGTTATATCGTAATGCTACATAACGTTATACGTTATATCGTAATGCCACACAACGTTATACGTTATAACGTATTACCATATAACGTTATACGTTATATAGTAATGCTACATAACGTTATACGTTATATCTTACTGCTACATAACGTCATGAGTTATATCGTAATGCTACATAACGTTATACGATATAACGTAATACTACATATCGTTATACGTTATAACGTAATACTACATAACGTTATACGTTATATTGTAATGCTACATAATGTTGTACGTTATATCGTAATGCTACATAACGTTATACGTTGTATCGTAATACTACATAACGTTATACGTTATATTGTAATGCTACATAACGTTATAAGTTATATGGTAATGCTACATAACGTTATACGATATAATGTATTACCATATAACGTTATACATTATATCGTAATGCTACATAACGTTATACGTTATATTGTAATGCTACATAACGTTATACGTTATATGGTAATGCTACATATCGTTATACGTTATAACGTATTACCATATAACGTTATACGTTATATAGTAATGCTACATAACGTTATACGTTATATCTTACTGCTACATAACGTCATGAGTTATATCGCAATGCTACATAACGTTATACGATATAACGTAATACTACATATCGTTATACGTTATAACGTAATACTACATAATGTTATACGTTATATCGTAATGCTACACAACGTTATACGTTATATTGTAATGCTACATAACGTTATACGTTGTATCGTAATGCTACACAACTTTGTACGTTATATCGTAATGCTACAAAACGTTATACGTTATATCGTAATACTATATAACGTTATACGTTATATCGTTATGCTACATAATGTTATACGTTATATCGTAATGCTACACAACGTTATACGTTATATTGTAATGCTACATAACGTTATAAGTTACATGGTAATGCTACATAACGTTATACGTTATAATGTATTACCATATAACGTTATACATTATATCGTAATGCTACATAACGTTATACGTTATATTGTAATGCTACATAACGTTATACGTTATAATGTATTACCATATAACGTTATACATTATATCGTAATGCTACATAACGTTATACGTTATATTGTAATGCTACATAACGTTATACGTTATATGGTAATGCTACATATCGTTATACGTTATAACGTATTACCATATAACGTTATTCGTTATATCGTAATGCTACATAACGTTATACGTTATATCGTAATGCTACATAACGTTACACGTTATGTCTGAATGCTACATAACGTTATACGTTATATCGTAATGCTACATGACGTTATACGTTAAATCGTAATGCTACATAACGTTATACGTTATATCGTAATGTCACACAACGTTATACGTTATAACGTATTACCATATAGCGTTATACGTTATATAGTAATGCTACATAACGTTATACGTTATATCTTACTGCTACATAACGTTATGAGTTATATCGTAATGCTACATAACGTTATACGATATAACGTAGTACTACATATCGTTATACGTTATAACGTAATGCTACATAACGTTATACGTTATATTGTAATGCTACATAATGTTGTACGTTATATCGTATTGCTACATAACGTTATACGTTATATCCTAATGCTACATAACGTTATACGCTGTATCGTAATGCTACATAACGTTATACGTTATATGGTAATGCTACATATCGTTATACGTTATAACGTATTACCATATAACGTTATTCGTTATATCGTAATGCTACATAACGTTATACGTTATATTGTAATGCTACATATCGTTATACGTTATGTCGGAATACTACATAACGTTATACGTTATATCGTAATGCTACATGACGTTATGCGTTATATCGTAATGCTACATAACGTTATACATTATATCGTAATGCTACATAACGTTATACCTTATATCGTAATGCTACATAACGTTATACGTTATATCGTAATGCTACATAACGTTATACGTTATATGGTAATGCCACACAACGTTATACGTTATAACGTATTACCATATAACGTTATACGTTATATAGTAATGCTACATAACGTTATACGTTATATCTTACTGCTACATAACGTCATGAGTTATATCGTAATGCTACATAACGTTATACGATATAACGTAATACTACATATCGTTATTCGTTATTACGTAATACTACATAACGTTATACGTTATATTGTAATGCTACATAATGTTGTACGTTATATCGTAATGCTACATAACGTTATACGTCATGTCGTAATGCTACATAAGGTTATACGTTATATCGTAATGCCATATAACGTTATACGCTATATCGTACTGCTAGATAACGTTATACGTTATATCGTAATGCTACATAACGTTATACGTTGTATCGTAATGCTACATAACGTTGTACGTTATATCGTAATGCTACAAAACGTTATACGTTATATCGTAATGCTACATAACGTTACACGTTATATGGTAATGCTACATATCGTTATACGTTATAACGTATTACCATATAACGTTATTCATATATGGTAATGCTACATAACGTTGTACGTTATAACGTATTACCATATAACGTTATACGTTATATTGTAATGCTACATAACGTTATACGTTATATCTTACTGCTACATAACGTTATACGTTATGTCGGAATGCTACATAACGTTATACGTTATATCGTAACGCTACATGACGTTATACGTTATATCGTAATGCTACATAACGTTATACGTTATATCCTAATGCTACATTACGTTATACGCTGTATCGTAATGCTACATAACGTTATACGTTATAACGTAATACTACATAACGATATACGTTATATTGTAATGCTACATAACGTTATAAGTTATATGGTAATGCTACATAACGTAATACGTTATAATGTATTACCTTATAACGTTATACATTATATCGTAATGCTACATAACGTTATACGTTATATCGTAATGCTACATAACGTTATACGTTATATCGTAATGCTACATAACGTTATACGTTATATCGTAATGCTACATAACGTTATACGTTATATCGTAATGCCACACAACGTTATACGTTATAACGTATTACCATATAACGTTATACGTTATATAGTAATGCTACATAACGTTATACGTTATATCTTACTGCTACATAACGTCATGAGTTATATCGTAATGCTACATAACGTTATACGATATAACGTAATACTACATATCGTTATACGTTATAACGTAATACTATATAACGTTATACGTTATATTGTAATGCTACATAATGTTGTACGTTATATCGTAATGCTACATAACGTTATACGTTATATCGTGATGCTACATAACGTTATACGTTATAACGTATTACCATATAACGTTATATGTTACATCGTAATGCTACATAACGGTATCCGCTATATCGTAATGCTACATAACGTTATACGTTATATCGTAATGCTACATAACGTTATACGTTATATCGTAATGCTACATAACGTTATACGTTATAACGTATTACCATATAACGTTATACGTTATATCGTAATGCTACACAACGTTATACGTTATATTGTAATGCTACATAACGTTATACGTTATATGGTAATGCTACATATCGTTATACGTTATAACGTATTACCATATAACGTTATTCGTTATATGGCAATGCTACATAACGTTGTACGTTATAACGTATTACCATATAACGTTATACGTTATATCGTAATGCTACATAACGTTATACGTTATAACGTATTACCATATCACGTTATACGTTATATCGTAATGCTACATAACGTTATAGGTTATATCTTACTGCTACATAACGTTATACGTTATATCGGAATGCTACATAACGTTATACGTTATATCGTAACGCTACATGACGTTATACGTTATATCGTAATGCTACATAACGTTATACGTTATATCCTAATGCTACATTACGTTATACGCTGTATCGTAATGCTACATAACGTTATACGTTATAACGTAATACTACATAACGATATACGTTATATTGTAATGCTACATAACGTTATAAGTTATATGGTAATGCTACATAACGTAATACGTTATAATGTATTACCTTATAACGTTATACATTATATCGTAATGCTACATAACGTTATACGTTATATCGTAATGCTACATAACGTTATACGTTATATCGTAATGCTACATAACGTTATACGTTATATCGTAATGCTACATAACGTTATACGTTATATCGTAATGCCACACAACGTTATACGTTATAACGTATTACCATATAACGTTATACGTTATATAGTAATGCTACATAACGTTATACGTTATATCTTACTGCTACATAACGTCATGAGTTATATCGTAATGCTACATAACGTTATACGATATAACGTAATACTACATATCGTTATACGTTATAACGTAATACTATATAACGTTATACGTTATATTGTAATGCTACATAATGTTGTACGTTATATCGTAATGCTACATAACGTTATACGTTATATCGTGATGCTACATAACGTTATACGTTATAACGTATTACCATATAACGTTATATGTTACATCGTAATGCTACATAACGGTATCCGCTATATCGTAATGCTACATAACGTTATACGTTATATCGTAATGCTACATAACGTTATACGTTATATCGTAATGCTACATAACGTTATACGTTATAACGTATTACCATATAACGTTATACGTTATATCGTAATGCTACACAACGTTATACGTTATATTGTAATGCTACATAACGTTATACGTTATATGGTAATGCTACATATCGTTATACGTTATAACGTATTACCATATAACGTTATTCGTTATATGGCAATGCTACATAACGTTGTACGTTATAACGTATTACCATATAACGTTATACGTTATATCGTAATGCTACATAACGTTATACGTTATAACGTATTACCATATCACGTTATACGTTATATCGTAATGCTACATAACGTTATAGGTTATATCTTACTGCTACATAACGTTATACGTTATATCGTAATGCTACATAACGTTATAGGTTATATCTTACTGCTACATAACGTTATACGTTATATCGTAATGCTACATAACGTTATACGTTATATCGTAATGCTACACAACGTTATACGTTATATTGTAATGCTACATAACGTTATACGTTATATCGTAATGCTACATGACGTTATACGTTATATCGTAATGCTACATAACGTTATACGTTATATCCTAATGCTACATAACGTTATACGCTGTATCGTAATGCTACATAACGATATACGTCATGTCTGAATGCTACATAACGTTATACGTTATATCGTAATGCTACATAACGTTATACGTTATATTGTAATGCTACATATCGTTATACGTTATATGGTAATGCTACATACCGTTATACATTATAATGTATTACCATATAACGTTATACGTTATATAGTAATGCTACATAATGTTATACGTTATATCTTACTGCTACATAAAGTTATGAGTTATATCGTAATGCTACATAACGTTATACGATATAACGTAATACTACATATCGTTATACGTTATAACGTAATACTTCAGAACGTTATACGTTATATTGTAATGCTACATAATGTTGTACGTTATATCGTAATGCTACATAAGGTTATACGTTATATCCTAATGCTACATAACGTTATACGCTGTATCCTAATGTTACATAACGTTATACGTTATATGGTAATGCTACATATCGTTATTCGTTATAACGTATTACCATATAACGTTATTCGTTATATCGTAATGCTACATAACGTTATAAGGTTATATCGTAATGCTACATAACGTTATACGTTATGTCAGAATGCTACATAACGTTATACGTTATATCGTAATGCTACATAACGTTATACGTTATATCGTAATGCTACATGACGTTATACGTTATATCGTAATGCTACATAACGTTATACGTTATATCCTAATGCTACATAACGTTGTACGTTATATCGTAATGCTACATAACGTTATACGTTATGTCTGAATGCTACATAACGTTATACGTTATATCGTAATGCTACATGACGTTATACGTTATATCGTAATGCTACATAACGTTATACGTTATATCGTAATGCCACACAACGTTATACGTTATAACGTATTACCATATAACGTTATACGTTATATAGTAATGCTACATAATGTTATACGTTATATCTTACTGCTACATAACGTTATGAGTTATATCGTAATGCTACATAACGTTATACGATATAACGTAATACTACATATCGTTATACGTTATAACATAATACTACAGAACGTTATACGTTATATTGTAATGCTACATAATGTTGTACGTTATATCGTAATGCTACATAACGTTATACGTTATATCCTAATGCTACATAACGTTATACGCTGTATCCTAATGCTACATAACGTTATACGTTATATGGTAATGCTACATATCGTTATACGTTATAACGTATTACCATATAACGTTATTCGTTATATCGTAATGCTACATAACGTTATACGTTATATCGTAATGCTACATAACGTTATACGTTATGTCAGAATGCTACATAACGTTATACGTTATATCGTAATGCTACATAACGTTATACGTTATATCCTAATGCTACATAACGTTATACGCTGTATCGTAATGCTACATAACGTTATACGTTATAACGTAATACTACATAACGTTATACGTTATATTGTAATGCTACATAACGTTATAAGTTATATGGTAATGCTACATAACGTGATACGTTATAATGTATTACCATATAACGTTATACATTATATCGTAATGCTACATAACGTTATACGTTATAACGTAATGCTACATTACGTTGTACGTTATATCGCAATGCTGCATAACGTTATACGTTATATCGTAATGCTACATAACGTTATACGTCATAACGTAATGCTACATAACGTTATACGTCATAACGTAATGCTACATTACGTTATACGTCATAACGTAATGCTACATTACGTTATACGTCATAACGTAATGCTACATTACGTTATACGTTATATCGTAAGGCTACATAACGTTACACGTTATATCGTTATGCTACAAAACGTTATACGTTGTATCGTAATGCTACATAACGTTATATGTTATACCGTTATGCTACATAATGTTATACGTTATATCGTAACGCTACATAACGTTATACGTTATAACGTGTTACCATATCTCGTTATACGTTATATCGTAATGCTACATATCGTTATACGTTATATCGTAAAGCTACATAACTTTATAAGCTATATCGTAATGATACATAACGTTATACGTTATATCGTGATGCTACATAACGTTATACGTTATATCGTAATGCTACATAACGTTATACGTTATAACGTAATGCTACATTACGTTGTACGTTATATCGCAATGCTGCATAACGTCATACGTTATATCGTAATGCTACATAACGTTATACGTCATAACGTAATGCTACATAACGTTATACGTCATAACGTAATGCTACATAACGTTATACGTTATAACGTAATACTACAAAACGTTATACGTTATATCGTTATGCTACATAACGTTATACGTTATGTGGTAATGCTACATAACGTTATACGTTATAACGTATTACCATATAACGTTGTACGTTACATCGTACTGCTACATAACGTTATACGTTATATCGTAATGCTACATAACGTTATACGTTATAACGTATTACCATATAACGTTATGCGTAACATCGTAATGCCTTCGAATTGTCTTCGTAACCCCAATAGCAGCGGAGATACGAACAATTAGATTTATTTGGCCTTGAAAATTTAAAAACTATAATTGCATTAGATTTGACAGGGAAGAATGTTAACGTAGGGCAAATCGAACGATGTGCCCTGTATAAAGAATCAAATGTGGAGTATAACGCGCTGCGAATTGCCTAGATATCCCCAATAGCAGTGGAGACACGATCAATTAGATTTATTTGGCCCTGAAAATTTGAAAACTATAATTGCTTTTGATTTGGCAGGGAAGACACTTAACGTAGGGCAAACCGAACGATGTGTCCTGTATAAAGAATCAAATGTGGAGTATAACGCGCATCGAATTGCCTAGATAACCCCAATAGCAGCGGAGATACATTCAATTAGATTTATTTGGCCTTGAAAATTTAAAAACTATAATTGCATTGGATATGACAGGGAAGAGTGTTAACATTGTGCAAACCGAACGATGTGTCCTGTATAAAGAATCAAATGTGGAGTATAACGCGCATCGAGTTGCCTAGATAACCCCAACAGCAGCGGAGATGCGATCAATTAGATTTATTTGGCCTTGAAAATTTAAATAATACGATTGCATTGCATATGACAGGGAAGAGTGTTAACGTTGGGCAAAAAGAACGATGTGTCCTGTGTAAAGAATCAAATGTGGAGTATAACGCGCCCCGAATTGTCTTCGTAACCCCAATAGCAGCGGAGATACGATCAATTAGGTTTATTTTGCCTTGAAAATTTAAATAATATAATTGCATTGCATATGACAGGGAAGAGTGTTAACGTTGGGCAAACCGAACGATGTGTCCTGTATAAAGAATCAAATGTGGAGTATAACGCGTATCGAGTTGCCTAGATAACCCCAACAGCAGCGGAGATGCGATCAATTAGATTTATTTGGCCTTGAACATTTAAATAATACGATTGCATTGCATATGACAGGGAAGAGTGTTAACGTTGGGCAAAAAGAACGATGTGTCCTGTGTAAAGAATCAAATGTGGAGTATAACGCGCCCCGAATTGTCTTCGTAACCCCAATAGCAGCGGAGATACGATCAATTAGGTTTATTTTGCCTTGAAAATTTAAATAATATAATTGCATTGCATATGACAGGGAAGAGTGTTAACGTTGGGCAAACCGAACGATGTGTCCTGTATGAAGAATCAAATGTAGAGTATAACGCGCTGCGAATTGCCTAGATATCCCCAATAGCAGTGGAGACACGATCAATTAGATTTATTTGGCCCTGAAAACTTAAAAACTATAATTGCTTTTGATTTGACAGTGAAGAGTGTTAACATTGTGCAAACCGAACGATGTGTCCTGTATAAAGAATCAAATGTGGAGTATAACGTGATCCGAAACGTCTTCGTAACCCCAATAGCAGCGGAGATACGATCAATTAGATTTTTTTGGCCTTGAAAATTTAAAAACTATAATTGCTTTTGATTTCACAGTGAAGAGTGTTAACATTGTGCAAACCGAACGATGTGTCCTGTATAAAGAATCAAATGTGGAGTATAACGTGATCCGAAACGTCTTCGTAACCCCAATAGCAGCGGAGATACGACCAATTAGATTTTTTTGGCCTTGAAAATTTAAATACTATAATTGCATTATATTTGACAGGGAAGATAGTTAACGTAGGGCAAACCGAACGATGTGTCCTGTATAAAGAATCAAATGTGGAGCATAACGCGCTCCGAAATGTCTTCGTAACTCCAATACCAGCGGAGATACGATCAATTAGATTTATTTGGCCTCGAAAATTTAAATAATATTATTGCATTGCATATGACAGGGAAGAGTGTTAACGTAGGGCAAACGGAAGGGTGTGCCCTGTATAAAGAATCAAGTGTGGAGTATAACGCGCTCCGAATTGCCTAGATAACCCCAATAGCAGCGGAGATACGTTCAATTAGATTTATTTGGCCCTGAATATTTAAAAACTATAACTGCTTTTGATTTGACAGGGAAGACAGTTAACGTAGGGCAAACCGAACGATGTGTCCTGTATAAAGAATCAAGTGTGGAGTATAACGCGCTGCGAATTGCCTAGATAACCCCAATAGCAGCGGAGATACGTTCAATTAGATTTATTTGGCCCTGAATATTTAAAAACTATAACTGCTTTTGATTTGACAGGGAAGACAGTTAACGTAGGGCAAACCGAACGATGTGTCCTGTATAAAGAATCAAATGTGGAGTATAACGCGCCCCGAATTGTCTTCGTAACCACAAAAGCAGCGGAGATACGATCAATTAGATTTATTGGGCCTTGAAAATTTAAATAATATAATTGCATTGCATATGACAGGGAAGAGTGTTAACGTTGGGCAAACCGAACGATGTGTCCTGTATAAAGAATCAAATGTGGAGTATAACGCGCTGCGAATTGCCTAGATAACCCCAATAGCAGCGGAGATGCGATCAATTAGATTTATTTGGCCTTGAAAATTTAAATACTATAATTGCATTAGATTTGACAGGGAAGAAAGTTAATGTAGGGCAAACCGAACGACGTGCCCTTTATAAGGAATCAAATGTGGAGTATAACGCGCTGCGAATTGCCTAGATATCCCAATAGCAGTGGAGACACGATCAATTAGATTTATTTGGCCCTGAAAACTTAAAAACTATAATTGCTTTTGATTTGACAGCGAAGAGTGTTAACATTGTGCAAACCGAACGATGTGTACTGTATAAAGAATCAAATGTGGAGTGTAACGCGATCAGAAATGTCTTCGTAACCCCAATAGCTGCGGAGATACGATCAATTAGATTTATTTGGCCCTGAAAATTTAAAAACTATAATTGCTTTTGATTTGACAGTGAAGAGTGTTAACATTGTGCAAACCGAACGATGTGTCCTGTATAAAGAATCAAATGTGGAGTATAACGTGATCCGAAACGTCTTCGTAACCCCAATAGCAGCGGAGATACGATCAATTAGATTTTTTTGGCCTTGAAAATTTAAATACTATAATTGCATTAGATTTGACAGGGAAGATAGTTAACGTAGGGCAAACCGAACGATGTGTCCTGTATAAAGAATCAAATGTGGAGCATAACGCGCTCCGAAATGTCTTCGTAACTCCAATACCAGCGGAGATACGATCAATTAGATTTATTTGGCCTTGTAAATTTAAATAATATAATTGCATTACATATGACAGGGAAGAGTGTTAACGTAGGGCAAACGGAAGGGTGTGCCCTGTATAAAGAATCAAGTGTGGAGTATAACGCGCTGCGAATTGCCTAGTTATCCCCAATAGCAGCGGTGATACGATAAATTAGATTTATTTGGCCTTGAAAATTTAAAAACTATAATTGCTATTGATTTGACAGGGAAGACAGTTAACGTAGGGCAAACTGAACGATGTGTCCTGTATAAAGAATCAAATGTGGAGTATAACGCGCTGCGAATTGCCTAGTTATCCCCAATAGCAGCGGTGATACGATAAATTAGATTTATTTGGCCTTGAAAATTTAAAAACTATAACTGCTTTTGATTTGACAGGGAAGACAGTTAACGTAGGGCAAACCGAACGATGTGTCCTGTATAAAGAATCAAATGTGGAGTATAACGCGCCCCGAATTGTCTTCGTAGCCCCAATAGCAGCGGTGATACGATAAATTAGATTTATTTGGCCCTGAAAATCTAAATACTATAAATGCATTAGATTTGACAGGGAAGAATGTTAACGTAGGGCAAACCGAACGATGTGCCCTGTATAAAGAATCAAATGTGGAGTATAACGCGCTGCGAATTGCCTAGTTATCCCCAATAGCAGCGGTGATACGATAAATTAGATTTATTTGGCCTTGAAAATTTAAAAACTATAATTGCTATTGATTTGACAGGGAAGACAGTTAACGTAGGGCAAACTGAACGATGTGTTCTGTATAAAGAATCAAATGTGGAGTATAACGCGCCCCGAATTGTCTTCGTAACCGCAAAAGAAGCGGAAATACGATCAATTAGATTTATTTGGCCTTGAAAATTTAAATAATATAATTGCATTGCATATGACAGGGAAGAGTGTTAACGTTGGGCAAACCGAACGATGCGTCCTGTATAAGGAATCAAATGTGGAGTATAACGCGCATCGAATTGTCTAGATAACCCCAATAGCAGCGGAGATACGATCAATTAGATTTATTTGGCCCTGAGAATTTAAAAACTATAATTGCTTTTAGTTGACAGGGAAGACAGTTAACGTAGGGCAAACCGAACGATGTGTCCTGTATAAAGAATCAAATGTGGAGTATAACGCGCCCCGAATTGTCTTCGTAACCCCAAAAGCAGCGGAGATACGATCAATTAGATTTATTCGGCCTTGAAAATTTAAATAATATAATTGCATTGCATATGACAGGGAAGAGTGTTAACGTTGGGCAAACCGAACGATGTGTCCTGTATAAAGAATCAAGTGTGGAGTATAACGCGCTGCGAATTGCCTAGATATCCCAATAGCAGTGGAGACACGATCAATTAGATTTATTTGGCCCTGAAAACTTAAAAACTATAATTGCTTTTGATTTGACAGCGAAGAGTGTTAACATTGTGCAAACCGAACGATGTGTACTGTATAAAGAATCAAATGTGGAGTGTAACGCGATCAGAAATGTCTTCGTAACCCCAATAGCAGCGGAGATACGATCAATTAGATTTATTTGGCCCTGAAAATTTAAAAACTATAATTGCTTTTGATTTGACAGTGAAGAGTGTTAACATTGTGCAAACCGAACGATGTGTCCTGTATAAAGAATCAAATGTGGAGTATAACGTGATCCGAAACATCTTCGTAACCCCAATAGCAGCGGAGATACGATCAATTAGATTTTTTTGGCCTTGAAAATTTAAATACTATAATTGCATTAGATTTGACAGGGAAGATAGTTAACGTAGGGCAAACCGAACGATGTGTCCTGTATAAAGAATCAAATGTGGAGCATAACGCGCTCCGAAATGTCTTCGTAACTCCAATACCAGCGGAGATACGATCAATTAGATTTATTTGGCCTTGTAAATTTAAATAATATAATTGCATTACATATGACAGGGAAGAGTGTTAACGTAGGGCAAACGGAAGGGTGTGCCCTGTATAAAGAATCAAGTGTGGAGTATAACGCGCTGCGAATTGCCTAGTTATCCCCAATAGCAGCGGTGATACGATAAATTAGATTTATTTGGCCTCGAAAATTTAAATAATATTATTGCATTGCATATGACAGGGAAGAGTGTTAACGTAGGGCAAACGGAAGGGTGTGCCCTGTATAAAGAATCAAGTGTGGAGTATAACGCGCTGCGAATTGCCTAGTTATCCCCAATAGCAGCGGTGATACGATAAATTAGATTTATTTGGCCTTGAAAATTTAAAAACTATAATTGCTATTGATTTGACAGGGAAGACAGTTAACGTAGGGCAAACTGAACGATGTGTCCTGTATAAAGAATCAAATGTGGAGTATAACGCGCTGCGAATTGCCTAGTTATCCCCAATAGCAGCGGTGATACGATAAATTAGATTTATTTGGCCTTGAAAATTTAAAAACTATAACTGCTTTTGATTTGACAGGGAAGACAGTTAACGTAGGGCAAACCGAACGATGTGTCCTGTATAAAGAATCAAATGTGGAGTATAACGCGCGCCGAATTGTCTTCGTAGCCCCAATAGCAGCGGTGATACGATAAATTAGATTTATTTGGTCCTGAAAATCTAAATACTATAAATGCATTAGATTTGACAGGGAAGAATGTTAACGTAGGGCAAACCGAACGATGTGCCCTGTATAAAGAATCAAATGTGGAGTATAACGCGCTGCGAATTGCCTAGTTATCCCCAATAGCAGCGGTGATACGATAAATTAGATTTATTTGGCCTTGAAAATTTAAAAACTATAATTGCTATTGATTTGACAGGGAAGACAGTTAACGTAGGGCAAACTGAACGATGTGTTCTGTATAAAGAATCAAATGTGGAGTATAACGCGCCCCGAATTGTCTTCGTAACCGCAAAAGAAGCGGAAATACGATCAATTAGATTTATTTGGCCTTGAAAATTTAAATAATATAATTGCATTGCATATGACAGGGAAGAGTGTTAACGTAGGGCAAACGGAAGGGTGTGCCCTGTATAAAGAATCAAGTGTGGAGTATAACGCGCTGCGAATTGCCTAGTTATCCCCAATAGCAGCGGTGATACGATAAATTAGATTTATTTGGCCTTGAAAATTTAAAAACTATAATTGCTATTGATTTGACAGGGAAGACAGTTAACGTAGGGCAAACTGAACGATGTGTCCTGTATAAAGAATCAAATGTAGAGTATAACGCGCTGCGAATTGCCTAGATATCCCCAATAGCAGTGGAGACACGATCAATTAGATTTATTTGGCCCTGAAAACTTAAAAACTATAATTGCTTTTGATTTGACAGTGAAGAGTGTTAACATTGTGCAAACCGAACGATGTGTCCTGTATAAAGAATCAAATGTGGAGTATAACGTGATCCGAAACGTCTTCGTAACCCCAATAGCAGCGGAGATACGATCAATTAGATTTTTTTGGCCTTGAAAATTTAAAAACTATAATTGCTTTTGATTTGACAGTGAAGAGTGTTAACATTGTGCAAACCGAACGATGTGTCCTGTATAAAGAATCAAATGTGGAGTATAACGTGATCCGAAACGTCTTCGTAACCCCAATAGCAGCGGAGATACGATCAATTAGATTTTTTTGGCCTTGAAAATTTAAATACTATAATTGCATTATATTTGACAGGGAAGATAGTTAACGTAGGGCAAACCGAACGATGTGTCCTGTATAAAGAATCAAATGTGGAGCATAACGCGCTCCGAAATGTCTTCGTAACTCCAATACCAGCGGAGATACGATCAATTAGATTTATTTGGCCTCGAAAATTTAAATAATATAATTGCATTGCATATGGCAGGGAAGAGTGTTAACGTAGGGCAAACGGAAGGGTGTGCCCTGTATAAAGAATCAAGTGTGGAGTATAACGCGCTCCGAATTGCCTAGATAACCCCAATAGCAGCGGAGATACGTTCAATTAGATTTATTTGGCCCTGAATATTTAAAAACTATAACTGCTTTTGATTTGACAGGGAAGACAGTTAACGTAGGGCAAACCGAACGATGTGTCCTGTATAAAGAATCAAGTGTGGAGTATAACGCGCTGCGAATTGCCTAGATAACCCCAATAGCAGCGGAGATACGTTCAATTAGATTTATTTGGCCCTGAATATTTAAAAACTATAACTGCTTTTGATTTGACAGGGAAGACAGTTAACGTAGGGCAAACCGAACGATGTGTCCTGTATAAAGAATCAAATGTGGAGTATAACGCGCCCCGAATTGTCTTCGTAACCACAAAAGCAGCGGAGATACGATCAATTAGATTTATTGGGCCTTGAAAATTTAAATAATATAATTGCATTGCATATGACAGGGAAGAGTGTTAACGTTGGGCAAACCGAACGATGTGTCCTGTATAAAGAATCAAATGTGGAGTATAACGCGCTGCGAATTGCCTAGATAACCCCAATAGCAGCGGAGATGCGATCAATTAGATTTATTTGGCCTTGAAAATTTAAATACTATAATTGCATTAGATTTGACAGGGAAGAAAGTTAATGTAGGGCAAACCGAACGACGTGCCCTTTATAAGGAATCAAATGTGGAGTATAACGCGCTGCGAATTGCCTAGATATCCCAATAGCAGTGGAGACACGATCAATTAGATTTATTTGGCCCTGAAAACTTAAAAACTATAATTGCTTTTGATTTGACAGCGAAGAGTGTTAACATTGTGCAAACCGAACGATGTGTACTGTATAAAGAATCAAATGTGGAGTGTAACGCGATCAGAAATGTCTTCGTAACCCCAATAGCTGCGGAGATACGATCAATTAGATTTATTTGGCCCTGAAAATTTAAAAACTATAATTGCTTTTGATTTGACAGTGAAGAGTGTTAACATTGTGCAAACCGAACGATGTGTCCTGTATAAAGAATCAAATGTGGAGTATAACGTGATCCGAAACGTCTTCGTAACCCCAATAGCAGCGGAGATACGATCAATTAGATTTTTTTGGCCTTGAAAATTTAAATACTATAATTGCATTAGATTTGACAGGGAAGATAGTTAACGTAGGGCAAACCGAACGATGTGTCCTGTATAAAGAATCAAATGTGGAGCATAACGCGCTCCGAAATGTCTTCGTAACTCCAATACCAGCGGAGATACGATCAATTAGATTTATTTGGCCTTGTAAATTTAAATAATATAATTGCATTACATATGACAGGGAAGAGTGTTAACGTAGGGCAAACGGAAGGGTGTGCCCTGTATAAAGAATCAAGTGTGGAGTATAACGCGCTGCGAATTGCCTAGTTATCCCCAATAGCAGCGGTGATACGATAAATTAGATTTATTTGGCCTTGAAAATTTAAAAACTATAATTGCTATTGATTTGACAGGGAAGACAGTTAACGTAGGGCAAACTGAACGATGTGTCCTGTATAAAGAATCAAATGTGGAGTATAACGCGCTGCGAATTGCCTAGTTATCCCCAATAGCAGCGGTGATACGATAAATTAGATTTATTTGGCCTTGAAAATTTAAAAACTATAACTGCTTTTGATTTGACAGGGAAGACAGTTAACGTAGGGCAAACCGAACGATGTGTCCTGTATAAAGAATCAAATGTGGAGTATAACGCGCCCCGAATTGTCTTCGTAGCCCAATAGCAGCGGTGATACGATAAATTAGATTTATTTGGCCCTGAAAATCTAAATACTATAAATGCATTAGATTTGACAGGGAAGAATGTTAACGTAGGGCAAACCGAACGATGTGCCCTGTATAAAGAATCAAATGTGGAGTATAACGCGCTGCGAATTGCCTAGTTATCCCAATAGCAGCGGTGATACGATAAATTAGATTTATTTGGCCTTGAAAATTTAAAAACTATAATTGCTATTGATTTGACAGGGAAGACAGTTAACGTAGGGCAAACCGAACGATGTGTCCTGTATAAAGAATCAAATGTGGAGTATAACGCGCGCCGAATTGTCTTCGTAGCCCCAATAGCAGCGGTGATACGATAAATTAGATTTATTTGGCCCTGAAAATCTAAATACTATAAATGCATTAGATTTGACAGGGAAGAATGTTAACGTAGGGCAAACCGAACGATGTGCCCTGTATAAAGAATCAAATGTGGAGTATAACGCGCTGCGAATTGCCTAGTTATCCCCAATAGCAGCGGGTGATACGATAAATTAGATTTATTTTGCCTTGAAAATTTAAAAAATCTGATAGAGTGTGTATTTGACAGGGAAGAGAGTTAACGGTTGGCAAAACGAACGATGTGCCCTGTATAAAGAATCAGATGTGGAGTATAACGCGCTCCGAAATGTCTTCGTAACTCCAATAGCAGAGGAGATACGATCAATTAGATTTATTTGGCCTTGAAAATTTAAATACTATAATTGCATTGGATTTGACAGGGAAGATAGTTAACGTAGGTCAAACAGAACGATGTGCTCTGTATAAAGAATCAAATATGGAGTATTACGCGCTCTGAAATGTCTTCGTAACCCCAATAGCGGCGGAGATACGATCAATTAAATTTATTTGGCCTTGAATACTTAAAAACTATAATTGGATTGGATTTGATAGCGAAAAGAGTTGACATAGTGCAAACCGAACGATGTGCCCTGTATAAAGAATCAAATGTGGAGTATAACGCGCATCGAATTGTCTATATAACGCCAATAGCAGTGGAGATACGTTCAAGTAGATATATTTGGGCTTTGAAATTCGAAAACGGTAATTTCATTGTATTTGCCGCTGAAACTTTAATCTAGGCTCGAGACTTTCTAATCGCAAACCAAAAAATAACTAATAGAGGTGAAAGAAAAATATAAATCGCGGATGCTATTCCCAGTGCACATGGTCGACCAACGATCATTGCGACCGCTGTCCGTTCGCATGTACGTGCTCGAGCAATAAATGTTCGTTTCGAAACCCTCTCCGTACTCTCGCGACCACGACCATGATATTCGAAAAACCAATAGGCAAAGCTCAAGACAAATGGTTTGCTCCATTCGTGATGCCTGCTTCAGAGACAATTTTTCAAAGCAAATGTCCTGAAACGGGTTGGACACGCGTAAACGGGGCTACCCGACGAGAGACTGTGCCAACCTGCCCCGCCCAACCTACTTATGGTTAACACTCATGCCAGAAAATATGCTACCTATCCTACCCGGAAACCTATATTTAAAAGTAAAAAAATGGTAAAACAAGGACACCAACACATTCACTCCACGGTTCTCAATCATAACCCGGGCGCAAAGGCATACAGTAGAGAGACGTCCCGGGACGCCTCCGACACCCGAGTTCGATATACAACTTTCACACTCTAAAGTACGTACCATTTTCCTGAAATCGACTGACGATGACTAGCGACCATTGTATGTATATCATGTAAAGAAATAATTTGACTAGAATAGATCGTCGTATTTTAATCAATGAAATTATCATTGTAGTTTAATACTGAGATTAGTAATATTATTATTTATAAACCACTTATTAACCCCATTTATTAACACTGTTTTTTCAATGATAATTGGATTCATATTTCCCAATCCATAACTATTTCAAGATTATAATAAATAGCAAAAGCGACGCAATTCCACAGCCTAATCACATACACACGTAGTGGAAAATACGTCGTGCACGATACGCTAACGCAACGTCAGTCGCTGAAAAAATTGTTAAGCTTATAAACTACTCATCATGCCCATTGCCTTCCTCCCATCCAAGAAGCACCTGGGCACGTGAGTGAGATTCTGACAATAAACATGGAAGGGGTTAAACCTGAAAATCCTGTGCTAAAAATATGATTAGTCTATCTATTATATTTTGTATCTAACGGGCTAATATTCTTTGACTTTGCAATCTAATTTCATTCCAAATTTACTGTATTATTTTAATGAACAATTAAACTATTAAACTGAATGAAGATAATTAATGAAGAATATACCTATTCATTAAACATAAACTAAGATTCAATGCAAGTAATACTTATATCAATGAACAACAATGGACTCTAAATGAACTTTATTACTCGAAATATCCTCAGGCGATATCTTTATCAAAACACATCTTTGAAAACACAAAGAAACGTTCAAAATTTGTTTTGATTCTGAAACCAGCCTGTCGCGAAGTGTTCTCTTGCACGTGAAATTTGATAATATTTATTATAACGGACAGACAAAGTTAAACTTTAACATATACTTTTTATCATGTTCCATATCCCGAATTTTACCGAAATTATACTATTAAGTACACTGTGTATACTAAAATAATAAAACTGCTCCGTACGTAATTCATAAACATAAGTGAATTTCCATATTAACGAAGTCTGAAGGTATCAGACATCTTCACTACAAAATACTTAAACCAAGTCATTTCGTCGTTTATTTCAATACTCATATATATGCTCACATGGATACTTTGTTTTTATAAATATATAGTAGTATTGAATATAATTTGATTTTATGAATAATTATAATTAATATATTGTGTAATTTTCAATCATATGCATATATATACTAATCATATCTAATAATATAATGATATAATTATATTATTATCAACATTATACTACTTACACAAAATACTTTATATTGTAATATGTAAATATCATACTTATATATATTATATATATATATATTATCATCAACATTTAAAAACGCGATGCGCAAGAAAACCTATCCTAAACTAATAAATAAAATATAGACAAAAAATGTTGCTACTCAAGGGTATAATAAATACCCGCGGTCACTACGCTCGTCAAAAGTTCTACGTATACAACCAGTCACCCGTGTCGATTCGGACCTTTCATCCTTCCACATGATTGAGTGACCGGAGGAACAAAAACACATGCAACTCACGATTAGATGCGAAGTATGTTGTCCTGGATGTTGTTCGAATCCAAGGGAATTCGTCATCAAGCCATCATCAAATTGGAACCGTCGAATTCAATGGAAGAAAACTATAACAAGGCATAGAATATTCTAATTTACTCGTAGTGACGGTGTTAATTACTTTAAAAGTTTGAAATAATAGAAGACTAATTTCTATTAAATAAAATTTTTTAATAATAATATTCAATTTAAGAATGAAAAATTTACAAGTTTTCAAATCTTCAATCAAATTTTATTTTTTAAACTATCTAACTATTATTTATTTTAATTATTAAATGAAATATAAGGAATCGACTTAAATAAAATACAAAATACATAGTTACTTACATTTTTGGCTTTTGAAACACCACTAGGTCTTTTCCAAGAAACAGGAAGAAAGGAAAGAAGTGACATACCTTTAACAAAATATGAATCATTATAATTTGTTTTGAGAAATGCGATGGTTGATCAAAAAATTTAACATAATAAAATATGAAACTCTATGAGGACTTGAAACTTTAATAGCAAAATAAATTAAAATTATAATAAACTCTAATTAAGATTGAAATTGAAATGCTAATATAAAAATTTAAAACTAGATTTTAGTTTTTAATTAATAACAATTACAGCGAAATACAAGGAATAAAGTTAATAAAATACAAAGAGTGAAGATTCTTACATGCTCAAATTTGAAACACCGCTACATCCTTCCCAAAGAAGAAGAAAAAAATGGAAGTTATGAAAAACCTGTAACAAAACGTATTAAATATTATAATTTGTTCTTGAAAGCGTACTTGTGATTGTTAGAAAATTTAAGACAATGAAAAATAGAACTCTATTCAAACTTGAAATTTTAAGAATAAAAAGAATTGAAATTCTAATAAAGTTCACTGAATATATAAAAAGTGGAACTTTAACATAATAATGACTTAGAAATTGAGACTCTATCGATTTCTGAACGATGTCAAACATTTTTATTGTGTATTTCAAGAGCAAAATTTTAAGATTTTAGTTCGATAAATAAATTAAAATACAATGTAGGACAATACTTACATTCTTGAGTTCCAGGAAAGGCTTTATCCTCTTGCGAGACCTACAACTCTACTACCGAAAACGAATGTTTAACAAAAAAAGAAAAAAAAAGAAGAAGAATAGACTATCAACGCGTCCGTTATGTCAACTAACAATCGGCGAACACACTGACTCTAATTTCGCGTCTGATTATTATAATTACATTTAATAAAAGTTATTATGCTTTAAATCAATATTAAATGTGATGTAACGCAGCAAACACTGACTCTACCTTATTAAAGGTAGGGGATAGGGAAAGAAAATCTTTTTCTTTTTTCTGTCGAGTGTTTGTTTACGAAAATACTGCTTTCTTAGAACTACGAATTAATTATTATTTATTTACCATAGGTAGAATCATATATCATATCAAGAGCACGAAAATATACGTATAAATATCATACTAAGAATACGAAAGAAAATATATCGTTAGTATATTTAAAATATTTTTCAAAGTATTTTTTATCATTGTCATATATATATATATGAATATTTCATAATACGATTGATTTGTAAAAATTATCCGCCAAATTGAATGACCGCCATTACAACTTCAAATATTTTATGCATTACGTGACTTCCTTCTAATGCAACATGGTGCACTTTTTCTGACCGTTAAACAAATCTGCGCAATACGAAAAAGACACGATTCGCAGAACCTGTTCAAACTTGTCTGTGATAACGTACTTTCTCGAATGTAATAAAAGTTATTGAGAAAGACGAAATTAATTAACGAAATTAATAGTCAATATTATATTACAGACAATTTACGAATAATGAAGCAAAATGAAAAAGTTATTTGAATTTCTTACTCAAATGAAACAGAGTCGAGAGAATTCATGTTAAATTTATATTAAACAATCTATTCAATTTCTTCGGAAACATAATTTAATATATTCGAAAGAAAAAAATAATTTCTTTAATCTTGCCTTTTTCATCTTGGTATTCTTAATAAACCGTGAATTTAGAATTTGTTATATTAGATATTAATTAATATCACGAAATATTTATAAGAAATGGAGTTGATTTAATAGTGAATAAATATTACCTCATTTCGACGAAAAGTTATCAAATTTATCGTTAATCACCATGGCGTCCTTTTGACTTTCACCCCGTCCTTTCGAATTTCGTAGCATCCCTCTAATACATCAAAGCTTCCCCCGAAATCAAATAATAGTAATCTGCACAAAAAAGCAGAACATTAAAACAAATGTATAAAAAGATTAAGTTATTTGAAAATGAAACAATGATCATGGTCAAATTGTGCTTCGAAAACTCATTGTACGAGTTACCGGCAAATGGGGCAACCAAAAAGACAGTCGGAGAAACAAAGGTAATTAAATGGTAGATTACAACAAAGTATTGAAGAAAGACGTACAAGTAAATGAAAGTAACAATAGAGTGAGTTGGAACGGTAGAAAAATGTCTACCAAAGTGCCAAAGCCACTTGTCGCAAAATGACACGTATGGATATACGTCCGATCCCTCTGACTGTCCACGCTAAACTGACAACCCGCACCGCGATTTATCCAACGAGTTTCGGTTGGGGAGGAGTAGGGGGCTAGAGATGTCGGCTATCCGTGCATACACGAATAGGGTTCGTCAAATTCCTGAAACACCTACACTCAAGGATATGTTTTTCAGTAATAAACATATTATGTTTCAAAACAAAGAACAATACGTTAGGCTGAACAGTGAGATGAACGTAAAAGGTATAGAGAGTAAACACAAATGATTTAATATCATTTTGACGGATAAAAATGAATCTGAAACGAAGATATCTGCGCTTATACGTTGTCACTTGATAAAATAAAATTGACTAATAGATAGAAAGTTGGAAAAATATAATTTTTTCAAACATAACATGTAATAGAATATTATAAAATATTAATGACAATGGCCTTAGGCGATCCCATTATCAAAGCACGGCATTGAAAATGTAAAACTAAATCTAATTATAAAATATTAAATTATAAAAACGTTACATAGCAAACACTGTCTCTAAGACCACATTGCACCCGGTCACAAAAAATTTCCGAAAGTAAAACTGCATTATCAGAGAAGGATGGGGGAAGTGAGCGTCTTTTTCCAGAAAATACTGCTGTTTCCAATTAATTTATTCATCAATAAAAAATATTCTATTACGAAAATAGAATATATTTGAAATATTATTTGTGCTTTGTACGATATTTCCTGATATTGACAAGTATTTATAAACATTATAAATGTAATACAATCTATCTGAAAAAATTATACTACGGATGTTCGTTTCTTACTTATAAACTACATTTTTTTAATAAATATTCAAAAATGCTTGTGACAAACCAAAATTCTATATGTAAACATATCCGAGGATAGTGTCACGACCGGCTTACTTCAAAACCGGAGATAAAGATGTGGCACTTGGCAACTTGGCAAGCACTTGGCAACAATGTATATCGCCGAAGCGAAGTGCCTAATGAACCATCAATATCCCAACGGTCCTTCCGTCGAATGTTCGATAAGAAGGCGTGTGTGGCAACAGTAGCGGACGCCTAACGAACTCGCGGATAGTGGGGAGGATTGAGGGGTGACAAAGACAAATAACCGAATCCGATCGGAAGTCGAGTTGTAAGAGTCAGTCTTAAAGAGTCACGCATAGAGTTCGGAAGTAAATCGTAAACCCAGTGTTAGAAAAAAGTAAAGTTTCTTTTTTATTTTTCATCTTAAATTTCTTTTTTATTTTATTTGTCATTTTACGTGACAAAATCATCGACAAGTTCACTCCTGTAATGATTATGATCCTGTATGTAATGATTTTAAAGACAGTACGAGTTTACGGTTGTACGAACTATTTTACGAAAAAGATAGTTATCCGACGATGTTAAAATTCTGAGCATAATGTTGATGTAGGTACAACAGATACTCATGGGAAAAACCAACTAAACTAATAATAAAATCAATGTATTAGAAAAAAAGAGCTATAGGCAAATATAATATACAGTAGCATAATCTGCACTTTATTATAAAATAATTGATCCGAGCAGAATCTATTATAAAAGAAGATTGCTGAATATGATAGACATTGTCGAATACTAATTGAATAAAATCATTTAATTAATTTTCAAAGAATTTGATATTTCTTCAAGGAATCAATAAGTCTCTCGCTAATAGCCTAATAGATCCTTTGATAGATCTAACGAAGAAATATCTAACCGCGATTACAGCCAATTAGTTCATATTATTCGCTACATAATTAATATCACGTACAGCGATGCAGGCGGTATTGAAGAAAATAGCCATTTTATGTTACAACTATAACGAGTAAATTTACTCGTTTAACTTGAGAGGAATTAAAAAAGAACCTGACTTTTAAGTAAGCATTAAGTATGAATTTTAAATATCGCAAACAAAGATGTAGGTGCTGTTCAAGAAAAAAGACATTTTATTTTTTAATTAGCACGAGTAAATGAACGAATATCGATAATATAATTTAATGCTTAATATGAATTTTATCTGTCCGATTATTTAATACCTTAACTTATTTCACAGTAACGTCATCGACTGCCGTTAGACTTTTTTTCTCTTTTTGTTCAAACTAATTGATAGTAGAAAGCTAGTATCCACAAAGTGTGAATTTAGTCTCAGTTTGTAGAAACTATTAAAATGATAAAAAAGGATTACAGTATTAAATAGTTAAAGACCCCAATTTACCATAAAAATTAAGAAATTGTTTAATTTGATTTTGTTATAATGGAAAAACCGCCTCCTGCTATGTCAACAAATCGTTACCGTATGATTATCATCCCCACACCTTGTCAAGTTATATAAGGAACATGCAAATCCCGCGCGAGCTTTTTCGTGCCCGAACTCTCGGAGAGTGAACATCGAAAAGGATCTTAAATATAATGTAAGTGAAAAAAAAAACAAATAATAACATTGAAACTAGTAATTTATAACGTCTAAGCCATTAGTTTCTAACATTTAAAATGTTAATTCCTAACGTTTAAGTTATTAATTTATAACATTTAAGCCATTAATTTATAACATTTAAGCAATTAATTTCTAACATTCAAACTATTAATTTATAACATTTAAGCTATTAATTTATACTTTTAAACCATTAATTTCTGACACTTAAACTGTTAATTTATAACATTTAAGCTATAAATTTATAACGTCCAAGTTATTTATTTACGACATTTAAACTATTGCTTTATACATTTAAACCATGAACTTCTAACATTCAAACTATTAATTTATAACATTTAAGTCATTAATTTATAACAATCAAACCGTTAGTAAACAACATTTAAGCCATTAATTAATAACAGTTATACAATTAATTTCTAACATTTAAACTGTTAATTCCTAACGTTTAAGTTATTAATTTATAACATTCAAGTCATTAATTTATAACATTTAAGCTATTAATTTATAACATTTAAGCAATTAATATACATCATCTAAGCCACTAACTTATAACATTTAAGCTATCAGTTTATACATTTAAACCATTACTTTTTAACCCTCAAGCTGTTAATTTACAACATCTAAGCCACTAACTTATAACATTTAAGCTATCAGTTTATACATTTAAGCCATTAATTTTTAAGCCTCAAGCTATTAATTTATAACATTTAAGCTATTAATTTACAGCATCTAGGCTACTAATTTATAACATTTAAGCTATTAATATATAACATTCAAGATATTAATTTATAACATTCATGCTATTAATTTATAACACTTAAGCTATTAATTTACAATATTTAAATGATTATTTTATACATTTAAGCCATTAATTTATAACATTTAAGCTATTAATTTATATCATTTAAACTATTATTTTATAGATTTAAGCCATTAATCTAAAACAGTTACTGCATTAATTCTTAACAATTATACCTATAATTTATAACTATATCTTCCCATTAATTCAATGTAATTTTGCTCTTAATTCATAACAGTTGCACCATTAATCGGAAGCAATTCTACATTCATTGATTTAAATCAATACCATCGATTCGTAGTGAGTAAATTAATGATTTATTTTAGTTTATTTAATATTAACGAAATCTTTCAAGTCCCTGAAGTGCTATTTTATTTTTATATAGTATTATTTTTAAATTTTGAATACAGTATTTAATTTCTCATTTCACTATTTCGTATAAAACCAGTGGTAACGCAGAGTGTACCTATTGAGTGTCTGGATGGGATGTAATTTTCCATGTCTGCATAAAACCAAGGAAACAACACCGTAATCATGGAATCAAGGAAGCAAGTGTAATTTAATGGAAGGCAACGACATCTCATCATTCGTCCATACGCGCTACAATTGCTACCTTGCATGATTTCGTTTCTTCGAAGATAAGTTCAATATTCAAGTATGATTATGCGAATCCACGTACTACAGCTATTCTAATTAATAAATTTCAATACACGCTACATCTTTGTTATAAAATAATTTTACATCTCTGCTTCCAATGCTTAAAAACTCTTTATGTAAATGGGACCCGAGCGTAGTTACCTCCTCGTGGTGGGTCCCGGTAATTGGTATCGTTTTCTAAATAATAATACACTAAGTACTATTTTTAATATTAGTATTATTATTTGAAAAACGATATCAAGCTAAAAACTACTTGAATATAGTCTGGTCTTGATCATCCAAAATAATTTTGGTGATCCAGATTGGACTAATACCCCCCCGCGGGGGCACCGTGGGACATCGTGGGACATCGCGGGACATCGTGAGATGCGTGCGTTTTAGCCTTAATTAATCGTAAGATAGATATATATGTTAAGTGCATTGTGAGCTCATTCTGTACAAAGATACTTATCCATCTTGGAACGAAAAATATTAATCTCGTCTCCGTTGATCCCCTCGCTTACCACATTGGAAAAATTGTTCCCGCGATTTATCGGTTCACGATCGCTCAGTTCTTTCAAACTGCCGCGTGGCGTACTCGCTCGCGCGTATTCCGGGTACGTGCGGGTCAACGTGCACTGGATAACTCTTTGGATTCGTAAGTCGCCCCAAGGACACCTCTGTCTTGGTGACTACTCGACAACTGCTCGTCGTTTGCCGCGAATCGCGGGAGATGTCATCGCGCTGATGATACCTGAGTCGTAGATCTGCAATCCTGTCCGATTGGTACTTCGGTACTTGGGCAGGGACCTGCATTTAACGTCCTCCGTAATCCTGTTCAAGTGGCAAAACCCGCGGGGGTGGACCCCACTGTTCAGTTGGGGCCTTGCCTTGGTAATCCTGATCAGCGGTCCCTCCCCGGGCTGTCACTTGTTCAGTTGGAGTGTGTTAAATTGCGGGCCCATTTGCTGGATCTCTGGTATCATCGGCAGGTGCCATCGACCGTGATAAGTTGCAAGCGACATGACAGGAATCGAGGGAAGGTCAATGCTTGGGCTTTCCGCTGAACCTTAGGGTTATCTGGTGCACGGGGGTACGTCACGTAGGTTTGTTAGTTCCTTCGAGAGATCGTGATTTCGTTCGTTCCGGGCGCGCCCCGGTGTTTCTTTCATCGGCTGATTGTTGGGGCTCCTTTTCCATAGTAGTCTCATTCTTTTTCTTTCGTTCCAAGTTAGACAAATGTGTCTTTGATACGGAATGTTGCCGATAGGGTTGCGAATTATTGTACGATGTTTGTACTGATCGATGTAATCGTTGTGTGTGAGATACATGTTGCGTTGTGTGGGAGATAGATATTGCGTCGTGTAAGCTTTGTTTTACGTTTGTAAAGAATCGTGTAACTGCTGCGTAGGAGATAGATGTTTCGCGGTTAGGCTACGAAATAGCTATCTCTTTACGCAGGCCCATGATCAAGTAGAGTCAGAACTCGACATTCTTGCCAATAGGTTGAATGTCGAGACCGATGCATAATGTTAAATAACTCATGGGCGGGTCTCTTGCGTAGTCACCTCCTCGTGGTGAGACCCGGTAATTGGCATCGTTTTCCAAAAATTAATCAGTTGATTAATCTTTGGAAAGCGATACCAAGCTAAGAACTACGCACCAGTCCAGTTTGGGTCTCCAAAAGCCGCCAAAAGAATTTTGGATGATCTAGACTGGACTAGCACCCCCCCGCGGGGGCACCGTGGGACATCGTGGGACACCGTTGTTCACCGTTGGACGCCGTTGGACACCGTTGGACACCGTTGGACACCGTTGGACACCGTTGGACACCGTTGGACACCGTGGGATAAGTATTGGCTCTCAAATCCATTCTGAGCCCATTCTGTACAATGATATTTATCTGACTTGGAACGAAATGTAAAAATTGATTCTTCTTTTCCTCTGAATCTTGCGGTTATTTTGTGCACGGGAGTGCGTCGCGTGAGTCCATTGATTCTTTCGAAAGATTTTTCTTTCATTGTCTGTTTGTTCGGGCTTCTTATTTTCCCATTTTTAAGGGAAGATTATTACGGTCATGTTGGTGTTTATAACTTTTCGATATATTCAAAAGTTTAGAGTCGCGAAAATAGAGTGTTAAACAGTTTAGTACAATGCCTCGAATGTCCCTTTTGGAAGACACGAAATTGTATATGCAGTGTCAATAGGTACGATTAAATAAATTATTGTTCTATTTCCGATATATGAGATCATTCTCTTATTTCAATCGAATTTTTAACGAATTATCTTATTGTTTCAAATTGAGTTATATCTCAATAATTCACTTATGGAATTCAATTTCTTTTGTTGTATTATGTGAATTTGCTACAGTTAACGTCATAAACTTGCAACTTAGTACAGTTAGATTCAAATACCTCGAAACAAGGTTTCGCGTGCGTTTGTCAAGTGTTCTTTAAGTATATTTAGTGGCGAACTTTTGAATCCTTGCAAATATTTTCCAATATTTATAACACGCGACTATAGTGTATTAGTGAAATGTATATTTCGTTTTCTAATAACGAATATTCACAGTATATATTCTAATTGCGAATAGTATAATTTTTGCAAACGATTGCATTGCATTCACGGCATTCGTAAGTATTTGTTCGCTATCGAGAAATATCTCACAATTTTCAACTTATATTTTCATACTTGATCCAATTTCTTAATGATAATTTTTAAGTGTAAAGAAATAGCAGTATTTTCTAAATAAACGTTCGATTGGGAAAAGAAGAAAATTGTCGAAACGACGTTTCGCTTCTTTTCCATCCCCACCCCCGCCTCTAAACTGCTTTATTTTCAGGGAATATTTGTGACCGCGCGCAATGCGGTTGTAGAGTCAGTGTTTGCTACGCGATAGTTTCTTTTCAATATTTTAAAATCACGATAGTTTTGATTAAATTCGATCGAATAATCACACGCGAAAGTAATAAAATTTTATCAATCAAATTTGTACGCGATATTAGAATCCTTGTTCGCCGATCATAATTTAAGCGGTCGCGGTAACGTAGTCTTTTATTTTTTTTTTTTATATTTATTTTTTTGAATATTCGTTTTCGGTATTAGAGTCAGTGCCTCCCTCAAGAGGATAAAGCCTCTCCAGGAGCTCAAGAAAGTAAGTAGTTTTATATATTGTATTTCAATTTTTTCTATTTATTATATTTTATTTGAAACATTGTTAATTATAAAATAAAAATTATTGATAATTTAGAAAGTTGTAAATGTTCTTTTTAATCGAAATAAAGTCTTAAAGTCTTAACATTAAAGTACAATAAAACTGTCTGATACGTATCAAAAATAACTGAATGTTTAATTCTCAAAGTTTTATATTAGAGTTTCAATTTACATACTTATTAAAGTTTAGTCTTTATTATTGTTAAAGTTCCATGTCTTTCATTATGTATTAACGATATTAATGATATCTATGATATTAATGATGATTTTGTTATAGACATACCACTGCTTCAACTTCTTCATCTTCATCAGGGATGTTCTAACAGTGGCTCAAAAGCCAAGAATGTAAGTATTTTTCCATATCGTACTTCAATTTTGTCTATTTCGTATATTTTTCTTTGACCACTATCAATTAAGAAATACAATTTGATTGAAAATTTGGAAGGTTAGCATTTTCTGAGATTATTCTTTCAATAAAGTAAAATAACTGTTAAAGTTTAATACCGAATTATGAGACATGACTAACATATTTCAGAAATCATTAGATTCCTAATTTTTAGATTCTAAACTTTCATATTAGAGTTTTAGTTTTTATACTTATCAAAGTTTATTAAAATTTCAATCTTTATTATTACTAAAGTTACTAAAGTTAATAAACCTTCATTTTTCATTATCTCCAACTTTTCAAATAATCAGCAATCACTCATCGTGTTTCGTTCTGTAACAGATTTTTCGCAACCTCCATTTCCACCACCGGACCTTACACGGTTCCTGACGATATTCGCTGGGGTGGCTCAACATCCATGGTACGTCCTCTGTTTCTCCGCATCGAACGGTGAGTCGCATGCATTTCTGTTCCTCCGGTCACCCAATCATGTAGTAGGATGAAAGGTCCGAATCGGCACGGGTGACTGGTTGTATTACCTAGAATTTTTTGCGAGCATAGTGACCGCGGGTATTTTTTATACCCGTGAGTAGTAACATTCTTTTTTTAAATTTATTAGTTTAGGATAGGTCTTCTTGCACAGCGCGATTATAATAATTAGTTTTTTAATAGTTAGGTTAAACACATACACTTATTCGTGTTATTTATAAATATGCATGTTAATATTCCGTATGAATATTTGCAAATGGCAAATATCTACACGAATATACCTGTATGATACAAATATATTTGATCTTAAGCAATGAATTGATCGTGACAATATTAAGTCACATTCGTTTATTTCACTTCGGCTAGAATTTCAAATATGAGTCAAAATTCATTTTTTCCCGTACAAGAATGTGTGCAATTTTACGTGCAAGAAGACACTCCGCGACAGGCAAATTTTTGAATCAAAGCAATAATTTTGAACATTGCCTCTGCACTCTCGAGTATATGCTTTGATAAAGAAATCGCCTGAAATTATTTCTTTCTCAGTAATATATTTACAGTCAATTATTCCATTTCATTGAGTCTTTTTCAATTAACGCTACCTTTTTTACAATAATAAAATTTTGTTCTGATTTATTAAATTAATAAAATAGAATTACTTTATTATTAAATGAATAAAGTAGAGTTATTCAGAAAGGAAGTAATAAAATATAAAATCAAAGAACGTCAGTCCGTTAAATAAAAATTACACAAATTCAATCATCTTTTTAGATCAGGATTTTCAGGTTTAACCCTTTCCGTGCCCATTGTCAGGATCTCATTCACGTGCCCAGGTGCTACTTGAATGGGAGAAGGACATTGGGCACGATGATCTAGAATTAAACAATGTAATAATTTCTCAGCGACTGACGATGCGTTAGTGTGTCGTGCACGACGTATTTTCCACGTTATGTGTGTGTGTTGTTAGGCCGTGGTATTACGTCGCTTTCTCTCATTCGTTACAACTTCAAATATTAAAAATGTCGAGACATATATCGATTCAATTTATGTCTCGATACAATTAGAATTTTTCATAATATCATCCACATGATTAAGTGTACTCATACTCTTAATATTGCTATCAATTGCAATTATAATTCCAAGTTTACTTATATTTATTTAAAAAATATAATTTCTTGAGACGTGTTTTATCACGTTTTACGCAATGGTCACTAGCCTTCGTCAGTCGATTTCAGGAAAACGGTACGTACCTTAGAGTGTGCATGTTGTGTGTTAAGCTCGGGTGTCGGAGGCGTCCCGGGATGCCTAGTGTAGGACCTTTGCGCCCGAGCGTTTGTGTGAGAACCGTGGAGTGAGTGTGTTGGTGTGCCTGTTTTGCCATTTTTAAATATAGCGTTAGGTAGGATAGGTAGTATACCTTCTGGTATGCCTGTTAATAGTAAAGTAGGTAGGGCCGGGCAGGTTGGCACAGTCTCTGGTCGGGTAGGCGCGTTTTCGCGTGATCAACCTGTTTCTGGAAATCTATTTGAAAAATCGACGGTGAAACCGGCACGAGTAGAGCATGCTCTCGTCTCTGGTTTTGCCTATCGATTTTTCGAATTTCGCGGTCGCGATCGCGAGTGGGCTCGAAACGAACGTACATTGCTCGAGCACGCACATGCGAGTGGGCAACATACATACATCTGTTATCCCGTTGACCGCGGATTCGTTATCGAACCTAGAATCATTGTCATTAGCGTCTGGAGTATCTAATTAACACGGTTACTTGTCGATATCTGCAACAATCATATTTGCTCTAGTCAATATCTCCTCTATTGCATAACGACAATGTCTAATCACCACGAAGATTCGTTTCACGCCCTTAACCCCAACTCTAATCATAACGCTAACCCAACATATATATATATATATATATATATATATATATATATATATGTATATATACAATACAGGGAAGACAGTTAACATAGGGCAAACCGAACGATGTGCCCTGTATAAAGAATCAAATGTGGAGTATAACGCGTATCGAATTGCCTAGATAACCCCAATGGCAGCGGAGATACGTTCAATTAGATTGGTTTGGCCTTGAAAATGTAAAAACTATAATTGCATTGGATTTGACAGGGAAGAGAGTTAACATAGGGCAAACCGAACGATGTGTCCTGTATAAAGAATCAAATGTGGAGTATAACGTGCTCCGAATAGTCTTCGTAACCCCAATAGCAGCGGAGATACGTTCAATTAGATTGATTTGGCCTTGAAAATTTAAAAACTATAATTGCATTGTATTTTACAGGGAAGAGAGTTAACATATGGCAAACCGAACGATGTGCCCTGTATAAAGAATCAAATGTGGAGTATAACGTGCTACTAATTGTCTTCGTAACCCCAATAGCAGCGGAGATACGATCAATTAGATTTATTTGGCCTTGAAAATTTAAACACTATAATTACATTGCATTTGACAGGGAAGAGAGTTAACATAGGGCAAACCGAACGATGTGCCCTGTATAAAGAATCAAATGTGGAGTATAACGTGCTCCGAATAGTCTTCGTAACCCCAATAGCAGCGGAGATACGTTCAATTAGATTTATTTGGCCTTGAAAATTTAAACACTATAATTACATTGCATTTGACAGGGAAGAGAGTTAACATAGGGCAAACCGAACGATGTGCCCTGTATAAAGAATCAAATGTGGAGTATAACGTGCTCCGAATAGTCTTCGTAACCCCAATAGCAGCGGAGATACGTTCAATTAGATTTACTTGGCCTTGAAAATTTAAAAACTATAATTGGATTGGATTTGACGGGGAAGAGAGTTAACATAGGGCAAACCGAACGATGTGCCCTGTATAAAGAATCAAATGTGGAGTATAACGTGCTCCGAATAGTCTTCGTAACCCCAATAGCAGCGGAGATACGTTCAATTAGATTTACTTGGCCTTGAAAATTTAAAAACTATAATTGCATTGGATTTGACAGGGAAGACAGTTAACATAGGGCAAACCGAGCTATGTGCCCTGTATAAAGATTCAAATGTGGAGTATAACGCGTATCGAATTGCCTAGATAACCCCAATAGCCGCGGAGATACGTTCAATTAGATTTATTTGGCCTTGAAAAATTAAAAACTATAATTGGATTGGATTTGACAGGGAATAGGGTTAACGTAGGTCAAACCGAGCGATGTGTCCTGTATAAAGATTCAAATGTGGAGTATAACGCGTATCGAATTGCCTAGATAACCCCAATAGCCGCGGAGATACGTTCAATTAGATTTATCTGGCCTTGAAAATGTAAATAATATAATTGCATTGCATATGACAGGGAAGAGTGTTAACGTTGGGCAAACCGAACGACGTGTCCTGTATAAAGAATCAAATGTGGAGTGTAACGCGCTCCGAAATGGCATCGTAACTCCAATTGCAGCAGAAATGCGTTATAACGTAATACTACGTCACGTTTTACGTTATAACGTAATACTACATAACATTATACGTTATAACGTAATACTACATAATGTTATACGTTATATCACAATGCTACATAACGTTATACGTTATATCGTAATGCTACATAACGTTATACGTTATATCGTAATGCTACATAACGTTATACGTTATATCGTAATGCTACATAGCGTTATACGTTATATAGTAATGCTACATAACGTTATACGATATATCGTAATGCTACATAACGTTATACGATATATCGTAATGCTACATAACGTTATACGATATATCGTAATGCTACATAACGTTATACGTTATATCGTAATGCTACATAACGGCATACGTTATATCGTAATGCTACATAACGTTATACGTTATATCGTAATGCTACATAACGTTATACGTTATATCGTAATGCTACATAGCGTTATACGTTATATAGTAATGCTACATAACGTTATACGATATATCGTAATGCTACATAACGTTATACGATATATCGTAATGCTACATAACGTTATACGTTATATCGTAATGCTACATAACGGCATACGTTATATCGTTATGCTACATAACGTTATACGTTATATCGTAATGCTACATAACGTTATACGTTATATCGCAATCCTACATAACGTTATACGTTATATCGTAATGCTACATAACGTTATACGTTATATCGTAATGCTACATAACGTTATACGCGATATCGTAATGCTACAATACGTTATACGTTATATCGTAATGCTACATAACGTTATACGTTATATCGTAATGCTACATAACGTTAAACGTTATATAGTAATGCTACATAACGTTATACGTTATGTCGTAATGCTACATAACGTTATACGTTATATCGTAATGCTACATAACGTTATACGTTATATCGTAATGCTACATAACGTTATACGTTATATCGTAATGCTACATAACGTTATACGTTATAACGTAATACTATATAACGTTATACGTTATATCGTAAAGCTACATAACGTTATACGATATATCGTAATGCTACATAACGTTATACGTTATATCGTAATGCTACATAACGGCATACGTTATATCGTTATGCTACATAACGTTATACGTTATATCGTAATGCTACATAACGTTATACGTTATATCGCAATCCTACATAACGTTATACGTTATATCGTAATGCTACATAACGTTATACGTTATATCGTAATGCTACATAACGTTATACGCGATATCGTAATGCTACAATACGTTATACGTTATATCGTAATGCTACATAACGTTATACGTTATATCGTAATGCTACATAACGTTAAACGTTATATAGTAATGCTACATAACGTTATACGTTATGTCGTAATGCTACATAACGTTATACGTTATATCGTAATGCTACATAACGTTATACGTTATATCGTAATGCTACATAACGTTATACGTTATATCGTAATGCTACATAACGTTATACGTTATATCGTAATGCTACATAACGTTATACGTTATATCGTAATGATACATAACGTTATACGTTATAACGTAATACTATATAACGTTATACGTTATATCGTAATGCTACATAACGTTATACGTTATATCGTAATGCTACATAACGTTATACGTTATATCGTAATGCTACATAACGTTATACGCTATATCGTAATGCTACATAACGTTATACGTTATATCGTAATGCTACATAATGTTATACGTTATATCGTAATGCTACGTAACGTTATACGTTATATAGTAATGCTACATAACATTATACGATATATCGTAATGCTACATAACGTTATACGTTATATCGTAATGCTACATAACGTTATACGTTATATCGTAATGCTACATAACTTTGTACGTTATATCGTAATGCTACATAACGTTATACGTTATATCGTAATGCTACATAACGTTATACGTTATATCGTTATGCTACATACCGTTATACGTTATATCGTAATGCTACATAACGTTATACGTTATAACGTAATACTATATAACGTTATACGTTATATCGTAATGCTACATAACGTTATACGTTATAACGTATTACCATATAACGTTATACGTTATATCGTAATGCTACATAACGTTGTACGTTATATCGTAATGCTACATAACGTTATACGTTATATCGTAATGCTACATAACGTTATACGTTATATCGTAATGATACATAACGTTATACGTTATATAGTAATGCTACATAACGTTATACGTTATATAGTAATGCTACATAACGTTATACGTTATAACGTACTACCATATAACGTTATACGCCATATCGTATTACCATATAACGTTATACGTTATATCGTAATGCTACATAACGTTATACGTTATATTGTAATGCTGCATAACGTTATACGCTATATCGTAATGCTACATAACGTTATACGCTATATCGTAATGCTACATAACGTTATACGTTATATCGTAATGCTACATAACGTTATACATTATATCGTTATGCTACATAACGTTATACGTTATATCGTAATGCTACATAACGTTATACGTTATAACGTATTACCATATAACGTTATACGTTATATCGTATTACGATATAACGTTATACGTTATATCGTAATGCTACATAACGTTATACGTTATATTGTAATGCTGCATAACGTTATACGTTATATCGTAATGCTACATAACGTTATACGTTATAACGTATTACCATATAACGTTATACGTTATATCGTAATGCTACATAACGTGATACGTTATATCGTAATGCTACATAACGTTACACGTTATAACGTAATGCTACATAACGTTATACGTTATATCGTAATGCTACATAACGTTATACGTTATATCGTAATGCTACGTAACGTTATACGTTATATCGTTATGCTACATAACGTTATACGTTATATCGTAATGCTACATAACGTTATACGTTATATCGTAATGCTACATAACGTTATACGTTATATAGTAATGCTACATAACGTTATACGTTATATCATAATGCTACATAACGTTATACGTTATATCGTAATGCTACATAACGTTATACGTTATATAGTAATGCTACATAACGTTATACGTTATATCATAATGCTACATAACGTTATACGTTATAACGTAATACTATATAAAGTTATACGTTATATCGTAATGCTACATAACGTTATAAGTTATATCGTAATGCTACAAAACGTTATACGTTATATTGTAATGCTGCATAACGTTATACGCTATATCGTAATGCTACATAGCGTTATACGTTATATAGTAATGCTACATAACGTTATACGATATATCGTAATGCTACATAACGTTATACGATATATCGTAATGCTACATAACGTTATACGTTATATCGTAATGCTACATAACGGCATACGTTATATCGTTATGCTACATAACGTTATACGTTATATCGTAATGCTACATAACGTTATACGTTATATCGCAATCCTACATAACGTTATACGTTATATCGTAATGCTACATAACGTTATACGTTATATCGTAATGCTACATAACGTTATACGCGATATCGTAATGCTACAATACGTTATACGTTATATCGTAATGCTACATAACGTTATACGTTATATCGTAATGCTACATAACGTTAAACGTTATATAGTAATGCTACATAACGTTATACGTTATGTCGTAATGCTACATAACGTTATACGTTATATCGTAATGCTACATAACGTTATACGTTATATCGTAATGCTACATAACGTTATACGTTATATCGTAATGCTACATAACGTTATACGTTATATCGTAATGCTACATAACGTTATACGTTATATCGTAATGATACATAACGTTATACGTTATAACGTAATACTATATAACGTTATACGTTATATCGTAATGCTACATAACGTTATACGTTATATCGTAATGCTACATAACGTTATACGTTATATCGTAATGCTACATAACGTTATACGCTATATCGTAATGCTACATAACGTTATACGTTATATCGTAATGCTACATAATGTTATACGTTATATCGTAATGCTACGTAACGTTATACGTTATATAGTAATGCTACATAACATTATACGATATATCGTAATGCTACATAACGTTATACGTTATATCGTAATGCTACATAACGTTATACGTTATATCGTAATGCTACATAACTTTGTACGTTATATCGTAATGCTACATAACGTTATACGTTATATCGTAATGCTACATAACGTTATACGTTATATCGTTATGCTACATACCGTTATACGTTATATCGTAATGCTACATAACGTTATACGTTATAACGTAATACTATATAACGTTATACGTTATATCGTAATGCTACATAACGTTATACGTTATAACGTATTACCATATAACGTTATACGTTATATCGTAATGCTACATAACGTTGTACGTTATATCGTAATGCTACATAACGTTATACGTTATATCGTAATGCTACATAACGTTATACGTTATATCGTAATGATACATAACGTTATACGTTATATAGTAATGCTACATAACGTTATACGTTATATAGTAATGCTACATAACGTTATACGTTATAACGTACTACCATATAACGTTATACGCCATATCGTATTACCATATAACGTTATACGTTATATCGTAATGCTACATAACGTTATACGTTATATTGTAATGCTGCATAACGTTATACGCTATATCGTAATGCTACATAACGTTATACGCTATATCGTAATGCTACATAACGTTATACGTTATATCGTAATGCTACATAACGTTATACATTATATCGTTATGCTACATAACGTTATACGTTATATCGTAATGCTACATAACGTTATACGTTATAACGTATTACCATATAACGTTATACGTTATATCGTATTACGATATAACGTTATACGTTATATCGTAATGCTACATAACGTTATACGTTATATTGTAATGCTGCATAACGTTATACGTTATATCGTAATGCTACATAACGTTATACGTTATAACGTATTACCATATAACGTTATACGTTATATCGTAATGCTACATAACGTGATACGTTATATCGTAATGCTACATAACGTTACACGTTATAACGTAATGCTACATAACGTTATACGTTATATCGTAATGCTACATAACGTTATACGTTATATCGTAATGCTACGTAACGTTATACGTTATATCGTTATGCTACATAACGTTATACGTTATATCGTAATGCTACATAACGTTATACGTTATATCGTAATGCTACATAACGTTATACGTTATATAGTAATGCTACATAACGTTATACGTTATATCATAATGCTACATAACGTTATACGTTATATCGTAATGCTACATAACGTTATACGTTATATAGTAATGCTACATAACGTTATACGTTATATCATAATACTACATAACGTTATACGTTATAACGTAATACTATATAAAGTTATACGTTATATCGTAATGCTACATAACGTTATAAGTTATATCGTAATGCTACAAAACGTTATACGTTATATTGTAATGCTGCATAACGTTATACGCTATATCGTAATGCTACATAACGTTATACGTTATATCGTAATGCTACATAACGTTATACATTATATCGTTATGCTACATAACGTTATACGTTATATCGTAATGCTACATAACGTTATACGTTATATCGTAATGCTACATAACGTTATACGTTATATAGTAATGCTACATAACGTTTTACGTTATATCATAATGCTACATAACGTTATACGTTATAACGTATTACCATATAACGTTATACGTTATATCGTAATGCTACTTAACGTTATACGTTATATCGTAATGCTACATAACGTTGTACGTTATATCGTAATGCTACATAACGTTATACGTTATATCGTAATGCTACATAACGTTATATGTTATAACGTATTACCATACAACGTTATACGTTGTATCGTAATGCTACATAACGTTATACGTTATATCGTAATGCTACATAACGTTATACGTTATATCGTAATGCTACATAACGTTATACGTTATAACGTAATGCTACATAACGATATACGTTATATCGTAATGCTACATAACGTTATACGTTATATCGTAATGCTACATAAGGTTATACGTTATATCGTATTACCATATAACGTTATACGTTATATCGTAATGCTACATAACGTTATACGTTATATTGTAATGCTGCATAACGTTATACGTTATATCGTAATGCTACATAACGTTATACGTTATAACGTATTACCATATAACGTTATACGTTATATCGTATTACCATATAACGTTATACGTTATATCGTAATGCTACATAACGTTATACGTTATATCGTAGTGCTACATAACGTTATACTTTATATCGTAATGCTACATAACGTTATACGTTATATCGTAATGCTACATAGCGTTATACGTTATATCGTAATGCTACATAACGTTATACGTTATATCGTTATTCTACATAACGTTATACGTTATATCGTAATGCTACATAACGTTATACGTTATATCGTAATGCTACATAACGTTATACGTTATATCGTAATGCTACGTAACGTTATACGTTATATCGTAATGCTACATAACGTTATACGTTATATCGTCATGCTAAATAACGTTATACGTTATATCGTAATGCTACATAACGTTATACGTTATTTCGTAATGCTACATAACGTTATACGTTATATCGTAATGCTACATAACGTTATACGTTATATTGTAATGCTACATAACGTTATACGCTATATCGTAATGCTACATAACGTTATACGTTATAACGTAATACTATATAATGTTATACGTTATTACGTAATGCTACATAACGTTATACGTTATATCGTAATGCTACATAACGTTATACGTTATATCGTTATGCTACATAACGTTATACGTTATATCGTAATGCTACGTAACGTTATACGTTATATCGTAATGCTACATAACGTTATACGTTATATCGTAATGCTACATAACGTTATACGTTATATCGTAATGCTATATAACGTTATACGTTATATCGTAATGCTACATAACGTTATACGCTATATCGTAATGCTACATAACGCTACACGTTATATCGTAATGCTACAAAACGTTATACGTTATATCGTAATGATACATAACGTTATACGATATATTGTAATGCTAAATAACGCTATACGTTATATCGTAATGCTACATAACGTTATACGTTATATCGTAATGCTAAATAACGTTATACGTTATATCGTAATGCTACATAACGTTATACGTTATATCGTAATGCTACGTAACGTTATACGTTATATCGTAATGCTACATAACGTTATACGTTATATCGTAATGCTAAATAACGTTATACGTTATATCGTAATGCTACATCACGTTATACGTTATTTCGTAATGCTACATAACGTTATACGTTATATCGTAATGCTACATAGCGTTACACGTTATAACGTAATGCTACATAACGTTATACGTTATATCGTAATACTACGTAACGTTATACGTTATATCGTAATGCTACATAACGTTTTACGTTATTTCGTAATGCTACATAACGTTATACGTTATATCGTAATGCTACATAACGTTATACGTTATAACGTATTACCATATTACGTTATACGTTATATCGTAATGCTACATAACGTTATACGTTATATCGTAATGCTACATAACGTTACACGTTATAACGTAATGTTACATAACGTTATACGTTATATCGTAATGCTACATAACGTTATACGTTATATCGTAATGCTACGTAACGTTATACCTTATATTGTTATGCTACATAACGTTATACGTTATATCGTAAGGCTACATAACGTTATACGTTATATCGTAATGCTACATAACGTTATACGTTATATAGTAATGCTACATAACGTTATACGGTATATCGTAATGCTACATAACGTTATACGTTGTAACGTAATACTATATAAAGTTATACATTATATCGTAATGCTACATAACGTTATACGTTATATCGTAATGCTACATAACGTTATACGTTATATCGTAATGCTACATAACGTTATACGTTATATTGTAATGCTACATAACGTTATACGCTATATCGTAATGCTACATAACGTTATACGTTATATCGTAATGCTACATAGCGTTATACGTTATATCGTAATGCTACATAACGTTATACGTTATATAGTAATGCTACATAACGTTATACGGTATATCGTAATGCTACATAACGTTATACGTTATATCGTAATGCTACATAACGCTATACCTTATATCGTAATGCTACATAACGTTATACGCTATATCGTAATGCTACATAACGCTACACGTTATATCGTAATGCTACAAAACGTTATACGTTATATCGTTATGCTACATAACTTTATACGTTATATCGTAATGCTACATAACGTTATACGTTATATCGTAATGCTACATAACGTTATACGTTATATCGTAATGCTACATAACGTTATACGTTATATCGTAATGCTACATAACGTTATACGTTATAACGTATTACCATATTACGTTATACGTTATATCGTAATGCTACATAACGTTATACGTTATATCGTAATGCTACATAACGTTACACGTTATAACGTAATGCTACATAACGTTATACGTTATATCGTAATGCTACATAACGTTACACGTTATATCGTAATGCTACATAACGTTATACGTTATATCGTAATGCTACATAACGTTACACGCTATATAGTAATGCTACATAACGTTATACGTTATAACGTATTACCATATAACGTTATACTTTATATCGTTTTACCATATAACGTTATACGTTATATCGTAATGCTACATAACGTTATACGTTATATCGTAATGCTACATAACGTTATACGTTATATAGTAATGCTACATAACGTTATACGTTATAACGTATTACCATATAACGTTATACGTTATATCGTATTACCATATAACGTTATACGTTATATCGTAATGCTGCATAACGTTATACGTTATAACGTAATACTATATAAAGTTATACGTTATATCGTAATGCTACATAACGATATACGTTATAACGTATTACCATATAACGTTATACGTTATATCGTAATGCTACATAACGATATACGTTATAACGTATTACCATATAACGTTATACGTTATATCGTAATGCTACATAACGTTACACGTTATATCGTAATGCTACATAACGTTATACGTTATATCGTAATGCTACATAACGCTATACGTTATATCGTTATGCTACATAACGTTATACGTTATATCGTAATGCTACATAACGTTATACGTTATATCGTAATGCTACATAACGTTATACGTTATATCGTTATGCTACATAACGTTATACGCTATAACGTAATACTATATAACGTTATACGTTATAACGTAATACTATATAAAGTTGTACGTTATATCGTAATGCTACATAACGTTATACGCTATATAGTAATGCCACATAACGTTATACGTTATATCGTAATGCTACATAACGTTATACGTTATATCATAGTGCTACATAACGTTATACGTTATAACGTAATACTATATAAAGTTATACGTTATATCGTAATGCTACATAACGTTATACGTTATAACGTAATACTATATAAAGTTATACGTTATATCGTAATGCTACATAACGTTATACGTTATATAGTAATGCTACATAACGTTATACGCTATATCGTAATGCTACATAACGTTATACGCTATATCGTAATGCTACAATACGTTATACGTTATATCGTAATGCTACATAACGTTATACGCTATATCGTAATGCTACCATACGTTATACGTTATATCGTAGTGCTACATAACGTTATAAGTTATAACGTATTACCATATAACGTTATACGTTATATCGTAATGCTACATAACGTTATACGTTATATCGTAATGCTACATAACGTTATACGTTATATCGTAATGCTACATAACGTTATACGTTATAACGTATTACCATATAACGTTATTCGTTATATCGTAATACTACATAACGTTATACTTTATATCGTAATCCTACATAACGTTATACGTTATATCGTAATGCTACATAACGTTATACGTTATATCGTTATGCTACATAACGTTATACGTTATAACGTAATACTATATAACGTTATACGTTATATTGTAATGCTACATTACGTTATACGTTATATAGTAATGCTACATAACGTTATACGTTATATCGTAATGCTACATAACGTTATACGTTATAACGTAATACTATATAAAGTTATACGTTATATCGTAATGCTACATAACGTTATACGCTATATAGTAATGCTACATAACGCTATACGTTATATCGTAATGCTACATAACGTTATACGTTATATCATAGTGCTACATAACGTTATACGTCATAACGTAATACTATATAAAGTTATACGTTATATCGTAATGCTACATAACGATATACGTTATAACGTATTACCATATAACGTTATACGTTATATCGTAATGCTACATAACGTTATACGCGATATCGTAATGCCACAATACGTTATACGTTATATCGTAATGCCACAATATGTTATACGTTATATCGTAATGCTACATAACGTTATACGTTATATCGTAATGCTACATAACGTTAAACGTTATATAGTAATGCTACATAACGTTATACGTTATGTCGTAATGCTACATAACGTTATACGTTATATCGTAATGCTACATAACGTTATACGTTATATCGTAATGCTACATAACGTTATACGTTATATCGTAATGCTACATAACGTTATACGTTATATCGTAATGCTACATAACGTTATACGTTATATCGTAATGATACATAACGTTATACGTTATAACGTAATACTATATAACGTTATACGTTATATCGTAATGCTACATAACGTTATACGTTATATCGTAATGCTACATAACGTTATACGTTATATCGTAATGCTACATAACGTTATACGCTATATCGTAATGCTACATAACGTTATACGTTATATCGTAATGCTACATAATGTTATACGTTATATCGTAATGCTACATAACGTTATACGTTATATAGTAATGCTACATAACATTATACGATATATCGTAATGCTACATAACGTTATACGTTATATCGTAATGCTACATAACGTTATACGTTATATCGTAATGCTACATAACTTTGTACGTTATATCGTAATGCTACATAACGTTATACGTTATATCGTAATGCTACATAACGTTATACGTTATATCGTTATGCTACATACCGTTATACGTTATATCGTAATGCTACATAACGTTATACGTTATAACGTAATAGTATATAACGTTATACGTTATATCGTAATGCTACATAACGTTATACGTTATAACGTATTACCATATAACGTTATACGCCATATCGTATTACCATATAACGTTATACGTTATATCGTAATGCTACATAACGTTATACGTTATATTGTAATGCTGCATAACGTTATACGTTATATCGTAATTCTACATAACGTTGTACGTTATATCGTAATGCTACATAACGTTATACGTTATATCGTAATGCTACATAACGTTATACGTTATATCGTAATGCTACATAACGTTATACGTTATATCGTAATGATACATAACGTTATACGTTATATAGTAATGCTACATAACGTTATACGATATATAGTAATGCTACATAACGTTATACGTTATAACGTATTACCATATAACGTTATACGCCATATCGTATTACCATATAACGTTATACGTTATATCGTAATGCTACATAACGTTATACTTTATATCGTAATGATACATAACGTTATACGTTATATCGTAATGCTACATAACGTTATACGTTATATCGTAATGCTACATAACGTTATACGTTATATCGTAATGCTACATAACGTTATACGTTATATCGTAATGCTATATAACGTTATACGTTATATCGTAATGCTACATAACGTTAAACGTTATATAGTAATGCTACATAACGTTATACGTTATATCGTAATGCTACATAACGTTATACGTTATATCGTAATGCTACATAACGTTATACGTTATATCGTAATGCTACATAACGTTATACGTTATATCGTATTACCATATAACGTTATACGTTATATCGTTATGCTACATAACTTTATACGTTATATCGTTATGCTACATAACGTTATACGTTATATCGTAATGCTACATAACGTTATACGTTATAACGTATTACCATATAACGTTATACGTTATATCGTAATGCTACATAACGTTATACGTTATATCGTAATGCTACATAACGTTACACGTTATAACGTAATGCTACATAACGTTATACGTTATATCGTAATGCTACATAACGTTATACGTTATATCGTAATGCTACATAACGTTATACGTTATATCGTAATGCTACATAACGTTATACGTTATATCGTAATGCTACATAACGTTATACGTTATATCGTAATGCTACATAACGTTATACGTTATAACGTATTACCATATAACGTTATACGTTATATCGTAATGCTACATAACGTTATACGTTATAACGTACTACCATATAACGTTATACGTTATATCGTAATGCTACATAACGTTATACGTTATATCGTAATGCTACATAACGTTATACGTTATATCGTAATGCTACATAACGTTATACGTTATAACGTATTACCATATAACGTTATACGTTATATCGTAATGCTACATAACGTTATACGTTATATCGTAATGCTACATAACGTTACACGTTATAACGTAATGCTACATAACGTTATACGTTATATCGTAATGCTACATAACGTTATACGTTATATCGTAATGCTACATAACGTTATACGTTATATCGTAATGCTACATAACTTTATACGTTATATCGTAATGCTACATAACGTTATACGTTATATCGTAATGCTACATAACGTTATACGTTATAACGTATTACCATATAACGTTATACGTTATATCGTAATGCTACATAACGTTATACGTTATAACGTACTACCATATAACGTTATACGTTATATCGTAATGCTACATAACGTTATACGTTATATCGTAATGCTACATAACGTTATACGTTATATCGTAATGCTACATAACGTTATACGTTATATCGTAATGCTACATAACGTTATACGTTATATCGTAATGCTATATAACGTTATACGTTATATCGTAATGCTACATAACGTTAAACGTTATATAGTAATGCTACATAACGTTATACTTTATATCGTAATGCTACATAACGTTATACGTTATATCGTAATGCTACATAACGTTATACGTTATATCGTAATGCTACATAACGTTATACGTTATATCGTAATGCTACATAACGTTATACGTTATATCGTATTACCATATAACGTTATACGTTATATCGTTATGCTACATAACTTTATACGTTATATCGTTATGCTACATAACGTTATACGTTATGTCGTAATGCTACATAACGTTATACGTTATAACGTATTACCATATAACGTTATACGTTATATCGTAATGCTACATAACGTTATACGTTATATCGTAATGCTACATAACGTTATACGTTATATCGTAATGCTACATAACGTTATACGTTATATCGTAATGATACATAACGTTATACGTTATATCGTAATGCTACATAACGTTATACGTTATATCGTAATGCTACATAACGTTATACGTTATATCGTAATGCTACGTAACGTTATACGTTATATCATAATGCTACATAACGTTATACGTTATATCGTAATGCTACATAACGTTATACGTTATATCGTAATGCTACATAACGTTATACGTTATAACGCAATACTATATAAAGTTATACGTTATATCGTAATGCTACATAACGTTATACGTTATATCGTAATGCTACATAACGTTATACGCTATATCGTAATGCTACATAACGTTATACGTTATATCGTAATGCTACATAACGTTATACGTTATATCGTAGTGCTACATAACGCTATACGTTATATCGTAATGCTACATAACGTTATACGTTATAACGTAATACTATATAACGTTATACGTTATATCGTAATGCTACATAACGTTATACGCTATATCGTAATGCTACATAACGTTATACGTTATATCGTAATGCTACATAACGTTATACGTTATATCGTAATGCTACATAACGTTACACGTTATATAGTAATGCTACATCACGTTATACGTTATAACGTATTACCATATAACGTTATACGTTATATCGTATTACCATATAAAGTTATACGTTATATCGTAATGCTTCATAACGTTATACGTTATATTGTAATGCTGCATAACGTTATACGTTATATCGTAATGCTACATAACGTTATACGTTATATCGTAATGCTACATAACGTTATACGTTATATCGTTATGCTACATAACGTTATACGTTATATCATAATGCTACATAACGTTATACGTTATATCGTAATGCTACATAACGTTATACGTTATATCGTAATGCTACATAACGTTATACGTTATATCGTAATGCTACATAACGCTACACGTTATATAGTAATGCTACATCACGTTATACGTTATAACGTATTACCATATAACGTTATACGTTATATCGTATTACCATATAAAGTTATACGTTATATCGTAATGCTACATAACGTTATACGTTATATTGTAATGCTGCATAACGTTATACGTTATATCGTAATGCTACATAACGTTATACGCTATATCGTAATGCTACATAACGTTATACGTTATATAGTAATGCTACATAACGTTATACGTTATATCGTTATGCTACATAACTTTATACGTTATATCGTAATGCTACATAACGTTATACGTTATATCGTTATGCTACATAACGTTATACGTTATATCGTTATGCTACATAACTTTATACGTTATATCGTAATGCTACATAACGTTATACGTTATATCGTTATGCTACATAACGTTATACGTTATATCGTAATGCTACATAACGTTATACGTTATAACGTATTACCATATAACGTTATACGTTATATCGTAATGCTACATAACGTTATACGTTATATCGTAATGCTACGTAACGTTATGCGTTATATCGTTATGCCACATAACGTTTTACGTTATATCGCAATGCTACATAACGTTATACGTTATATCGTAATGCTACATAACGTTATACGTTATATCGTAATGCTACATGACGTTATACGTTACATCGTAATGCTACATAACGTTATACGTTATATCTTACTGCTACATAACGTTGTACGTTATATCATAATGCTACATAACGTTATACGTTATGTCGTACTGCTAGATAACGTTGTACGTTAGATCATAATGCTACATTACGTTATACGTTATATCGTAATGCTGCATAACGTTATACGTTATATCGTAATGCTACATAACGTTATACGTTATATCGTAATGCTACATAACGTTATACGTTATATCGTAATGCTACATAACGTTATACGTTATATCGTAATGCTACATAACGTTATACGTTATATCGTACTGCTACATAACGTTATACGTTGTATCGTAATGCTACATAACGTAGTACGTGGTATCGTAATGCTACATAACTTTATACGTTGTATCGTACTGCTACATAACGTTATACGTCATATCGTAATGCTACATAACGTTATACGTTATATCGTAATGCTACATAACGTTATAAGCTATATCGTACTGCTACATAACGTTATACGTTTTATCGTACTGCTACATAACGTTATACGTTATATCGTTATGCTACATAACGTTACACATTGTATCGTAATGCAACATAACGTTATACGTTATATCGTACTGCTACATAACGTTATACGTTGAATCGTACTGCTACATAACGTTATACGTTATATCGTAATGCTACATAACGTTATACGTTATAACGTAATACTATATAACGTTATACGTTATATCGTAATGCTACATAACGTTATACGTTATATCGTAATGCTACATAACGTTATACGTTATATCGTAATGCTACATAACGTTATACGTTATATCGTTATGCTACATAACGTTATACGTTATATCATAATGCTACATAACGTTATACGTTATATCGTAATGCTACATAACGTTATACGCTATATCGTAATGCTACATAACGTTATACGTTATATCGTAATGCTACATAACGTTATACGTTATATCGTAATGCTACATAACGTTACACGTTATATAGTAATGCTACATAACGTTTTACGTTATATCGCAATGCTACATAACGTTATACGTTATATCGTAATGCTACATAACGTTATACGTTATATCGTAATGCTACATGACGTTATACGTTACATCGTAATGCTACATAACGTTATACGTTATATCTTACTGCTACATAACGTTGTACGTTATATCATAATGCTACATAACGTTATACGTTATGTCGTACTGCTAGATAACGTTGTACGTTAGATCATAATGCTACATTACGTTATACGTTATATCGTAATGCTGCATAACGTTATACGTTATATCGTAATGCTACATAACGTTATACGTTATATCGTAATGCTACATAACGTTATACGTTATATCGTAATGCTACATAACGTTATACGTTATATCGTAATGCTACATAACGTTATTCGTTATATCGTACTGCTACATAACGTTATACGTTGTATCGTAATGCTACATAACGTAGTACGTGGTATCGTAATGCTACATAACTTTATACGTTGTATCGTACTGCTACATAACGTTATACGTCATATCGTAATGCTACATAACGTTATACGTTATATCGTAATGCTACATAACGTTATAAGCTATATCGTACTGCTACATAACGTTATACGTTTTATCGTACTACTACATAACGTTATACGTTATATCGTTATGCTACATAACGTTACACATTGTATCGTAATGCAACATAACGTTATACGTTATATCGTACTGCTACATAACGTTATACGTTGAATCGTACTGCTACATAACGTTATACGTTATATCGTAATGCTACATAACGTTATACGCTTTAACGTAATACTATATAACGTTATACGTTATATCGTAATGCTACATAACGTTATACGTTATATCGTAATGCTACATAACGTTATACGTTATATCGTAATGCTACATAACGTTATACGTTATATCGTAATGCTACATAACGTTATACGTTATATCATAATGCTACATAACGTTATACGTTATATCGTAATGCTACATAACGTTATACGCTATATCGTAATGCTACATAACGTTATACGTTATATCGTAATGCTACATAACGTTATACGCTATATCGTAATGCTACATAACGTTATACGCTATATCGTAATGCTACATAACGTTATACGTTATATCGTAATGCTACATAACGTTATACGTTATATCGTAATGCTACATAACGTTACACGTTATATAGTAATGCTACATCACGTTATACGTTATAACGTATTACCATATAACGTTATACGTTATATCGTATTACCATATAAAGTTATACGTTATATCGTAATGCTACATAACGTTATACGTTATATTGTAATGCTGCATAACGTTATACGTTATATCGTAATGCTACATAACGTTATACGCTATATCGTAATGCTACATAACGTTATACGTTATATAGTAATGCTACATAACGTTATACGTTTTATCGTTATGCTACATAACTTTATACGTTATATCGTTATGCTACATAACGTTATACGTTATATCGTAATGCTACATAACGTTATACGTTATAACGTATTACCATATAACGTTATACGTTATATGGTAATGCTACATAACGTTATACGTTATATCGTAATGCTACATAACGTTACACGTTATAACGTAATGCTACATAACGTTATACGTTATATCGTAATGCTACATAACGTTATACGTTATATCGTAATGCTACGTAACGTTATGCGTTATATCGTTATGCTACATAACGTTATACGTTATATCATAATGCTACATAACGTTATACGTTATATCGTAATGCTGCATAACGTTATACGTTATATCGTAATGCTACATAACGTTATACGTTATATCGTAATGCTACATAACGTTATACGTTATATCGTAATGCTACATAACGTTATACGTTATATCGTAATGCTACATAACGTTATACGTTATATCGTACTGCTACATAACGTTATACGTTGTATCGTAATGCTACATAACGTAGTACGTGGTATCGTAATGCTACATAACTTTATACGTTGTATCGTACTGCTACATAACGTTATACGTCATATCGTAATGCTACATAACGTTATACGTTATATCGTAATGCTACATAACGTTATAAGCTATATCGTACTGCTACATAACGTTATACGTTTTATCGTACTGTTACATAACGTTATACGTTATATCGTTATGCTACATAACGTTACACATTGTATCGTAATGCAACATAACGTTATACGTTATATCGTAATGCTACATAACGTTACACGTTATAACGTAATGCTACATAACGTTATACGTTATATCGTAATGCTACATAACGTTATACGTTATAACGTATTACCATATAACGTTATACGTTATATCGTAATGCTACATAACGTTATACGTTATATCGTAATGCTACATAACGTTACACGTTATAACGTAATGCTACATAACGTTATACGTTATATCGTAATGCTACATAACGTTATACGTTATATCGTAATGCTACGTAACGTTATGCGTTATATCGTTATGCTACATAACGTTATACGTTATATCATAATGCTACATAACGTTATACGTTATATCGTAATGCTGCATAACGTTATACGTTATATCGTAATGCTACATAACGTTATACGTTATATCGTAATGCTACATAACGTTATACGTTATATCGTAATGCTACATAACGTTATACGTTATATCGTAATGCTACATAACGTTATACGTTATATCGTACTGCTACATAACGTTATACGTTGTATCGTAATGCTACATTACGTAGTACGTGGTATCGTAATGCTACATAACTTTATACGTTGTATCGTACTGCTACATAACGTTATACGTCATATCGTAATGCTACATAACGTTATACGTTATATCGTAATGCTACATAACGTTATAAGCTATATCGTACTGCTACATAACGTTATACGTTTTATCGTACTGCTACATAACGTTATACGTTATATCGTTATGCTACATAACGTTACACATTGTATCGTAATGCAACATAACGTTATACGTTATATCGTACTGCTACATAACGTTATACGTTGAATCGTACTGCTACATAACGTTATACGTTATATCGTAATGCTACATAACGTTATACGTTATAACGTAATACTATATAACGTTATACGTTATATCGTAATGCTACATAACGTTATACGTTATATCGTATTGCTACATAACGTTATACGTTATATCGTAATGCTACATAACGTTATACGTTATATCGTTATGCTACATAACGTTATACGTTATATCATAATGCTACATAACGTTATACGTTATATCGTAATGCTACATAACGTTATACGCTATATCGTAATGCTACATAACGTTATACGTTATATCGTAATGCTACATAACGTTATACGTTATATCGTAATGCTACATAACGTTACACGTTATATAGTAATGCTACATAACGTTTTACGTTATATCGCAATGCTACATAACGTTATACGTTATATCGTAATGCTACATAACGTTATACGTTATATCGTAATGCTACATGACGTTATACGTTACATCGTAATGCTACATAACGTTATACGTTATATCTTACTGCTACATAACGTTGTACGTTATATCATAATGCTACATAACGTTATACGTTATGTCGTACTGCTAGATATCGTTGTACGTTAGATCATAATGCTACATTACGTTATACGTTATATCGTAATGCTGCATAACGTTATACGTTATATCGTAATGCTACATAACGTTATACGTTATATCGTAATGCTACATAACGTTATACGTTATATCGTAATGCTACATAACGTTATACGTTATATCGTAATGCTACATAACGTTATACGTTATATCGTACTGCTACATAACGTTATACGTTGTATCGTAATGCTACATAACGTAGTACGTGGTATCGTAATGCTACATAACTTTATACGTTGTATCGTACTGCTACATAACGTTATACGTCATATCGTAATGCTACATAACGTTATACGTTGTATCGTAATGCTACATAACGTAGTACGTGGTATCGTAATGCTACATAACTTTATACGTTGTATCGTACTGCTACATAACGTTATACGTCATATCGTAATGCTACATAACGTTATACGTTATATCGTAATGCTACATAACGTTATAAGCTATATCGTACTGCTACATAACGTTATACGTTTTATCGTACTACTACATAACGTTATACGTTATATCGTTATGCTACATAACGTTACACATTGTATCGTAATGCAACATAACGTTATACGTTATATCGTACTGCTACATAACGTTATACGTTGAATCGTACTGCTACATAACGTTATACGTTATATCGTAATGCTACATAACGTTATACGCTTTAACGTAATACTATATAACGTTATACGTTATATCGTAATGCTACATAACGTTATACGTTATATCGTAATGCTACATAACGTTATACGTTATATCGTAATGCTACATAACGTTATACGTTATATCGTTATGCTACATAACGTTATACGTTATATCATAATGATACATAACGTTATACGTTATATCGTAATACTATATAACGTTATACGTTATATCGTAATGCTACATAACTTTATACGTTATATCGTAATGCTACATAACGTTATACGTTATATCGTAATGCTACATAACGTTATACGTTATATCGTTATGCTACATAACGTTATACGTTATATCATAATGCTACATAACGTTATACGTTATATCGTAATGCTACATAACGTTATACGCTATATCGTACTGCTACATAACGTTATACGTTATATCGTAATGCTACATAACGTTATACGCTTTAACGTAATACTATATAACGTTATACGTTATATCGTAATGCTACATAACGTTATACGTTATATCGTAATGCTACATAACGTTATACGTTATATCGTAATGCTACATAACGTTATACGTTATATCGTTATGCTACATAACGTTATACGTTATATCATAATGCTACATAACGTTATACGTTATATCGTAATGCTACATAACGTTATACGCTATATCGTAATGCTACATAACGTTATACGTTATATCGTAATGCTACATAACGTTATACGTTATATCGTAATGCTACATAACGTTACACGTTATATAGTAATGCTACATAACGTTATACGTTATATCGTAATGCTACATAACGTTATAAGCTATATCGTACTGCTACATAACGTTATACGTTTTATCGTACTACTACATAACGTTATACGTTATATCGTTATGCTACATAACGTTACACATTGTATCGTAATGCAACATAACGTTATACGTTATATCGTACTGCTACATAACGTTATACGTTGAATCGTACTGCTACATAACGTTATACGTTACATCGTAATGCTACATAACGTTATACGTTATATCTTACTGCTACATAACGTTGTACGTTATATCATAATGCTACATAACGTTATACGTTATGTCGTACTGCTAGATATCGTTGTACGTTAGATCATAATGCTACATTACGTTATACGTTATATCGTAATGCTGCATAACGTTATACGTTATATCGTAATGCTACATGACGTTATACGTTATATCGTAATGCTACATAACGTTATACGTTATATCGTAATGCTACATAACGTTATACGTTATATCGTAATGCTACATAACGTTATACGTTATATCGTACTGCCACATAACGTTATACGTTGTATCGTAATGCTACATAACGTAGTACGTGGTATCGTAATGCTACATAACTTTATACGTTGTATCGTACTGCTACATAACGTTATACGTCATATCGTAATGCTACATAACGTTATACGTTGTATCGTAATGCTACATAACGTAGTACGTGGTATCGTAATGCTACATAACTTTATACGTTGTATCGTACTGCTACATAACGTTATACGTCATATCGTAATGCTACATAACGTTATACGTTATATCGTAATGCTACATAACGTTATAAGCTATATCGTACTGCTACATAACGTTATACGTTTTATCGTACTACTACATAACGTTATACGTTATATCGTTATGCTACATAACGTTACACATTGTATCGTAATGCAACATAACGTTATACGTTATATCGTACTGCTACATAACGTTATACGTTGAATCGTACTGCTACATAACGTTATACGTTATATCGTAATGCTACATAACGTTATACGCTTTAACGTAATACTATATAACGTTATACGTTATATCGTAATGCTACATAACGTTATACGTTATATCGTAATGCTACATAACGTTATACGTTATATCGTAATGCTACATAACGTTATACGTTATATCGTTATGCTACATAACGTTATACGTTATATCATAATGCTACATAACGTTATACGTTATATCGTAATACTATATAACGTTATACGTTATATCGTAATGCTACATAACGTTATACGTTATATCGTAATGCTACATAACGTTATACGTTATATCGAAATGCTACATAACGTTATACGTTATATCGTTATGCTACATAACGTTATACGTTATATCATAATGCTACATAACGTTATACGTTATATCGTAATGCTACATAACGTTATACGCTATATCGTACTGCTACATAACGTTATACGTTATATCGTAATGCTACATAACGTTATACGCTTTAACGTAATACTATATAACGTTATACGTTATATCGTAATGCTACATAACGTTATACGTTATATCGTAATGCTACATAACGTTATACGTTATATCGTAATGCTACATAACGTTATACGTTATATCGTTATGCTACATAACGTTATACGTTATATCATAATGCTACATAACGTTATACGTTATATCGTAATGCTACATAACGTTATACGCTATATCGTAATGCTACATAACGTTATACGTTATATCGTAATGCTACATAACGTTATACGTTATATCGTAATGCTACATAACGTTACACGTTATATAGTAATGCTACATAACGTTATACGTTATATCGTAATGCTACATAACGTTATAAGCTATATCGTACTGCTACATAACGTTATACGTTTTATCGTACTACTACATAACGTTATACGTTATATCGTTATGCTACATAACGTTACACATTGTATCGTAATGCAACATAACGTTATACGTTATATCGTACTGCTACATAACGTTATACGTTGAATCGTACTGCTACATAACGTTATACGTTACATCGTAATGCTACATAACGTTATACGTTATATCTTACTGCTACATAACGTTGTACGTTATATCATAATGCTACATAACGTTATACGTTATATCGTAATGCTACATAACGTTATACGTTATATCGTAATGCTACATAACGTTATACGTTATATCGTAATGCTACATAACGTTATACGTTATATCGTTATGCTACATAACGTTATACGTTATATCATAATGCTACATAACGTTATACGTTATATCGTAATGCTACATAACGTTATACGCTATATCGTAATGCTACATAACGTTATACGTTATATCGTAATGCTACATATCGTTATACGTTATATCGTAATGCTACATAACGTTACACGTTATATAGTAATGCTACATCACGTTATACGTTATAACGTATTACCATATAACGTTATACGTTATATCGTATTACCATATAAAGTTATACGTTATATCGTAATGCTACATAACGTTATACGTTATATTGTAATGCTGCATAACGTTATACGTTATATCGTAATGCTACATAACGTTATACGCTATATCGTAATGCTACATAACGTTATACGTTATATAGTAATGCTACATAACGTTATACGTTATATCGTTATGCTACATAACTTTATACGTTATATCGTAATGCTACATAACGTTATACGTTATATCGTTATGCTACATAACGTTATACGTTATATCGTTATGCTACATAACTTTATACGTTATATCGTAATGCTACATAACTTTATACGTTATATCGTAATGCTACATAACGTTATACGTTATATCGTAATGCTACATAACGTTATACGTTATAACGTATTACCATATAACGTTATACGTTATATCGTAATGCTACATAACGTTATACGTTATATCGTAATGCTACATAACGTTACACGTTATAACGTAATGCTACATAACGTTATACGTTATAACGTATTACCATATAACGTTATACGTTATATCGTAATGCTACATAACGTTATACGTTATATCGTAATGCTACATAACGTTACACGTTATAACGTAATGCTACATAACGTTATACGTTATATCGTAATGCTACGTAACGTTATGCGTTATATCGTTATGCTACATAACGTTTTACGTTATATCGCAATGCTACATAACGTTATACGTTATATCGTAATGCTACATAACGTTATACGTTATATCGTAATGCTACATGACGTTATACGTTACATCGTAATGCTACATAACGTTATACGTTATATCTTACTGCTACATAACGTTGTACGTTATATCATAATGCTACATAACGTTATACGTTATGTCGTTCTGCTAGATAACGTTGTACGTTAGATCATAATGCTACATTACGTTATACGTTATATCGTAATGCTGCATAACGTTATACGTTATATCGTAATGCTACATAACGTTACACGTTATATCGTAATGCTACATAACGTTATACGTTATATCGTAATGCTACATAACGTTATACGTTATATCGTAATGCTACATAACGTTATACGTTATATCGTACTGCTACATAACGTTATACGTTGTATCGTAATGCTACATAACGTAGTACGTGGTATCGTAATGCTACATAACTTTATACGTTGTATCGTACTGCTACATAACGTTATACGTCATATCGTAATGCTACATAACGTTATACGTTATATCGTAATGCTACATAACGTTATAAGCTATATCGTACTGCTACATAACGTTATACGTTTTATCGTACTGCTACATAACGTTATACGTTATATCGTTATGCTACATAACGTTACACATTGTATCGTAATGCAACATAACGTTATACGTTATATCGTACGGCTACATAACGTTATACGTTGTATCGTACTGCTACATAACGTTATACGTTGTATCGTAATGCTACATAACGTTATACGTTATATCGTAATGCTACATAACGTTATACGTTATATCGTAATGATACATAACGTTATAAGCTATATCGTACTGCTACATAACGTTATACGTTATAACGTATTACCATATAACGTTATACATTACATCGTAATGCTACATAACGTTATATGTTATATCGTAATGCTACATAATGTTATACGCTATATCGTAATGCTACATAACGTTATACGTTGTGTCGTACTACTACATAACGTTATACGTTATATGGTAATTCTACATAACGTTATAAGTTATAACGTATTACCATACCACGCTATACGTTATATCGTAATGCTACATAACGTTATACGCTATATCGTAATGCTACATAACGTTATACGTTATATCGTAATGCTACATAATGTCATACGTTATATCGTAATGCTACATAAAGTTATACGTTATATCGTTATGCTACATAACGTTATACATTGTATCGTAATGCAACATAACGTTATACGTTATATCGTACTGCTACATAACGTTATACGTTGTATCGTAATGCTACATAACGTTATACGTTATATCGTAATGCTACATAACGTTATACGTTATATCGTAATGCTACATAAAGTTATACGTTATAACGTATTACCATATCACGTTATACGTTATATCGTAATGCTACATAACGTTATACGTTACATCGTAATGCTACATAACGTTATACGTTATATCGCAATGCTACATAACGTTATACGTTATATCGTAATGCTACATAACGTTATACGTTATATCGTAATGTTACATTGCGATATACGTCATAAACGTAATGCTACATAACGTTATACGTTACATCGTAATGCTACATAACGTTATAAGCTATATGGTACTGCTACATAACGTTATACGTTATAATGTATTACCATATAACGTTATACATTACATCGTAATGCTACATAACGTTATACGTTATATCGTTATGCTACATAATGTCATACGTTATATCGTAATGCTACATAAAGTTATACGTTATATCGTTATGCTACATAACGTTATACATTGTATCGTAATGCAACATAACGTTATACGTTATATCGTACTGCTACATAACGTTATACGTTGTATCGTAATGCTACATAACGTTATACGTTATATCGTAATGCTACATAACGTTATACGTTATATCGTAATGATACATAACGTTATACGTTATAACGTAATGCTACATAACGTTATACGTTCTAACGTATTACCATATAACGTTATACATTACATCGTAATGCTACATAACGTTTTACGTTATATCGCAATGCTGCATAACGTTATACGTTATATCGTAATGCTACATAACGTTATACGTTATATCGTAATGCTACATGACGTTATACGTTATATCGTAATGCTACATAACGTTATACGTTATATCGTAATGATACATAACGTTATACGTTATAACGTAATGCTACATAACGTTATACGTTCTAACGTATTACCATATAACGTTATACATTACATCGTAATGCTACATAACGTTTTACGTTATATCACAATGCTGCATAACGTTATACGTTATATCGTAATGCTACATAACGTTATACGTTATATCGTAATGCTACATGACGTTATACGTTATATCGTACTGCTACATAACGTTATACGTTGTATCGTAATGCTACATAACGTTATACGTTATATCGTTATGCTACATAACGTTATACGCTATATCGTAATGCTACATAACGTTATACGTTACATCGTAATGCTACATAACGTTATACGTTATATCTTACTGCTACATAACGTTGTACGTTATATCATAATGCTACATAACGTTATACGTTATGTCGTACTGCTAGATAACGTTGTACGTTATATCATAATGCTACATAACGTTATACGTTATATCGTAATGCTACATAACGTTATACGTTATATCGTAATGCTACATAAAGTTATACGTTATAACGTATTACCATATCACGTTATACGTTATATCGTAATGCTACATAACGTTATACGTTATATCGTAATGATACATAACGTTATACGTTATAACGTAATGCTACATAACGTTATACGTTATATCGTAATGCTACATAAAGTTATACGTTATAACGTATTACCATATCACGTTATACGTTATATCGTAATGCTACATAACGTTATACGTTACATCGTAATGCTACATAACGTTATACGTTATATCGCAATGCTACATAACGTTATACGTTATATCGTAATGCTACATAACGTTATACGTTATATCGTAATGTTACATTGCGATATACGTCATAAACGTAATGCTACATAACGTTATACGTTACATCGTAATGCTACATAACGTTATAAGCTATATGGTACTGCTACATAACGTTATACGTTATAATGTATTACCATATAACGTTATACATTACATCGTAATGCTACATAACGTTATACGTTATATCGTTATGCTACATAATGTCATACGTTATATCGTAATGCTACATAAAGTTATACGTTATATCGTTATGCTACATAACGTTATACATTGTATCGTAATGCAACATAACGTTATACGTTATATCGTACTGCTACATAACGTTATACGTTGTATCGTAATGCTACATAACGTTATACGTTATATCGTAATGCTACATAACGTTATACGTTATATCGTAATGATACATAACGTTATACGTTATAACGTAATGCTACATAACGTTATACGTTCTAACGTATTACCATATAACGTTATACATTACATCGTAATGCTACATAACGTTTTACGTTATATCGCAATGCTGCATAACGTTATACGTTATATCGTAATGCTACATAACGTTATACGTTATATCGTAATGCTACATGACGTTATACGTTATATCGTAATGCTACATAACGTTATACGTTATATCGTAATGATACATAACGTTATACGTTATAACGTAATGCTACATAACGTTATACGTTCTAACGTATTACCATATAACGTTATACATTACATCGTAATGCTACATAACGTTTTACGTTATATCACAATGCTGCATAACGTTATACGTTATATCGTAATGCTACATAACGTTATACGTTATATCGTAATGCTACATGACGTTATACGTTATATCGTACTGCTACATAACGTTATACGTTGTATCGTAATGCTACATAACGTTATACGTTATATCGTTATGCTACATAACGTTATACGCTATATCGTAATGCTACATAACGTTATACGTTACATCGTAATGCTACATAACGTTATACGTTATATCTTACTGCTACATAACGTTGTACGTTATATCATAATGCTACATAACGTTATACGTTATGTCGTACTGCTAGATAACGTTGTACGTTATATCATAATGCTACATAACGTTATACGTTACATCGTAATGCTGCATAACGTTATACGTTATATCGTAATGCTACATAACGTTATACGTTATATCGTAATGCTACATAACGTTATACGTTATATCGTAATGCTACATAACGTTATACGTTATATCGTAATGCTACATAACGTTATACGTTATATCGTACTGCTACATAACGTTATACGTTGTATCGTAATGCTACATAACGTAGTACGTGGTATCGTAATGCTACATAACTTTATACGTTGTATCGTAATGCTACATAACGTTATACGTCATATCGTAATGCTACATAACGTTATACGTTATATCGTAATGCTACATAACGTTATAAGCTATATCGTACTGCTACATAACGTTATACGTTTTATCGTACTGCTACATAACGTTATACGTTATATCGTTATGCTACATAACGTTACACATTGTATCCTAATGCAACATAACGTTATACGTTATATCGTACTGCTACATAACGTTATACGTTGTATCGTACTGCTACATAACGTTATACGTTGTATCGTAATGCTACATAACGTTATACGTTATATCGCAATGCTACATAACGTTATACGTTATATCGTAATGCTACATAACGTTATACGTTATATCGTAATGCTACATGACGTTATACGTTACATCGTAATGCTACATAACGTTATACGTTATATCTTACTGCTACATAAAGTTGTACGTTATATCATAATGCTACATAACGTTATACGTTATATCGTACTGCTACATAACGTTATACGTTGTATCGTAATGCTACATAACGTAGTACGTGGTATCGTAATGCTACATAACTTTATACGTTGTATCGTAATGCTACATAACGTTATACGTCATATCGTAATGCTACATAACGTTATACGTTATATCGTAATGCTACATAACGTTATAAGCTATATCGTACTGCTACATAACGTTATACGTTTTATCGTACTGCTACATAACGTTATACGTTATATCGTTATGCTACATAACGTTACACATTGTATCCTAATGCAACATAACGTTATACGTTATATCGTACTGCTACATAACGTTATACGTTGTATCGTACTGCTACATAACGTTATACGTTGTATCGTAATGCTACATAACGTTATACGTTATATCGCAATGCTACATAACGTTATACGTTATATCGTAATGCTACATAACGTTATACGTTATATCGTAATGCTACATGACGTTATACGTTACATCGTAATGCTACATAACGTTATACGTTATATCTTACTGCTACATAAAGTTGTACGTTATATCATAATGCTACATAACGTTATACGTTATGTCGTTCTGCTAGATAACGTTGTACGTTAGATCATAATGCTACATTACGTTATACGTTATATCGTAATGCTGCATAACGTTATACGTTATATCGTAATGCTACATAACGTTATACGTTATATCGTAATGCTACATAACGTTATACGTTGTATCGTAATGCTACATAACGTAGTACGTGGTATCGTAATGCTACATAACTTTATACGTGGTATCGTAATGCTACATAACTTTATACGTTGTATCGTAATGCTACATAACGTTATACGTCATATCGTAATGCTACATAACGTTATACGTTATATCGTACTGCTACATAACGTTATACGTTGTATCGTACTGCTACATAACGTTATACGTTGTATCGTAATGCTACATAACGTTATACGTTATATCGCAATGCTACATAACGTTATACGTTATATCGTAATGCTACATAACGTTATACGTTATATCGTAATGCTACATGACGTTATACGTTACATCGTAATGCTACATAACGTTATACGTTATATCTTACTGCTACATAAAGTTGTACGTTATATCATAATGCTACATAACGTTATACGTTATGTCGTTCTGCTAGATAACGTTGTACGTTAGATCATAATGCTACATTACGTTATACGTTATATCGTAATGCTGCATAACGTTATACGTTATATCGTAATGCTACATAACGTTATACGTTATATCGTAATGCTACATAACGTTATACGTTATATCGTAATGCTACATAACGTTATACGTTATATCGTAATGCTACATAACGTTATACGTTATATCGTACTGCTACATAACGTTATACGTTGTATCGTAATGCTACATAACGTAGTACGTGGTATCGTAATGCTACATAACTTTATACGTTGTATCGTACTGCTACATAACGTTATACGTCATATCGTAATGCTACATAACGTTATACGTTATATCGTAATGCTACATAACGTTATAAGCTATATCGTACTGCTACATAACGTTATACGTTTTATCGTACTGCTACATAACGTTATACGTTATATCGTTATGCTACATAACGTTACACATTGTATCGTAATGCAACATAACGTTATACGTTATATCGTACTGCTACATAACGTTATACGTTGTATCGTACTGCTACATAACGTTATACGTTGTATCGTAATGCTACATAACGTTATACGTTATATCGTAATGCTACATAACGTTATACGTTATATCGTAATGATACATAACGTTATAAGCTATATCGTACTGCTACATAACGTTATACGTTATAACGTATTACCATATAACGTTATACATTACATCGTAATGCTACATAACGTTATATGTTATATCGTAATGCTACATAATGTTATACGCTATATCGTAATGCTACATAACGTTATACGTTGTGTCGTACTACTACATAACGTTATACGTTATATGGTAATTCTACATAACGTTATAAGTTATAACGTATTACCATACCACGCTATACGTTATATCGTAATGCTACATAACGTTATACGCTATATCGTAATGCTACATAACGTTATACGTTATATCGTAATGCTACATAATGTCATACGTTATATCGTAATGCTACATAAAGTTATACGTTATATCGTTATGCTACATAACGTTATACATTGTATCGTAATGCAACATAACGTTATACGTTATATCGTACTGCTACATAACGTTATACGTTGTATCGTAATGCTACATAACGTTATACGTTATATCGTAATGCTACATAACGTTATACGTTATATCGTAATGCTACATAAAGTTATACGTTATAACGTATTACCATATAACGTTATACGTTATGTCGTAATGCTACATAACGTTATACGTTATAACGTATTACCATATAACGTTATACGTTACATCGTAATGCTACATAACGTTATACGTTATATCGCAATGCTACATAACGTTATACGTTATATCGTAATGCTACATAACGTTATACGTTATATCGTAATGTTACATTGCGATATACGTCATATCGTAATGCTACATAACGTTATACGTTACATCGTAATGCTACATAACGTTATAAGCTATATGGTACTGCTACATAACGTTATACGTTATAATGTATTACCATATAACGTTATACATTACATCGTAATGCTACATAACGTTATACGTTATATCGTTATGCTACATAATGTCATACGTTATATCGTAATGCTACATAAAGTTATACGTTATATCGTTATGCTACATAACGTTATACATTGTATCGTAATGCAACATAACGTTATACGTTATATCGTACTGCTACATAACGTTATACGTTGTATCGTAATGCTACATAACGTTATACGTTATATCGTAATGCTACATAACGTTATACGTTATATCGTAATGATACATAACGTTATACGTTATAACGTAATGCTACATAACGTTATACGTTCTAACGTATTACCATATAACGTTATACATTACATCGTAATGCTACATAACGTTTTACGTTATATCGCAATGCTGCATAACGTTATACGTTATATCGTAATGCTACATAACGTTATACGTTCTAACGTATTACCATATAACGTTATACATTACATCGTAATGCTACATAACGTTTTACGTTATATCACAATGCTGCATAACGTTATACGTTATATCGTAATGCTACATAACGTTATACGTTATATCGTAATGCTACATGACGTTATACGTTATATCGTACTGCTACATAACGTTATACGTTGTATCGTAATGCTACATAACGTTATACGTTATATCGTTATGCTACATAACGTTATACGCTATATCGTAATGCTACATAACGTTATACGTTACATCGTAATGCTACATAACGTTATACGTTATATCTTACTGCTACATAACGTTGTACGTTATATCATAATGCTACATAACGTTATACGTTATGTCGTACTGCTAGATAACGTTGTACGTTATATCATAATGCTACATAACGTTATACGTTACATCGTAATGCTGCATAACGTTATACGTTATATCGTAATGCTACATAACGTTATACGTTATATCGTAATGCTACATAACGTTATACGTTATATCGTAATGCTACATAACGTTATACGTTATATCGTAATGCTACATAACGTTATACGTTATATCGTACTGCTACATAACGTTATACGTTGTATCGTAATGCTACATAACGTAGTACGTGGTATCGTAATGCTACATAACTTTATACGTTGTATCGTAATGCTACATAACGTTATACGTCATATCGTAATGCTACATAACGTTATACGTTATATCGTAATGCTACATAACGTTATAAGCTATATCGTACTGCTACATAACGTTATACGTTTTATCGTACTGCTACATAACGTTATACGTTATATCGTTATGCTACATAACGTTACACATTGTATCCTAATGCAACATAACGTTATACGTTATATCGTACTGCTACATAACGTTATACGTTGTATCGTACTGCTACATAACGTTATACGTTGTATCGTAATGCTACATAACGTTATACGTTATATCGCAATGCTACATAACGTTATACGTTATATCGTAATGCTACATAACGTTATACGTTATATCGTAATGCTACATGACGTTATACGTTACATCGTAATGCTACATAACGTTATACGTTATATCTTACTGCTACATAAAGTTGTACGTTATATCATAATGCTACATAACGTTATACGTTATGTCGTTCTGCTAGATAACGTTGTACGTTAGATCATAATGCTACATTACGTTATACGTTATATCGTAATGCTGCATAACGTTATACGTTATATCGTAATGCTACATAACGTTATACGTTATATCGTAATGCTACATAACGTTATACGTTATATCGTAATGCTACATAACGTTATACGTTATATCGTAATGCTACATAACGTTATACGTTATATCGTACTGCTACATAACGTTATACGTTGTATCGTAATGCTACATAACGTAGTACGTGGTATCGTAATGCTACATAACTTTATACGTTGTATCGTACTGCTACATAACGTTATACGTCATATCGTAATGCTACATAACGTTATACGTTATATCGTAATGCTACATAACGTTATAAGCTATATCGTACTGCTACATAACGTTATACGTTTTATCGTACTGCTACATAACGTTATACGTTATATCGTTATGCTACATAACGTTACACATTGTATCGTAATGCAACATAACGTTATACGTTATATCGTACTGCTACATAACGTTATACGTTGTATCGTACTGCTACATAACGTTATACGTTGTATCGTAATGCTACATAACGTTATACGTTATATCGTAATGCTACATAACGTTATACGTTATATCGTAATGATACATAACGTTATAAGCTATATCGTACTGCTACATAACGTTATACGTTATAACGTATTACCATATAACGTTATACATTACATCGTAATGCTACATAACGTTATATGTTATATCGTAATGCTACATAATGTTATACGCTATATCGTAATGCTACATAACGTTATACGTTGTGTCGTACTACTACATAACGTTATACGTTATATGGTAATTCTACATAACGTTATAAGTTATAACGTATTACCATACCACGCTATACGTTATATCGTAATGCTACATAACGTTATACGCTATATCGTAATGCTACATAACGTTATACGTTATATCGTAATGCTACATAATGTCATACGTTATATCGTAATGCTACATAAAGTTATACGTTATATCGTTATGCTACATAACGTTATACATTGTATCGTAATGCAACATAACGTTATACGTTATATCGTACTGCTACATAACGTTATACGTTGTATCGTAATGCTACATAACGTTATACGTTATATCGTAATGCTACATAACGTTATACGTTATATCGTAATGCTACATAAAGTTATACGTTATAACGTATTACCATATCACGTTATACGTTATGTCGTAATGCTACATAACGTTATACGTTATAACGTATTACCATATAACGTTATACGTTACATCGTAATGCTACATAACGTTATACGTTATATCGCAATGCTACATAACGTTATACGTTATATCGTAATGCTACATAACGTTATACGTTATATCGTAATGTTACATTGCGATATACGTCATATCGTAATGCTACATAACGTTATACGTTACATCGTAATGCTACATAACGTTATAAGCTATATGGTACTGCTACATAACGTTATACGTTATAATGTATTACCATATAACGTTATACATTACATCGTAATGCTACATAACGTTATACGTTATATCGTTATGCTACATAATGTCATACGTTATATCGTAATGCTACATAAAGTTATACGTTATATCGTTATGCTACATAACGTTATACATTGTATCGTAATGCAACATAACGTTATACGTTATATCGTACTGCTACATAACGTTATACGTTGTATCGTAATGCTACATAACGTTATACGTTATATCGTAATGCTACATAACGTTATACGTTATATCGTAATGATACATAACGTTATACGTTATAACGTAATGCTACATAACGTTATACGTTCTAACGTATTACCATATAACGTTATACATTACATCGTAATGCTACATAACGTTTTACGTTATATCGCAATGCTGCATAACGTTATACGTTATATCGTAATGCTACATAACGTTATACGTTATATCGTAATGCTACATGACGTTATACGTTATATCGTAATGCTACATAACGTTATACGTTATATCGTAATGATACATAACGTTATACGTTATAACGTAATGCTACATAACGTTATACGTTCTAACGTATTACCATATAATGTTATACATTACATCGTAATGCTACATAACGTTTTACGTTATATCGCAATGCTGCATAACGTTATACGTTATATCGTAATGCTACATAACGTTATACGTTATATCGTAATGCTACATGACGTTATACGTTATATCGTACTGCTACATAACGTTATACGTTGTATCGTAATGCTACATAACGTTATACGTTATATCGTTATGCTACATAACGTTATACGCTATATCGTAATGCTACATAACGTTATACGTTACATCGTAATGCTACATAACGTTATACGTTATATCTTACTGCTACATAACGTTGTACGTTATATCATAATGCTACATAACGTTATACGTTATGTCGTACTGCTAGATAACGTTGTACGTTATATCATAATGCTACATAACGTTATACGTTATATCGTAATGCTGCATAACGTTATACGTTATATCGTAATGCTACATAACGTTATACGTTATATCGTAATGCTACATAACGTTATACGTTATATCGTAATGCTACATAACGTTATACGTTATATCGTAATGCTACATAACGTTATGCGTTATATCGTACTGCTACATAACGTTATACGTTGTATCGTAATGCTACATAACGTAGTACGTGGTATCGTAATGCTACATAACTTTATACGTTGTATCGTAATGCTACATAACGTTATACGTCATATCGTAATGCTACATAACGTTATACGTTATATCGTAATGCTACATAACGTTATAAGCTATATCGTACTGCTACATAACGTTATACGTTTTATCGTACTGCTACATAACGTTATACGTTATATCGTTATGCTACATAACGTTACACATTGTATCCTAATGCAACATAACGTTATACGTTATATCGTACTGCTACATCACGTTATACGTTATAACGTATTACCATATAACGGTATACGTTATATCGTATTACCATATAAAGTTATACGTTATATCGTAATGCTACATAACGTTATACGTTATATTGTAATGCTGCATAACGTTATACGTTATATCGTAATGCTACATAACGTTATACGCTATATCGTAATGCTACATAACGTTATACGTTATATAGTAATGCTACATAACGTTATACGTTATATCGTTATGCTACATAACTTTATTCGTTATATCGTAATGCTACATAACGTTATACGTTATATCGTTATGCTACATAACGTTATACGTTATATCGTTATGCTACATAACTTTATACGTTATATCGTAATGCTACATAACGTTATACGTTATATCGTTATGCTACATAACGTTATACGTTATATCGTAATGCTACATAACGTTATACGTTATAACGTATTACCATATAACGTTATACGTTATATCGTAATGCTACATAACGTTATACGGTATATCGTAATGCTACATAACGTTACACGTTATAACGTAATGCTACATAACGTTATACGTTATATCGTAATGCTACATAACGTTATACGTTATATCGTAATGCTACGTAACGTTATGCGTTATATCGTTATGCTACATAACGTTTTACGTTATATCGCAATGCTACATAACGTTATACGTTATATCGTAATGCTACATAACGTTATACGTTATATCGTAATGCTACATGACGTTATACGTTACATCGTAATGCTACATAACGTTATACGTTATATCTTACTGCTACATAACGTTGTACGTTATATCATAATGCTACATAACGTTATACGTTATGTCGTACTGCTAGATAACGTTGTACGTTAGATCATAATGCTACATTACGTTATACGTTATATCGTAATGCTGCATAACGTTATACGTTATATCGTAATGCTACATAACGTAATACGTTATATCGTAATGCTACATAACGTTATACGTTATATCGCAATGCTACATAACGTTATACGTTATATCGTAATGCTACATAACGTTATACGTTATATCGTAATGTTACATTGCGATATACGTCATATCGTAATGCTACATAACGTTATACGTTACATCGTAATGCTACATAACGTTATAAGCTATATGGTACTGCTACATAACGTTATACGTTATAATGTATTACCATATAACGTTATACATTACATCGTAATGCTACATAACGTTATACGTTATATCGTTATGCTACATAATGTCATACGTTATATCGTAATGCTACATAAAGTTATACGTTATATCGTTATGCTACATAACGTTATACATTGTATCGTAATGCAACATAACGTTATACGTTATATCGTACTGCTACATAACGTTATACGTTGTATCGTAATGCTACATAACGTTATACGTTATATCGTAATGCTACATAACGTTATACGTTATATCGTAATGATACATAACGTTATACGTTATAACGTAATGCTACATAACGTTATACGTTCTAACGTATTACCATATAACGTTATACATTACATCGTAATGCTACATAACGTTTTACGTTATATCGCAATGCTGCATAACGTTATACGTTATATCGTAATGCTACATAACGTTATACGTTATATCGTAATGCTACATGACGTTATACGTTATATCGTAATGCTACATAACGTTATACGTTATATCGTAATGATACATAACGTTATACGTTATAACGTAATGCTACATAACGTTATACGTTCTAACGTATTACCATATAACGTTATACATTACATCGTAATGCTACATAACGTTTTACGTTATATCGCAATGCTGCATAACGTTATACGTTATATCGTAATGCTACATAACGTTATACGTTATATCGTAATGCTACATGACGTTATACGTTATATCGTACTGCTACATAACGTTATACGCTATATCGTAATGCTACATAACGTTATACGTTACATCGTAATGCTACATAACGTTATACGTTATATCTTACTGCTACATAACGTTGTTCGTTATATCATAATGCTACATAACGTAGTACGTGGTATCGTAATGCTACATAACTTTATACGTTGTATCGTAATGCTACATAACGTTATACGACATATCGTAATGCTACATAACGTTATACGTTATATCGTAATGCTACATAACGTTATAAGCTATATCGTACTGCTACATAACGTTATACGTTTTATCGTACTGCTACATAACGTTATACGTTATATCGTTGTGCTACATAACGTTACACATTGTATCCTAATGCAACATAACGTTATACGTTATATCGTACTGCTACATAACGTTATACGTTGTATCGTACTGCTACATAACGTTATACGTTGTATCGTAATGCTACATAACGTTATACGTTATATCGTAATGCTACATAACGTTATACGTTATATCGTAATGATACATAACGTTATAAGCTATATCGTACTGCTACATAACGTTATACGTTATAACTTATTACCATATAACGTTATACATTACATCGTAATGCTACATAACGTTATACTTTATATCGCAATGCCACATAACGTTATACGTTATATCGTAATGCTACATAACGTTATACGTTATATCGTAATGCTACATACCGTTATACGTTATAACGTATTACCATATAACGTTATACGTTACATCGTAATGTTACATAGCGATATACGTCATATCGTAATGCTACATAACGTTATACGTTATATCGTAATGCTACATAACGTTATAAGCTATATCGTACTGCTACATAACGTTATACGTTATAATGTATTACCATATAACGTTATACATTACATCGTAATGCTACATAACGTTATACGTTATATCGTTATGCTACATAACGTTATACATTGTATCGTAATGCAACATAACGTTATACGTTATATCGTACTGCTACATAACGTTATACGTTGTATCGTAATGCTACATAACGTTATACGTTATATCGTAATGCTACATAACGTTATACGTTATATCGTAATGATACATAACGTTATACGTTATATCGTAATGCTACATAACGTTATACGTTATAACGCAATACTATATAAAGTTATACGTTATATCGTAATGCTACATAACGTTATACGTTATATCGTAATGCTACATAACGTTATACGCTATATCGTAATGCTACATAACGTTATACGTTATATCGTAATGCTACATAACGTTATACGTTATATCGTAGTGCTACATAACGCTATACGTTATATCGTAATGCTACATAACGTTATACGTTATAACGTAATACTATATAACGTTATACGTTATATCGTAATGCTACATAACGTTATACGTTATATCGTAATGCTACATAACGTTATACGTTATATCGTAATGCTACATAACGTTATACGTTATATCGTTATGCTACATAACGTTATACGTTATATCATAATGCTACATAACGTTATACGTTATATCGTAATGCTACATAACGTTATACGCTATATCGTAATGCTACATAACGTTATACGTTATATCCTAATGCTACATAACGTTATACGTTATATCGTAATGGTACATAACGTTACACGTTATATAGTAATGCTACATCACGTTATACGTTATAACGTATTACCATATAACGGTATACGTTATATCGTATTACCATATAAAGTTATACGTTATATCGTAATGCTACATAACGTTATACGTTATATTGTAATGCTGCATAACGTTATACGTTATATCGTAATGCTACATAACGTTATACGCTATATCGTAATGCTACATAACGTTATACGTTATATAGTAATGCTACATAACGTTATACGTTATATCGTTATGCTACATAACTTTATACGTTATATCGTAATGCTACATAACGTTATACGTTATATCGTTATGCTACATAACGTTATACGTTATATCGTTATGCTACATAACTTTATACGTTATATCGTAATGCTACATAACGTTATACGTTATATCGTTATGCTACATAACGTTATACGTTATATCGTAATGCTACATAACGTTATACGTTATATCGTACTGCTACATAACGTTATACGTTGTATCGTAATGCTACATAACGTAGTACGTGGTATCGTAATGCTACATAACTTTATACGTTGTATCGTACTGCTACATAACGTTATACGTCATATCGTAATGCTACATAACGTTATACGTTATATCGTAATGCTACATAACGTTATAAGCTATATCGTACTGCTACATAACGTTATACGTTTTATCGTACTGCTACATAACGTTATACGTTATATCGTTATGCTACATAACGTTACACATTGTATCGTAATGCAACATAATGTTATACGTTATATCGTACTGCTACATAACGTTATACGTTGAATCGTACTGCTACATAACGTTATACGTTGTATCGTAATGCTACATAACGTTATACGTTATATCGTAATGCTACATAACGTTACACGTTATATAGTAATGCTACATAACGTTATACGCTATATCGTAATGCTACATAACGTTATACGTTATATCGTAATGCTACATAACGTTATACGTTATATCGTAGTGCTACATAACGTTATACGTTATATCGTAATGCTACATAACGTTATACGTTATAACGTAATACTATATAACGTTATACGTTATATCGTAATGCTACATAACGTTATACGTTATATCGTAATGCTACATAACGTTATACGTTATATCGTAATGCTACATAACGTTATACGTTATATCGTTATGCTACATAACGTTATACGTTATATCATAATGCTACATAACGTTATACGTTATATCGTAATGCTACATAACGTTATACGCTATATCGTAATGCTACATAACGTTATACGTTATATCGTAATGCTACATAACGTTATACGTTATATCGTAATGCTACATAACGTTACACGTTATATAGTAATGCTACATCACGTTATACGTTATATCGTATTACCATATAACGTTATACGTTATACCGTATTACCATATAAAGTTATACGTTATATCGTAATGCTACATAACGTTATACGTTATATTGTAATGCTGCATAACGTTATACGTTATATCGTAATGCTACATAACGTTATACGTTATATCGTAATGCTACATAACGTTATACGTTATATCGTTATGCTACATAACGTTATACGTTATATCATAATGCTACATAACGTTATACGTTATATCGTAATGCTACATAACGTTATAAGCTATATCGTAATGCTACATAACGTTATACGTTATATCGTAATGCTACATAACGTTATACGTTATATCGTAATGCTACATAACGTTACACGTTATATAGTAATGCTACATCACGTTATACGTTATAACGTAATACCATATAACGTTATACGTTATATCGTATTACCATATAAAGTTATACGTTATATCGTAATGCTACATAACGTTATACGTTATATTGTAATGCTGCATAACGTTATACGTTATATCGTAATGCTACATAACGTTATACGCTATATCGTAATGCTACATAACGTTATACGTTATATAGTAATGCTACATAACGTTATACGTTATATCGTTATGCTACATAACTTTATACGTTATATCGTAATGCTACATAACGTTATACGTTATATCGTTATGCTACATAACGTTATACGTTATATCGTTATGCTACATAACTTTATACGTTATATCGTAATGCTACATAACGTTATACGTTATATCGTTATGCTACATAACGTTATACGTTATATCGTAATGCTACATAACGTTATACGTTATAACGCATTACCATATAACGTTATACGTTATATCGTAATGCTACATAACGTTATACGTTATATCGTAATGCTACATAACGTTACACGTTATAACGTAATGCTACATAACGTTATACGTTATATCGTAATGCTACATAACGTTATACGTTATATCGTAATGCTACGTAACGTTATGCGTTATATCGTTATGCTACATAACGTTTTACGTTATATCGCAATGCTACATAACGTTATACGTTATATCGCAAAGCTACATAACGTTATACGTTATATCGTAATGCTACATAACGTTATACGTTATATCGTAATGCTACATAACGTTATACGTTATATCGTAATGATACATAACGTTATAAGCTATATCGTACTGCTACATAACGTTATACGTTATAACGTATTACCATATAACGTTATACATTACATCGTAATGCTACATAACGTTATATGTTATATCGTAATGCTACATAATGTTATACGCTATATCGTAATGCTACATAACGTTATACGTTGTGTCGTACTACTACATAACGTTATACGTTATATGGTAATTCTACATAACGTTATAAGTTATAACGTATTACCATACCACGCTATACGTTATATCGTAATGCTACATAACGTTATACGCTATATCGTAATGCTACATAACGTTATACGTTATATCTTAATGCTACATAATGTCATACGTTATATCGTAATGCTACATAAAGTTATACGTTATATCGTTATGCTACATAACGTTATACATTGTATCGTAATGCAACATAACGTTATACGTTATATCGTACTGCTACATAACGTTATACGTTGTATCGTAATGCTACATAACGTTATACGTTATATCGCAATGCTACATAACGTTATACGTTATATCGTAATGCTACATAACGTTATACGTTATAATGTATTACCATATAACGTTATACATTACATCGTAATGCTACATAACGTTATACGTTATATCGTTATGCTACATAACGTTATACGTTATATCGTAATGCTACATAACGTTATACGTTATAACGTATTACCATATAACGTTATACGATATATCGTAATGCTACATAACGTTATACGTTATATCGTAATGCTACATAACGTTACACGTTATAACGTAATGCTACATAACGTTATACGTTATATCGTAATGCTACATAACGTTATACGTTATATCGTAATGCTACGTAACGTTATGCGTTATATCGATATGCTACATAACGTTTTACGTTATATCGCAATGCTACATAACGTTATACGTTATATCGTAATGCTACATAACGTTATACGTTATATCGTAATGCTACATGACGTTATACGTTACATCGTAATGCTACATAACGTTATACGTTATATCTTACTGCTACATAACGTTGTACGTTATATCATAATGCTACATAACGTTATACGTTATGTCGTACTGCTAGATAACGTTGTACGTTAGATCATAATGCTACATTACGTTATACGTTATATCGTAATGCTGCATAACGTTATACGTTATATCGTAATGCTACATAACGTTATACGTTATATCGTAATGCTACATAACGTTATACGTTATATCGTAATGCTACATAACGTTATACGTTATATCGTAATGCTACATAACGTTATACGTTATATCGTACTGCTACATAACGTTATACGTTGTATCGTAATGCTACATAACGTAGTACGTGGTATCGTAATGCTACATAACTTTATACGTTGTATCGTACTGCTACATAACGTTATACGTTATATCGTAATGATACATAACGTTATAAGCTATATCGTACTGCTACATAACGTTATACGTTATAACGTATTACCATATAACGTTATACATTACATCGTAATGCTACATAACGTTATATGTTATATCGTAATGCTACATAATGTTATACGCTATATCGTAATGCTACATAACGTTATACGTTGTGTCGTACTACTACATAACGTTATACGTTATATGGTAATTCTACATAACGTTATAAGTTATAACGTATTACCATACCACGCTATACGTTATATCGTAATGCTACATAACGTTATACGCTATATCGTAATGCTACATAACGTTATACGTTATATCTTAATGCTACATAATGTCATACGTTATATCGTAATGCTACATAAAGTTATACGTTATATCGTTATGCTACATAACGTTATACATTGTATCGTAATGCAACATAACGTTATACGTTATATCGTACTGCTACATAACGTTATACGTTGTATCGTAATGCTACATAACGTTATACGTTATATCGCAATGCTACATAACGTTATACGTTATATCGTAATGCTACATAACGTTATACGTTATAATGTATTACCATATAACGTTATACATTACATCGTAATGCTACATAACGTTATACGTTATATCGTTATGCTACATAACGTTATACGTTATATCGTAATGCTACATAACGTTATACGTTATAACGTATTACCATATAACGTTATACGATATATCGTAATGCTACATAACGTTATACGTTATATCGTAATGCTACATAACGTTACACGTTATAACGTAATGCTACATAACGTTATACGTTATATCGTAATGCTACATAACGTTATACGTTATATCGTAATGCTACGTAACGTTATGCGTTATATCGATATGCTACATAACGTTTTACGTTATATCGCAATGCTACATAACGTTATACGTTATATCGTAATGCTACATAACGTTATACGTTATATCGTAATGCTACATGACGTTATACGTTACATCGTAATGCTACATAACGTTATACGTTATATCTTACTGCTACATAACGTTGTACGTTATATCATAATGCTACATAACGTTATACGTTATGTCGTACTGCTAGATAACGTTGTACGTTAGATCATAATGCTACATTACGTTATACGTTATATCGTAATGCTGCATAACGTTATACGTTATATCGTAATGCTACATAACGTTATACGTTATATCGTAATGCTACATAACGTTATACGTTATATCGTAATGCTACATAACGTTATACGTTATATCGTAATGCTACATAACGTTATACGTTATATCGTACTGCTACATAACGTTATACGTTGTATCGTAATGCTACATAACGTAGTACGTGGTATCGTAATGCTACATAACTTTATACGTTGTATCGTACTGCTACATAACGTTATACGTCATATCGTAATGCTACATAACGTTATACGTTATATCGTAATGCTACATAACGTTATAAGCTATATCGTACTGCTACATAACGTTATACGTTTTATCGTACTGCTACATAACGTTATACGTTATATCGTTATGCTACATAACGTTACACATTGTATCGTAATGCAACATAACGTTATACGTTATATTGTACTGCTACATAACGTTATACGTTGTATCGTACTGCTACATAACGTTATACGTTGTATCGTAATGCTACATAACGTTATACGTTATATCGTAATGCTACATAACGTTATACGTTATATCGTAATGATACATAACGTTATAAGCTATATCGTACTGCTACATAACGTTATACGTTATAACGTATTACCATATAACGTTATACATTACATCGTAATGCTACATAACGTTATATGTTATATCGTAATGCTACATAATGTTATACGCTATATCGTAATGCTACATAACGTTATACGTTGTGTCGTACTACTACATAACGTTATACGTTATATGGTAATTCTACATAACGTTATAAGTTATAACGTATTACCATACCACGCTATACGTTATATCGTAATGCTACGTAACGTTATACGCTATATCGTAATGCTACATAACGTTATACGTTATATCGTAATGCTACATAATGTCATACGTTATATCGTAATGCTACATAAAGTTATACGTTATATCGTTATGCTACATAACGTTATACATTGTATCGTAATGCTACATAATGTTATACGCTATATCGTAATGCTACATAACGTTATACGTTGTGTCGTACTACTACATAACGTTATACGTTATATGGTAATTCTACATAACGTTATAAGTTATAACGTATTACCATACCACGCTATACGTTATATCGTAATGCTACGTAACGTTATACGCTATATCGTAATGCTACATAACGTTATACGTTATATCGTAATGCTACATAATGTCATACGTTATATCGTAATGCTACATAAAGTTATACGTTATATCGCAATGCTACATAACGTTATACGTTATATCGTAATGCTACATAACGTTATACGTTATATCGTAATGCTACATGACGTTATACGTTACATCGTAATGCTACATAACGTTATACGTTATATCTTACTGCTACATAACGTTGTACGTTATATCATAATGCTACATAACGTTATACGTTATGTCGTACTGCTAGATAACGTTGTACGTTAGATCATAATGCTACATTACGTTATACGTTATATCGTAATGCTGCATAACGTTATACGTTATATCGTAATGCTACATAACGTTATACGTTATATCGTAATGCTACATAACGTTATACGTTATATCGTAATGCTACATAACGTTATACGTTATATCGTAATGCTACATAACGTTATACGTTATATCGTACTGCTACATAACGTTATACGTTGTATCGTAATGCTACATAACGTAGTACGTGGTATCGTAATGCTACATAACTTTATACGTTGTATCGTACTGCTACATAACGTTATACGTCATATCGTAATGCTACATAACGTTATACGTTATATCGTAATGCTACATAACGTTATAAGCTATATCGTACTGCTACATAACGTTATACGTTTTATCGTACTGCTACATAACGTTATACGTTATATCGTTATGCTACATAACGTTACACATTGTATCGTAATGCAACATAACGTTATACGTTATATCGTACTGCTACATAACGTTATACGTTGCATCGTACTGCTACATAACGTTATACGTTGTATCGTAATGCTACATAACGTTATACGTTATATCGTAATGATACATAACGTTATAAGCTATATCGTACTGCTACATAACGTTATACGTTATAACGTATTACCATATAACGTTATACATTACATCGTAATGCTACATAACGTTATATGTTATATCGTAATGCTACATAATGTTATACGCTATATCGTAATGCTACATAACGTTATACGTTGTGTCGTACTACTACATAACGTTATACGTTATATGGTAATTCTACATAACGTTATAAGTTATAACGTATTACCATACCACGCTATACGTTATATCGTAATGCTACGTAACGTTATACGCTATATCGTAATGCTACATAACGTTATACGTTTTATCGTAATGCTACATAATGTCATACGTTATATCGTAATGCTACATAAAGTTATACGTTATATCGTTATGCTACATAACGTTATACATTGTATCGTAATGCAACATAACGTTATACGTTATATCGTACTGCTACATAACGTTATACGTTGTATCGTAATGCTACATAACGTTATACGTTATATCGTAATGCTACATAACGTTATACGTTATATCGTAATGCTACATAAAGTTATACGTTATAACGTATTACCATATCACGTTATACGTTATATCGTAATGCTACATAACGTTATACGTTATAACGTATTACCATATAACGTTATACGTTACATCGTAATGCTACATAACGTTATACGTTATATCGCAATGCTACATAACGTTATACGTTATATCGTAATGCTACATAACGTTATACGTTATATCGTAATGTTACATTGCGATATACGTCATATCGTAATGCTACATAACGTTATACGTTACATCGTAATGCTACATAACGTTATAAGCTATATGGTACTGCTACATAACGTTATACGTTATAATGTATTACCATATAACGTTATACATTACATCGTAATGCTACATAACGTTATACGTTATATCGTTATGCTACATAACGTTATACATTGTATCGTAATGCAACATAACGTTATACGTTATATCGTACTGCTACATAACGTTATACGTTGTATCGTAATGCTACATAACGTTATACGTTATATCGTAATGCTACATAACGTTATACGTTATATCGTAATGATACATAACGTTATACGTTATAACGTAATGCTACATAACGTTATACGTTCTAACGTATTACCATATAACGTTATACATTACATCGTAATGCTACATAACGTTTTACGTTATATCGCAATGCTGCATAACGTTATACGTTATATCGTAATGCTACATAACGTTATACGTTATATCGTAATGCTACATAACGTTGTACGTTATATCATAATGCTACATAACGTTATACGTTATGTCGTACTGCTAGATAACGTTGTACGTTATATCATAATGCTACATAACGTTATACGTTATATCGTAATGCTGCATAACGTTATACGTTATATCGTAATGCTACATAACGTTATACGTTATATCGTAATGCTACATAACGTTATACGTTATATCGTAATGCTACATAACGTTATACGTTATATCGTAATGCTACATAACGTTATACGTTATATCGTACTGCTACATAACGTTATACGTTGTATCGTAATGCTACATAACGTAGTACGTGGTATCGTAATGCTACATAACTTTATACGTTGTATCGTAATGCTACATAACGTTATACGTCATATCGTAATGCTACATAACGTTATACGTTATATCGTAATGCTACATAACGTTATAAGCTATATCGTACTGCTACATAACGTTATACGTTTTATCGTACTGCTACATAACGTTATACGTTATATCGTTATGCTACATAACGTTACACATTGTATCCTAATGCAACATAACGTTATACGTTATATCGTACTGCTACATAACGTTATACGTTGTATCGTACTGCTACATAACGTTATACGTTGTATCGTAATGCTACATAACGTTATACGTTATATCGTAATGCTACATAACGTTATACGTTATATCGTAATGATACATAACGTTATAAGCTATATCGTACTGCTACATAACGTTATACGTTATAACGTATTACCATATAACGTTATACATTACATCGTAATGCTACATAACGTTATACTTTATATCGCAATGCTACATAACGTTATACGTTATATCGTAATGCTACATAACGTTATACGTTATATCGTAATGCTACATACCGTTATACGTTATAACGTATTACCATATAACGTTATACGTTACATCGTAATGTTACATAGCGATATACGTCATATCGTAATGCTACATAACGTTATACGTTATATCGTAATGCTACATAACGTTATAAGCTATATCGTACTGCTACATAACGTTATACGTTATAATGTATTACCATATAACGTTATACATTACATCGTAATGCTACATAACGTTATACGTTATATCGTTATGCTACATAACGTTATACATTGTATCGTAATGCAACATAACGTTATACGTTATATCGTACTGCTACATAACGTTATACGTTGTATCGTAATGCTACATAACGTTATACGTTATATCGTAATGCTACATAACGTTATACGTTATATCGTAATGATACATAACGTTATACGTTATATCGTAATGCTACATAAGGTTATACGTTATATCGTAATGCTACATAACGTTATACGTTCTAACGTATTACCATATAACGTTATACATTACATCGTAATGCTACATAACGTTATACGTTATATCGTTATGCTACATAACGTTATACATTGTATCGTAATGCAACATAACGTTATACGTTATATCGTACTGCTACATAACGTTATACGTTGTATCGTAATGCTACATAACGTTATACGATATATCGTAATGCTACATAACGTTATACGTTATATCGTAATGATACATAACGTTATACGTTACAGCGTAAAGTTACATAGCGATATACGTCATATCTTACTGATACATAACGTTGTACGTTATATCATAATGCTACATAACGTTATACGTTATATCGTAATGCTACATAACGTTATACGTTATAACGTAATACTACATAACGTTATACGTTATAACGTAATACTATATAACGTTATACGTTATATCGTAATGCTACATAACGTTATACGTTATATCGTAATGCTACATAACGTTATACGTTATATCGTAATGCTACATAACGTTATACGTTATATCGTAATGCTACATAACGTTATACGCTATAAGTTATTACCATATAACGTTATATGTTACATCGTAATGCTACATAACGTTATACGTCATATCGTAATGCTACATAACGATATACGTTATATCGTAATGCTACATAACGTTATACGTTATATCGTAATGCTACATAACGTTATACGTTATAACGTAATACTACATAACGTTATACGTTATAACGTAATGCTATATAACGTTATACGTTATATCGTAATGCTACATAACGTTATACGTTATATCGTAATGCTACATAACGTTATACGTTATATCGTAATGCTACATAACGTTATACGTTATATCGTACTGCTACATAACGTTATACGTTGTATCGTAATGCTACATAACGTAGTACGTGGTATCGTAATGCTACATAACTTTATACGTTGTATCGTAATGCTACATAACGTTATACGTCATATCGTAATGCTACATAACGTTATACGTTATATCGTAATGCTACATAACGTTATAAGCTATATCGTACTGCTACATAACGTTATACGTTTTATCGTACTGCTACATAACGTTATACGTTATATCGTTATGCTACATAACGTTACACATTGTATCGTAATGCAACATAACGTTATACGTTATATCGTACTGCTACATAACGTTATACGTTGTATCGTACTGCTACATAACATTATACGTTGTATCGTAATGCTACATAACGTTATACGTTATATCGTAATGCTACATAACGTTATACGTTATACCGTAATGATACATAATGTTATAAACTATATCGTACTGCTACATAACGTTATACGTTATAACGTATTACCATATAACGTTATACATTACATCGTAATGCTACATAACGTTATACGTTATATCGTAATGCTACATAACGTTATACGTTATATCGTAATGCTACATACCGTTATACGTTATAACGTATTACCATATAACGTTATACGTTACATCGTAATGTTACATAGCGATATACGTCATATCGTAATGCTACATAACGTTATACGTTATATCGTAATGCTACATAACGTTATAAGCTATATCGTACTGCTACATAACGTTATACGTTATAATGTATTACCATATAACGTTATACATTACATCGTAATGCTACATAACGTTATACGTTATATCGTTATGCTACATAACGTTATACATTGTATCGTAATGCAACATAACGTTATACGTTATATCGTACTGCTACATAACGTTATACGTTGTATCGTAATGCTACATAACGTTATACGTTATATCGTAATGCTACATAACGTTATACGTTATATCGTAATGATACATAACGTTATACGTTATATCGTAATGCTACATAACGTTATACGTTATATCGTAATGCTACATAACGTTATACGTTCTAACGTATTACCATATAACGTTATACATTACATCGTAATGCTACATAACGTTTTACGTTATATCGCAATGCTACATAACGTTATACGTTATATCGTAATGCTACATAACGTTATACGTTATATCGTAATGCTACATGACGTTATACGTTACATCGTAATGCTACATAACGTTATACGTTATATCTTACTGCTACATAACGTTGTACGTTATATCATAATGCTACATAACGTTATACGTTATGTCGTACTGCTAGATAACGTTGTACGTTATATCATAATGCTACATAACGTTATACGTTATGTCGTACTGCTACATAACGTTATACGTTATATCGTAATGCTACATAACGTTATAAGCTATATCGCACTGTTACATAGCGTTATACGTTATAACGTATTACCATATAACGTTATACATTACATCGTAATGCTACATAACGTTATACGTTATATCGCAATGCTACATAACGTTATACGTTATATCGTAATGCTACATAACGTTATACGTTATATCGTAATGCTACATACCGTAATACGTTATAACGTATTACCATATAACGTTATACGTTACATCGTAATGTTACATAGCGATATACGTCATATCGTAATGCTACATAACGTTATACGTTATATCGTATTGCTACATAACGTTATAAGCTATATCGTACTGCTACATAACGTTATACGTTATAATGTATTACCATATAACGTTATACATTACATCGTAATGCTACATAACGTTATACGTTATATCGTTATGCTACATAACGTTATACATTGTATCGTAATGCAACATAACGTTATACGTTATATCGTACTGCTACATAACGTTATACGTTGTATCGTAATGCTACATAACGTTATACGTTACATCGTAATGCTACATAACGTTATACGTTATATCGTAATGCTACATAACGTTATACGTTATATCGTAATGCTACATAACGTTATACGTTGTAACGTATTACCATATAACGTTATACGTTACAGCGTAATGTTACATAGCGATATACGTCATATCTTACTGATACATAACGTAGTACGTTATATCATAATGCTACATAACGTTATACGTTATATCGTAATGCTACATAACGTTATACGTTATAACGTAATACTACATAACGTTATACGTTATAACGTAATACTATATAACGTTATACGTTATATCGTAATGCTACATAACGTTATACGTTATATCGTAATGCTACATAACGTTATACGTTATATCGTAATGCTACATAACGTTATACGTTATATCGTAATGCTACATAACGTTATACGTTATAAGTTATTACCATATAACGTTATATGTTACATCGTAATGCTACATAACGTTATACGTTATATCGTAATGCTACATAACGTTATACGTTATATCGTAATGCTACATAACGTTATACGTTATATCGTAATGCTACATAACGTTATACGTTATAACGTATTACCATATAACGTTATACGTTACATCGTAATGTTACATAGCGATATACGTCATATCGTAATGCTACATAACGTTATACGTTATATCGTAATGCTACATAACGTTATACGTTATATCGTAATGCTACATAACGTTATACGTTATATCGTAATGCTACATAACGTTATACGTTATATCGTAATGCTACATAACGTTATACGTTATAAGTTATTACCATATAACGTTATATGTTACATCGTAATGCTACATAACGTTATACGTTATATCGTAATGCTACATAACGTTATACGTTATATCGTAATGCTACATAACGTTATACGTTATATCGTAATGCTACATAACGTTATACGTTATAACGTATTACCATATAACGTTATACGTTACATCGTAATGCTACATAACGTTATACGTTTAAACGTATTACCATATAACGTTATACGTTACATCGTAATGCTAGGTAACGTTATACGTCATATCGTAATGCTACATGACGTTATACGTTATATCGTAATGCCACATAACGTTATACGTTATATCGTACTGCTAGATAACGTTATACGTTATATCGTAATGCTACATAACGTTATACGTTGTATCGTAATGCTACATAACGTTGTACGTTATATCGTATTGCTACATAACGTTATACGTTACATCGTAATGCTACATAACGTTATACGTTATACCGTATTACCATATCACGTTATACGTTATATCGTAATGCTACATAACGTTATACGTTATATCGTAATGCTACATAACGTTATACGTTATAACGTATTACCATATAACGTTATACGTTACATCGTAATGTTACATAGCGATATACGTCATATCGTAATGCTACATAACGTTATACGTTATATCGTAATGCTACATAACGTTATACGTTATATCGTAATGCTACATAACGTTATACGTTATATCGTAATGCTACATAACGTTATACGTTATATCGTAATGCTACATAACGTTATACGTTATAAGTTATTACCATATAACGTTATATGTTACATCGTAATGCTACATAACGTTATACGTTATATCGTAATGCTACATAACGTTATACGTTATATCGTAATGCTACATAACGTTATACGTTGTATCGTAATGCTACATAACGTTATACGTTACATCGTAATGCTACATAACGTTATACGTTATATCGTAATGCTACATAACGTTATACGTTATATCGTAATGCTACATAACGTTATACGTTGTAACGTATTACCATATAACGTTATACGTTACAGCGTAATGTTACATAGCGATATACGTCATATCTTACTGATACATAACGTAGTACGTTATATCATAATGCTACATAACGTTATACGTTATATCGTAATGCTACATAACGTTATACGTTATAACGTAATACTACATAACGTTATACGTTATAACGTAATACTATATAACGTTATACGTTATATCGTAATGCTACATAACGTTATACGTTATATCGTAATGCTACATAACGTTATACGTTATATCGTAATGCTACATAACGTTATACGTTATATCGTAATGCTACATAACGTTATACGTTATAAGTTATTACCATATAACGTTATATGTTACATCGTAATGCTACATAACGTTATACGTTATATCGTAATGCTACATAACGTTATACGTTATATCGTAATGCTACATAACGTTATACGTTATATCGTAATGCTACATAACGTTATACGTTATAACGTATTACCATATAACGTTATACGTTACATCGTAATGTTACATAGCGATATACGTCATATCGTAATGCTACATAACGTTATACGTTATATCGTAATGCTACATAACGTTATACGTTATATCGTAATGCTACATAACGTTATACGTTATATCGTAATGCTACATAACGTTATACGTTATATCGTAATGCTACATAACGTTATACGTTATAAGTTATTACCATATAACGTTATATGTTACATCGTAATGCTACATAACGTTATACGTTATATCGTAATGCTACATAACGTTATACGTTATATCGTAATGCTACATAACGTTATACGTTATATCGTAATGCTACATAACGTTATACGTTATAACGTATTACCATATAACGTTATACGTTACATCGTAATGCTACATAACGTTATACGTTTAAACGTATTACCATATAACGTTATACGTTACATCGTAATGCTAGGTAACGTTATACGTCATATCGTAATGCTACATGACGTTATACGTTATATCGTAATGCCACATAACGTTATACGTTATATCGTACTGCTAGATAACGTTATACGTTATATCGTAATGCTACATAACGTTATACGTTGTATCGTAATGCTACATAACGTTGTACGTTATATCGTATTGCTACATAACGTTATACGTTACATCGTAATGCTACATAACGTTATACGTTATACCGTATTACCATATCACGTTATACGTTATATCGTAATGCTACATAACGTTATAGGTTATATCTTACTGCTCCGTAACGTTATACGTTATATCGTAATGCTACATAACGTTATACGTTATATGGTAATGCTACATATCGTTATACGTTATAACGTATTACCATATAACGTTATTCGTTATAACGTAATAATACATAACGTTATACGTTATAACGTAATACTATATAACGTTATACGTTATATCGTTATGCTACATAACGTTATACGTTATATCGTAATGCTACACAACGTTATGCGTTATATTGTAATGCTACATAGCGTTATACGTTATATGGTAATGCTACATATCGTTATACGTTATAACGTATTACCATATAACGTTATTGGTTATATCGTAATGCTACATAACGTTATACGTTATATCGTAATGCTACATAACGTTATACGTTATAACGTATTACCATATAACGTTATACGTTACATCGTAATGCTACATAACGTTATACGTTATATCGTAATGCTACATAACGTTATACGCTATATCGTACTGCTACATAACGTTATACGTTATATCGTAATGCTACATAACGTTATACGTTATAACGTAATAATACATAACGTTATACGTTATAACGTAATACTATATAACGTTATACGTTATATCGTTATGCTACATAACGTTATACGTTATATCGTAATGCTACACAACGTTATGCGTTATATTGTAATGCTACATAGCGTTATACGTTATATGGTAATGCTACATATCGTTATACGTTATAACGTATTACCATATAACGTTATTGGTTATATCGTAATGCTACATAACGTTATACGTTATATCGTAATGCTACATAACGTTATACGTTATAACGTATTACCATATAACGTTATACGTTACATCGTAATGCTACATAACGTTATACGTTATATCGTAATGCTACACAACGTTATACGATATATTGTAATGCTACATAACGTTATACGTTATCTGGTAATGCTACATATCGTTATACGTTATAACTTATTACCATATAACGTTATTCGTTATATCGTAATGCTATATAACGTTATACGTTATATCGTAATGCTACATAACGTTATACGTTATGTCGGAATGCTACATAACGTTATACGTTATATCGTAATGCTACATGGCGTTATACGTTATATCGTAATGCTACATAACGTTATACGTTATATCCTAATGCTATATAACGTTATACGCTGTATCGTAATGCTACATAGCGTTATACGTTATAACGTAATACTACATAACGTTATACGTTATATTGTAATGCTACATAACGTTATAAGTTATATGGTAATGCTACATAACGTTATACGTTATAATGTATTACCATATAACGTTATACACTATATCGTAATGCTACATAACGTTATACGTTATATCGTAATGCTACATAACGTTATACGTTATATCGTAATGCTACATAACGTTATATGTTATATCGTAATGCCACACAACGTTATACGTTATAACGTATTACCATATAACGTTATACTTTATATAGTAATGCTACATAACGTTATACGTTATATCTTACTGCTACATAACGTTATGAGTTATATCGTAATGCTACATAACGTTATACGTTATGTCGGAATGCTACATAACGTTATACGTTATATCGTAATGCTACATGACGTTATACGTTATATCGTAATGCTACATAACGTTATACGTTATATCCTAATGCTACATAACGTTATACGCTGTATCGTAATGCTACATAGCGTTATACGTTATAACGTAATACTACATAACGTTATACGTTATATTGTAATGCTACATAACGTTATAAGTTATATGGTAATGCTACATAACGTTATACGTTATAATGTATTACCATATAACGTTATACATTATATCGTAATGCTACATAACGTTATACGTTATATCGTAATGCTACATAACGTTATACGTTATATCGTAATGCTACATAACGTTATACGTTATAACGTATTACCATATAACGTTATACGTTATATCGTAATGCTACATAACGTTATACGTTATATCGTAATGCTACACAACGTTATACGTCATATTGTAATGCTACGTAACGTTATACGTTATATGGTAATGCTACATATCGTTATACGTTATAACGTATTACCATATAACGTTATTCGTTATATGGTAATGCTACATAACGTTGTACGTTATAACGTATTACCATATAACGTTATAAGTTACATCGTAATGCTACATAACGTTATACGTCATATCGTAATGCTACATAACGTTATACGTTATATCGTAATGCTACATAACGTTATACGCTATATCGTACTGCTACATAACGTTATACCTTATATCGTAATTCTACATAACGTTATACGTTGTATCGTAATGCTACATAACGTTATACGTTATATCGTAATGCTGCATAACGTTATACGTTATAACGTAATACTACATAACGTTATACGTTATAACGTAATACTACATAACGTTATAAGTTATAACGTATTACCATATAACGTTATACGTTATATCGTAATGCTACATAACGTTATACGTTATATCGTAATGCTACATAACGTTATACCTTATATCGTAATTCTACATAACGTTATACGTTATAACGTAATACTATATAACGTTATACGTTATATCGTTATGCTACATAACGTTATACGTTATATCGTAATGCTACACAACGTTATACGTTATATTGTAATGCTACATAACGTTATACATTATATGGTAATGCTACATATCGTTATACGTTATAACGTATTACCATATAACGTTATTCGTTATATCGTAATGCTACATAACGTTATACGTTATATCGTAATGCTACATAACGTTATACGTTATAACGTATTACCATATAACGTTATACGTTACATCGTAATGCTACATAACGTTATATGTTATATCGTAATGCTACACAACGTTATACGTTATATTGTAAGGCTACATAACGCTATACGTTATATGGTAATGCTACATATCGTTATACGTTATAACGTATTACCATATGACGTTATTCGTTATATGGTAATGCTACATAACGTTGTACGTTATAACGTATTACCATACAACGTTATAAGTTACATCGTAATGCTACATAACGTTATACGTCATATCGTAGTGCTACATAACGTTATCCGTTATATCGTAATGCTACATAACGTTATAGGTTATATCTCACTGCTACATAGCGTTATACGTTATATGGTATTGCTACATAACGTTATACGTTATATCGTAATGCTACATAACGTTATACGGTATATCGTAATGCTACATAACGTTATACGTTATATCTTTCTGCTACACAACGTTACACGTTATATTGTAATGCTACATAACGTTATACGTTATATGGTAATGCTACATATCGTTATACGTTATAACGTATTACCTTATAACGTTATTCGTTATATCGTAATGCTACATAACGTTATACGTTATATCGTAATGCTACATAACGTTATACGTTATATCGTAATGCTACATAACGTTATACGTTATATCGTAATGCTACATAACGTTATACGTTATAACGTATTACCATATAACGTTATACGTTACATCGTAATGCTACATAACGTTATACGTTATATCGTAATGCTGGATAACGTTATACGTCATGTCGTAATGCTACATAACGTTATACGTTATATCGTAATGCCACATAACGTTATACGCTATATCGTACTGCTAGATAACGTTATACGTTATATCGTAATGCTACACAACGTTATACGTTATATTGTAATGCTACATAACGTTATAAGTTATATGGTTATGCTACATAACGTTATACGTTATAATGTATTACCATATAACGTTATACATTATATCGTAATGCTACATAACGTTATCCGCTATATCGTAATGCTACATAACGTTACACGTTATATCGTAATGCTACATAACGTTATACGTTATAACGTATTACCATATAACGTTATACGTTACATCATAATGCTGGATAACGTTATACGTCATGTCGTAATGCTACATAACGTTATACGTTATATCGTAATGCCACATAACGTTATACGCTATATCGTACTGCTAGATAACGTTATACGTTATATCGTAATGCTACATAACGTTATACGTTGTATCGTAATGCTACATAACGTTGTACGTTATATCGTAGTGCTACAAAACGTTATACGTTATATCGTAATGCTACATAACGTTATACGTTATAACGTATTACCATATAACGTTATACGTTACATCGTAATGCTACATAACGTTATACGTTATATCGTTATGCTACATAACGTTACACATTGTATCGTAATGCAACATAACGTTATACGTTATATCGTACTGCTACATAACGTTATACGTTGTATCGTACTGCTACATAACGTTATACGTTGTATCGTAATGCTACATAACGTTATACGTTATATCGTAATGCTACATAACGTTATACGTTATACCGTAATGATACATAATGTTATAAACTATATCGTACTGCTACATAACGTTATACGTTATAACGTATTACCATATAACGTTATACATTACATCGTAATGCTACATAACGTTATACGTTATATCGTAATGCTACATAACGTTATACGTTATATCGTAATGCTACATACCGTTATACGTTATAACGTATTACCATATAACGTTATACGTTACATCGTAATGTTACATAGCGATATACGTCATATCGTAATGCTACATAACGTTATACGTTATATCGTAATGCTACATAACGTTATAAGCTATATCGTACTGCTACATAACGTTATACGTTATAATGTATTACCATATAACGTTATACATTACATCGTAATGCTACATAACGTTATACGTTATATCGTTATGCTACATAACGTTATACATTGTATCGTAATGCAACATAACGTTATACGTTATATCGTACTGCTACATAACGTTATACGTTGTATCGTAATGCTACATAACGTTATACGTTATATCGTAATGCTACATAACGTTATACGTTATATCGTAATGATACATAACGTTATACGTTATATCGTAATGCTACATAACGTTATACGTTATATCGTAATGCTACATAACGTTATACGTTCTAACGTATTACCATATAACGTTATACATTACATCGTAATGCTACATAACGTTTTACGTTATATCGCAATGCTACATAACGTTATACGTTATATCGTAATGCTACATAACGTTATACGTTATATCGTAATGCTACATGACGTTATACGTTACATCGTAATGCTACATAACGTTATACGTTATATCTTACTGCTACATAACGTTGTACGTTATATCATAATGCTACATAACGTTATACGTTATGTCGTACTGCTAGATAACGTTGTACGTTATATCATAATGCTACATAACGTTATACGTTATGTCGTACTGCTACATAACGTTATACGTTATATCGTAATGCTACATAACGTTATAAGCTATATCGCACTGTTACATAGCGTTATACGTTATAACGTATTACCATATAACGTTATACATTACATCGTAATGCTACATAACGTTATACGTTATATCGCAATGCTACATAACGTTATACGTTATATCGTAATGCTACATAACGTTATACGTTATATCGTAATGCTACATACCGTAATACGTTATAACGTATTACCATATAACGTTATACGTTACATCGTAATGTTACATAGCGATATACGTCATATCGTAATGCTACATAACGTTATACGTTATATCGTATTGCTACATAACGTTATAAGCTATATCGTACTGCTACATAACGTTATACGTTATAATGTATTACCATATAACGTTATACATTACATCGTAATGCTACATAACGTTATACGTTATATCGTTATGCTACATAACGTTATACATTGTATCGTAATGCAACATAACGTTATACGTTATATCGTACTGCTACATAACGTTATACGTTGTATCGTAATGCTACATAACGTTATACGTTACATCGTAATGCTACATAACGTTATACGTTATATCGTAATGCTACATAACGTTATACGTTATATCGTAATGCTACATAACGTTATACGTTGTAACGTATTACCATATAACGTTATACGTTACAGCGTAATGTTACATAGCGATATACGTCATATCTTACTGATACATAACGTAGTACGTTATATCATAATGCTACATAACGTTATACGTTATATCGTAATGCTACATAACGTTATACGTTATAACGTAATACTACATAACGTTATACGTTATAACGTAATACTATATAACGTTATACGTTATATCGTAATGCTACATAACGTTATACGTTATATCGTAATGCTACATAACGTTATACGTTATATCGTAATGCTACATAACGTTATACGTTATATCGTAATGCTACATAACGTTATACGTTATAAGTTATTACCATATAACGTTATATGTTACATCGTAATGCTACATAACGTTATACGTTATATCGTAATGCTACATAACGTTATACGTTATATCGTAATGCTACATAACGTTATACGTTATATCGTAATGCTACATAACGTTATACGTTATAACGTATTACCATATAACGTTATACGTTACATCGTAATGTTACATAGCGATATACGTCATATCGTAATGCTACATAACGTTATACGTTATATCGTAATGCTACATAACGTTATACGTTATATCGTAATGCTACATAACGTTATACGTTATATCGTAATGCTACATAACGTTATACGTTATATCGTAATGCTACATAACGTTATACGTTATAAGTTATTACCATATAACGTTATATGTTACATCGTAATGCTACATAACGTTATACGTTATATCGTAATGCTACATAACGTTATACGTTATATCGTAATGCTACATAACGTTATACGTTATATCGTAATGCTACATAACGTTATACGTTATAACGTATTACCATATAACGTTATACGTTACATCGTAATGCTACATAACGTTATACGTTTAAACGTATTACCATATAACGTTATACGTTACATCGTAATGCTAGGTAACGTTATACGTCATATCGTAATGCTACATGACGTTATACGTTATATCGTAATGCCACATAACGTTATACGTTATATCGTACTGCTAGATAACGTTATACGTTATATCGTAATGCTACATAACGTTATACGTTGTATCGTAATGCTACATAACGTTGTACGTTATATCGTATTGCTACATAACGTTATACGTTACATCGTAATGCTACATAACGTTATACGTTATACCGTATTACCATATCACGTTATACGTTATATCGTAATGCTACATAACGTTATAGGTTATATCTTACTGCTCCGTAACGTTATACGTTATATCGTAATGCTACATAACGTTATACGTTATATGGTAATGCTACATATCGTTATACGTTATAACGTATTACCATATAACGTTATTCGTTATAACGTAATAATACATAACGTTATACGTTATAACGTAATACTATATAACGTTATACGTTATATCGTTATGCTACATAACGTTATACGTTATATCGTAATGCTACACAACGTTATGCGTTATATTGTAATGCTACATAGCGTTATACGTTATATGGTAATGCTACATATCGTTATACGTTATAACGTATTACCATATAACGTTATTGGTTATATCGTAATGCTACATAACGTTATACGTTATATCGTAATGCTACATAACGTTATACGTTATAACGTATTACCATATAACGTTATACGTTACATCGTAATGCTACATAACGTTATACGTTATATCGTAATGCTACATAACGTTATACGCTATATCGTACTGCTACATAACGTTATACGTTATATCGTAATGCTACATAACGTTATACGTTATAACGTAATAATACATAACGTTATACGTTATAACGTAATACTATATAACGTTATACGTTATATCGTTATGCTACATAACGTTATACGTTATATCGTAATGCTACACAACGTTATGCGTTATATTGTAATGCTACATAGCGTTATACGTTATATGGTAATGCTACATATCGTTATACGTTATAACGTATTACCATATAACGTTATTGGTTATATCGTAATGCTACATAACGTTATACGTTATATCGTAATGCTACATAACGTTATACGTTATAACGTATTACCATATAACGTTATACGTTACATCGTAATGCTACATAACGTTATACGTTATATCGTAATGCTACACAACGTTATACGATATATTGTAATGCTACATAACGTTATACGTTATCTGGTAATGCTACATATCGTTATACGTTATAACTTATTACCATATAACGTTATTCGTTATATCGTAATGCTATATAACGTTATACGTTATATCGTAATGGTACATAACGTTATACGTTATGTCGGAATGCTACATAACGTTATACGTTATATCGTAATGCTACATGGCGTTATACGTTTTATCGTAATGCTACATAACGTTATACGTTATATCCTAATGCTATATAACGTTATACGCTGTATCGTAATGCTACATAGCGTTATACGTTATAACGTAATACTACATAACGTTATACGTTATATTGTAATGCTACATAACGTTATAAGTTATATGGTAATGCTACATAACGTTATACGTTATAATGTATTACCATATAACGTTATACACTATATCGTAATGCTACATAACGTTATACGTTATATCGTAATGCTACATAACGTTATACGTTATATCGTAATGCTACATAACGTTATATGTTATATCGTAATGCCACACAACGTTATACGTTATAACGTATTACCATATAACGTTATACTTTATATAGTAATGCTACATAACGTTATACGTTATATCTTACTGCTACATAACGTTATGAGTTATATCGTAATGCTACATAACGTTATACGTTATGTCGGAATGCTACATAACGTTATACGTTATATCGTAATGCTACATGACGTTATACGTTATATCGTAATGCTACATAACGTTATACGTTATATCCTAATGCTACATAACGTTATACGCTGTATCGTAATGCTACATAGCGTTATACGTTATAACGTAATACTACATAACGTTATACGTTATATTGTAATGCTACATAACGTTATAAGTTATATGGTAATGCTACATAACGTTATACGTTATAATGTATTACCATATAACGTTATACATTATATCGTAATGCTACATAACGTTATACGTTATATCGTAATGCTACATAACGTTATGCGTTATATCGTAATGCTACATAACGTTATACGTTATAACGTATTACCATATAACGTTATACGTTATATCGTAATGCTACATAACGTTATACGTTATATCGTAATGCTACACAACGTTATACGTCATATTGTAATGCTACGTAACGTTATACGTTATATGGTAATGCTACATATCGTTATACGTTATAACGTATTACCATATAACGTTATTCGTTATATGGTAATGCTACATAACGTTGTACGTTATAACGTATTACCATATAACGTTATAAGTTACATCGTAATGCTACATAACGTTATACGTCATATCGTAATGCTACATAACATTATACGTTATATCGTAATGCTACATAACGTTATACGCTATATCGTACTGCTACATAACGTTATACCTTATATCGTAATTCTACATAACGTTATACGTTGTATCGTAATGCTACATAACGTTATACGTTATATCGTAATGCTGCATAACGTTATACGTTATAACGTAATACTACATAACGTTATACGTTATAACGTAATACTACATAACGTTATAAGTTATAACGTATTACCATATAACGTTATACGTTATATCGTAATGCTACATAACGTTATACGTTATATCGTAATGCTACATAACGTTATACCTTATATCGTAATTCTACATAACGTTATACGTTATAACGTAATACTATATAACGTTATACGTTATATCGTTATGCTACATAACGTTATACGTTATATCGTAATGCTACACAACGTTATACGTTATATTGTAATGCTACATAACGTTATACATTATATGGTAATGCTACATATCGTTATACGTTATAACGTATTACCATATAACGTTATTCGTTATATCGTAATGCTACATAACGTTATACGTTATATCGTAATGCTACATAACGTTATACGTTATAACGTATTACCATATAACGTTATACGTTACATCGTAATGCTACATAACGTTATATGTTATATCGTAATGCTACACAACGTTATACGTTATATTGTAAGGCTACATAACGCTATACGTTATATGGTAATGCTACATATCGTTATACGTTATAACGTATTACCATATGACGTTATTCGTTATATGGTAATGCTACATAACGTTGTACGTTATAACGTATTACCATACAACGTTATAAGTTACATCGTAATGCTACATAACGTTATACGTCATATCGTTGTGCTACATAACGTTATCCGTTATATCGTAATGCTACATAACGTAATAGGTTATATCTCACTGCTACATAGCGTTATACGTTATATGGTATTGCTACATAACGTTATACGTTATATCGTAATGCTACATAACGTTATACGGTATATCGTAATGCTACATAACGTTATACGTTATATCTTTCTGCTACACAACGTTACACGTTATATTGTAATGCTACATAACGTTATACGTTATATGGTAATGCTACATATCGTTATACGTTATAACGTATTACCTTATAACGTTATTCGTTATATCGTAATGCTACATAACGTTATACGTTATATCGTAATGCTACATAACGTTATACGTTATATCGTAATGCTACATAACGTTATACGTTATATCGTAATGCTACATAACGTTATACGTTATAACGTATTACCATATAACGTTATACGTTACATCGTAATGCTACATAACGTTATACGTTACATCGTAATGCTGGATAACGTTATACGTCATGTCGTAATGCTACATAACGTTATACGTTATATCGTAATGCCACATAACGTTATACGCTATATCGTACTGCTAGATAACGTTATACGTTATATCGTAATGCTACACAACGTTATACGTTATATTGTAATGCTACATAACGTTATAAGTTATATGGTTATGCTACATAACGTTATACGTTATAATGTATTACCATATAACGTTATACATTATATCGTAATGCTACATAACGTTATCCGCTATATCGTAATGCTACATAACGTTATACGTTATATCGTAATGCTACATAACGTTATACGTTATAACGTATTACCATATAACGTTATACGTTACATCATAATGCTGGATAACGTTATACGTCATGTCGTAATGCTACATAACGTTATACGTTATATCGTAATGCCACATAACGTTATACGCTATATCGTACTGCTAGATAACGTTATACGTTATATCGTAATGCTACATAACGTTATACGTTGTATCGTAATGCTACATAACGTTGTACGTTATATCGTAGTGCTACAAAACGTTATACGTTATATCGTAATGCTACATAACGTTATACGTTATAACGTATTACCATATAACGTTATACGTTACATCGTAATGCTACATAACGTTATACGTTATATCGTAATGCTACACAACGTTATACGTCATATTGTAATGCTACATAACGTTATAAGTTATATGGTAATGCTACATATCGTTATACGTTATAACGTATTACCATATAACGTTATTCGTTATATGGTAATGCCACATAACGTTATACGCTATATCGTACTGCTAGATAACGTTATACGTTATATCGTAATGCTACATAAAGTTATACGTTGTATCGTAATGCTACATAACGTTGTACGTTATATCGTAATGCTACAAAACGTTATACGTTATATTGTAATGCTACATAACGTTATACGTTATATGGTAATGCTACATATCGTTATACGTTATATCGTATTACCATATAACGTTATTCGTTATATCGTAATGCTACATAATGTTATACGTTATATCGTAATGCTACATAACGTTATACGTTATATCGTAATGCTACATAACGTTATACGTTATAACGTAATACTACATAACGTTATACGTTATAACGTAATACTATATAACGTTATACGTTATATCGTTATGCTACATAACGTTATACATTATATCGCAATGCTACATAACGTTATACGTTATATCGTAATGCTACATAACGTTATACGTTGTATCGTAATGCTACATAACGTTGTACGTTATATCGTAATGCTACATAACGTTATACGTTATATCGTAATGCTACATAACGTTATACGTTATAACGTATTACCATATAACGTTATACGTTATATCGTAATGCTACATAACGTTATAGGTTATATCTTACTGCTACATAACGTTATACGTTATATGGTAATGCTACATAACGTTATACGTTATATCGTAATGCTACATAATGTTATACGGTATATCGTAATGCTACATAACGTTATACGTTATATCTTTCTGCTACATAACGTTATACGTTATAACGTATTACCATATAACGTTATATGTTACATCGTAATGCTACATAACGTTATCCGTTATATCGTAATGCTACATAACGTTATACGTTATATCGTAATGCTACATAACGTTATACGTTATATCGTAATGCTACATAACGTTATACGTTATAACGTAATCCTACATAACGTTATACGTTATAACGTAATACTATATAACGTTATACGTTATATCGTTATGCTACATAACGTTATACATTATATCGTAATGCTACATAACGTTATACGTTATATCGTAATGCTACATAACGTTATACGTTGTATCGTAATGCTACATAACGTTGTACGTTATATCGTGTTGCTACATAACGTTATACGTTATATCGTAATGCTACGTAACGTTACACGTTATAACGTAATGCTACATAACGTTATACGTTATAACGTATTACCATATAACGTTATTCGTTATATCGTAATGCTACGTAACGTTATAGGTTAAATCTTACTGCTACATAACGTTATACGTTATATCGTAATGCTACATAACGTTATACGTTATATCGTAATGCTACATAACGTTATACGTTATAACGTATTACCATATGTCGTTATACGTTATATCGTAATGCTACATAACGTTATAGGTTATATCTTACTGCTACATAACGTTATACGTTATATCGTAATGCTACATAACGTTATACGTTATATCGTAATGCTGCACAACGTTATACGTTATAACGTATTACCATATAACGTTATACGTTATATCGTAATGCTACATAACGTTATACGTTATATCGTAATGCTACATAACGTTATACGTTATATCGTAATGCTACATAACGTTATACGTTATAACGTAATACTACATAACGTTATACGTTATAACGTAATACTATATAACGTTATACGTTATATCGTAATGCTACATAACGTTATACGTTACATCGTAATGCTACATAACGTTATACGTTATAACGTATTACCATATAACGTTATACGTTACATCGTAATGCTACATAACGTTATCCGTTATATCGTAATGCTACATAATGTTATACGTTATATCGTAATGCTACATAACGTTATACGTTTAAACGTATTACGATATAACGTTATACGTTACATCGTAATGCTAGATAACGTTATACGCTATATCGTACTGCTAGATAACGTTATACGTTATATTGTAATGCCACATAACGTTATACGTTATATGGTAATGCTACATATCGTTATACGTTATAACGTATTACCATATAACGTTATTCGTTATATCCTAATGCTACATAACGTTATACGTTATATCGTAATGCTACATAACGTTATACGTTATATAGTAATGCTACATAACGTTATACGTTATAACGTATTACCATATAACGTTATACGTTACATCGTAATGCTACATAACGTCATACGTTATATCGTAATGCTACATAATGTTATACGTTATATCGTAATGCTACATAACGTTATACGTTTAAACGTATTACGATATAACGTTATACGTTACATCGTAATGCTAGATAACGTTATACGCTATATCGTACTGCTAGATAACGTTATACGTTATGTCGTAATGCTACATAACGTTATACGTTGTATCGTAATGCTACATAACGTTGTACGTTATATCGTAATGCTACATAACGTTATACGTTATATCGTAATGCTACATAACGTTATACGTTATAACGTATTACCATATAACGTTATACGTTATATCGTAATGCTACATAACGTTATAGGTTATATCTTACTGCTACATAACGTTATACGTTATATCGTAATGCTACATAACGTTATACGTTATATCGTAATGCTGCACATCGTTATACGTTATAACGTATTACCATATAACGTTATACGTTATATCGTAATGCTACATAACGTTATACGTTATATCTTTCTGCTACACAACGTTACACGTTATATTGTAATGCTACATAACGTTATACGTTATATGGTAATGCTACATATCCTTATACGTTATAACGTATTACCTTATAACGTTATTCGTTATATCGTAATGCTACATAACGTTATACGTTATATCGTAATGCTACATAACGTTATACGTTATATCGTAATGCTACATAACGTTATACGTTATAACGTATTAACATATAACGTTATACGTTTCATCGTAATGCTACATAACGTCATACGTTATATCGTAATGCTACATAACGTCATACGGTATATCGTAATGCTACATAACGTTATACGTTATATCTTTCTGCTACACAACGTTACACGTTATATTGTAATGCTACATAACGTTATACGTTATATGGTAATGCTACATATCCTTATACGTTATAACGTATTACCTTATAACGTTATTCGTTATATCGTAATGCTACATAACGTTATACGTTATATCGTAATGCTACATAACGTTATACGTTATATCGTAATGCTACATATCGTTATACGTTATAACGTATTAACATATAACGTTATACGTTACATCGTAATGCTACATAACGTTATACGTTACATCGTAATGCTGGATAACGTTATACGTCATGTCGTAATGCTACATAACGTTATACGTTATATCGTAATGCCACATAACGTTATATGGTATATCGTACTGCTAGATAACGTTATACGTTATATCGTAATGCTACACAACGTTATACGTTATATTGTAATGCTACATAACGTTATAAGTTATATGGTTATGCTACATAACGTTATACGTTATAATGTATTACCATATAACGTTATACATTATATCGTAGTGCTACATAACGTTATCCGCTATATCGTAATGCTACATAACGTTATACGTTATATCGTAATGCTACATAACGTTATACGTTATAGCGTATTACCATATAACGTTATACGTTACATCGTAATGCTGGATAACGTTATACGTCATGTCGTAATGCTACATAACGTTATACGTTATATCGTAATGCCACATAACGTTATACGCTATATCGTACTGCTAGATAACGTTATACGTTATATCGTAATGCTACATAACGTTATACGTTGTATCGTAATCCTACATAACGTTGTACGTTATATCGTAATGCTACAAAACGTTATACGTTATTTCGTAATGCTACATAACGTTATACGTTATAACGTATTACCATATAACGTTATACGTTACATCGTAATGCTACATAACGTTATACGTTATATCGTAATGCTACACAACGTTATACGTCATATTGTAATGCTACATAACGTTATACGTTATATGGTAATGCTACATATCGTTATACGTTATAACGTATTACCATATAACGTTATTCGTTATATGGTAATGCCACATAACGTTATACGCTATATCGTACTGCTAGATAACGTTATACGTTATATCGTAATGCTACATAACGTTATACGTTGTATCGTAATGCTACATAACGTTGTACGTTATATCGTAATGCTACAAAACGTTATACGTTATATTGTAATGCTACATAACGTTATACGTAATATGGTAATGCTACATATCGTTATACGTTATATCGTATTACCATATAACGTTATTCGTTATATCGTAATGCTACATAATGTTATACGTTCTATCGTAATGCTACATAACGTTATACGTTATATCGTAATGCTACATAACGTTATACGTTATAACGTAATACTACATAACGTTATACGTTATAACGTAATACTATATAACGTTATACGTTATATCGTTATGCTACATAACGTTATACATTATATCGCAATGCTACATAACGTTATACGTTATATCGTAATGCTACATAACGTTATACGTTGTATCGTAATGCTACATAACGTTGTACGTTATATCGTAATGCTACATAACGTTATACGTTATATCGTAATGCTACATAACGTTATACGTTATAACGTATTACCATATAACGTTATACGTTATATCGTAATGCTACATAACGTTATAGGTTATATCTTACTGCTACATAACGTTATACGTTATATGGTAATGCTACATAACGTTATACGTTATATCGTAATGCTACATAACGTTATACGGTATATCGTAATGCTACATAACGTTATACGTTATATCTTTCTGCTACATAACGTTATACGTTATAACGTATTACCATATAACGTTATATGTTACATCGTAATGCTACATAACGTTATCCGTTATATCGTAATGCTACATAACGTTATACGTTATATCGTAATGCTACATAACGTTATACGTTATATCGTAATGCTACATAACGTTATACGTTATATCGTAATGCTACATAACGTTATTCGTTATATCGTAATGCTACATAACGTTATACGTTATATCGTAATGCTACATAACGTTATACGTTATATCGTAATGCTACATAACGTTATACGTTATAACGTATTACCATATAACGTTATATGTTACATCGTAATGCTACATAACGTTATCCGTTATATCGTAATGCTACATAACGTTATACGTTATATCGTAATGCTACATAACGTTATACGTTATATCGTAATGCTGCACAACGTTATACGTTATAACGTATTACCATATAACGTCATACGTTATATCGTAATGCTACATAACGTTATACGTTATATCGTAATGCTACATAACGTTATACGTTATATCGTAATGCTACATAACGTTATACGTTATAACGTAATACTACATAACGTTATACGTTATAACGTAATACTATATAACGTTATACGTTATATCGTTATGCTACATAACGTTATACGTTATATAGTAATGCTACACAACGTTACACGTTATATTGTAATGCTACATAACGTTATACGTTATATGGTAATGCTACATATCGTTATACGTTATAACGTATAACCATATAACGTTATTCGTTATATAGTAATGCTACATAACGTTATACGTTATATCGCAATGCTACATAACGTTATACGTTATATCGTAATGCTACATAACGTTATACGTTACATCGTAATGCTACATAACGTTATACGTTATAACGTATTACCATACAACGTTATACGTTACATCGTAATGCTACGTAACGTTATCCGTTATATCGTAATGCTACATAATGTTATACGTTATATCGTAATGCTACATAACGTTATACGTTTAAACGTATTACGATATAACGTTATACGTTACATCGTAATGCTAGATAACGTTATACGCTATATCGTACTGCTAGATAACGTTATACGTTATATCGTAATGCTACATAACGTTATACGTTGTATCGTAATGCTACATAACGTTGTACGTTATATCGTAATGCTACATAACGTTATACGTTATATCGTAATGCTACATAACGTTATACGTTATAACGTATTACCATATAACGTTATACGTTATATCGTAATGCTACATAACGTTATAGGTTATATCTTACTGCTACATAACGTTATACGTTATATCGTAATGCTACATAACGTTATACGTTATATCGTAATGCTGCACAACGTTATACGTTATAACGTATTACCATATAACGTTATACGTTATATCGTAATGCTACATAACGTTATACGTTATATCGTAATGCTACATAACGTTATAGGTTATATCTTACTGCTACATAACGTTATACGTTATATGGTAATGCTACATAACGTTATACGTTATATCGTAATGCTACATAACGTTGTACGTTATATCGTAATGCTACATAACTTTATACGTTATATCGTAATGCTACATAACGTTATACGTTATAACGTATTACCATGTAACGTTATACGTTATATCGTAATGCTACATAACGTTATAGGTTATATCTTACTGCTACATAACGTTATACGTTATATCGTAATGCTACATAACGTTATACGTTATATCGTAATGCTGCACAACGTTATACGTTATAACGTATTACCATATAACGTTATACGTTATATCGTAATGCTACATAACGTTATACGTTATATCGTAATGCTACATAACGTTATACGTTATATCGTAATGCTACATAACGTTATACGATATAACGTATTACCTTATAACGTTATTCGTTATATCGTAATGCTACATAACGTTATACGTTATATCGTAATGCTACATAACGTTATACGTTATATCGTAATGCTACATAACGTTATACGTTATAACGTATTACCATATAACGTTATACGTTACATCGTAATGCTACATAACGTTATACGTTACATCGTAATGCTGGATAACGTTATACGTCATGTCGTAATGCTACATAACGTTATACGTTATATCGTAATGCCACATAACGTTATACGCTATATCGTACTGCTAGATAACGTTATACGTTATATCGTAATGCTACACAACGTTATACGTTATATTGTAATGCTACATAACGTTATAAGTTATATGGTTATGCTACATAACGTTATACGTTATAATGTATTACCATATAACGTTATACATTATATCGTAATGCTACATAATGTTATCCGCTATATCGTAATGCTACATAACGTTATACGTTATATCGTAATGCTACATAACGTTATACGTTATAACGTATTACCATATAACGTTATACGTTACATCGTAATGCTGGATAACGTTATACGTCATGTCGTAATGCTACATAACGTTATACGTTATATCGTAATGCCACATAACGTTATACGCTATATCGTACTGCTAGATAACGTTATACGTTATATCGTAATGCTACATAACGTTATACGTTGTATCGTAATGCTACATAACGTTGTACGTTATATCGTAATGCTACAAAACGTTATACGTTATATCGTAATGCTACATAACGTTATACGTTATAACGTATTACCATATAACGTTATACGTTACATCGTAATGCTACATAACGTTATAGGTTATATCTTACTGCTACATAACGTTATACGTTATATCGTAATGCTACATAACGTTATACGTTATATCGTAATGCTGCACAACGTTATACGTTATAACGTATTACCATATAACGTTATACGTTATATCGTAATGCTACATAACGTTATACGTTATATCGTAATGCTACATAACGTTATACGTTATATCGTAATGCTACATAACGTTATACGATATAACGTATTACCTTATAACGTTATTCGTTATATCGTAATGCTACATAACGTTATACGTTATATCGTAATGCTACATAACGTTATACGTTATATCGTAATGCTACATAACGTTATACGTTATAACGTATTACCATATAACGTTATACGTTACATCGTAATGCTACATAACGTTATACGTTACATCGTAATGCTGGATAACGTTATACGTCATGTCGTAATGCTACATAACGTTATACGTTATATCGTAATGCTACATAACGTTATACGTTATATCGTAATGCTACATAACGTTATACGATATAACGTATTACCTTATAACGTTATTCGTTATATCGTAATGCTACATAACGTTATACGTTATATCGTAATGCTACATAACGTTATACGTTATATCGTAATGCTACATAACGTTATACGTTATAACGTATTACCATATAACGTTATACGTTACATCGTAATGCTACATAACGTTATACGTTACATCGTAATGCTGGATAACGTTATACGTCATGTCGTAATGCTACATAACGTTATACGTTATATCGTAATGCCACATAACGTTATACGCTATATCGTACTGCTAGATAACGTTATACGTTATATCGTAATGCTACACAACGTTATACGTTATATTGTAATGCTACATAACGTTATAAGTTATATGGTTATGCTACATAACGTTATACGTTATAATGTATTACCATATAACGTTATACATTATATCGTAATGCTACATAATGTTATCCGCTATATCGTAATGCTACATAACGTTATACGTTATATCGTAATGCTACATAACGTTATACGTTATAACGTATTACCATATAACGTTATACGTTACATCGTAATGCTGGATAACGTTATACGTCATGTCGTAATGCTACATAACGTTATACGTTATATCGTAATGCCACATAACGTTATACGCTATATCGTACTGCTAGATAACGTTATACGTTATATCGTAATGCTACATAACGTTATACGTTGTATCGTAATGCTACATAACGTTGTACGTTATATCGTAATGCTACAAAACGTTATACGTTATATCGTAATGCTACATAACGTTATACGTTATAACGTATTACCATATAACGTTATACGTTACATCGTAATGCTACATAACGTTATACGTTATATCGTAATGCTACACAACGTTATACGTCATATTGTAATGCTACATAACGTTATACGTTATATGGTAATGCTACATATCGTTATACGTTATAACGTATTACCATATAACGTTATTCGTTATATGGTAATGCCACATAACGTTATACGCTATATCGTACTGCTAGATAACGTTATACGTTATATCGTAATGCTACATAACGTTATACGTTGTATCGTAATGCTACATAACGTTGTACGTTATATCGTAATGCTACAAAACGTTATACGTTATATTGTAATGCTACATAACGTTATACGTTATATGGTAATGCTACATATCGTTATACGTTATATCGTATTGCCATATAACGTTATTCGTTATATCGTAATGCTACATAATGTTATACGTTATATCGTAATGCTACATAACGTTATACGTTATATCGTAATGCTACATAACGTTATACGTTATATCGTAATGCCACATAACGTTATACGCTATATCGTACTGCTAGATAACGTTATACGTTATATCGTAATGCTACATAACGTTATACGTTGTATCGTAATGCTACATAACGTTGTACGTTATATCGTAATGCTACAATACGTTATACGTTATATCGTAATGCTACATAACGTTATACGTTATAACGTATTACCATATAACGTTATACGTTACATCGTAATGCTACATAACGTTATACGTTATATCGTAATGCTACACAACGTTATACGTCATATTGTAATGCTACATAACGTTATACGTTATATGGTAATGCTACATATCGTTATACGTTATAACGTATTACCATATAACGTTATTCGTTATATGGTAATGCCACATAACGTTATGCGCTATATCGTACTGCTAGATAACGTTATACGTTATATCGTAATGCTACATAACGTTATACGTTGTATCGTAATGCTACATAACGTTGTACGTTATATCGTAATGCTACAAAACGTTATACGTTATATTGTAATGCTACATAACGTTATACGTTATATGGTAATGCTACATATCGTTATACGTTATATCGTATTACCATATAACGTTATTCGTTATATCGTAATGCTACATAACGTTATCCGTTATATCGTAATGCTACATAATGTTATACGTTATATCGTAATGCTACATAACGTTATACGTTTAAACGTATTACGATATAACGTTATACGTTACATCGTAATGCTAGATAACGTTATACGCTATATCGTACTGCTAGATAACGTTATACGTTATATCGTAATGCTACATAACGTTATACGTTGTATCGTAATGTTACATAACGTTGTACGTTATATCGTAATGCTACATAACGTTATACGTTATATCGTAATGCTACATAACGTTATACGTTATAACGTATTACCATATAACGTTATACGTTATATCGTAATGCTACATAACGTTATAGGTTATATCTTACTGCTACATAACGTTATACGTTATATCGTAATGATACATAACGTTATACGTTATATCGTAATGCTGCACAACGTTATACGTTATAACGTATTACCATATAACGTTATACGTTATATCGTAATGCTACATAACGTTATACGTTATATCGTAATGCTACATAACGTTATAGGTCACATCTTACTGCTACATAACGTTATACGTTATATGGTAATGCTACATATCGCTATACGTTATATGGTAATGCTACATATCGTTATACGTTATATCGTATTACCATATAACGTTATTCGTTATATCGTAATGCTACATAACGTTATCCGTTATATCGTAATGCTACATAATGTTATACGTTATATCGTAATGCTACATAACGTTATACGTTTAAACGTATTACGATATAACGTTATACGTTACATCGTAATGCTAGATAACGTTATACGCTATATCGTACTGCTAGATAACGTTATACGTTATATCGTAATGCTACATAACGTTATACGTTGTATCGTAATGTTACATAACGTTGTACGTTATTTCGTAATGCTACATAACGTTATACGTTATATCGTAATGCTACATAACGTTATACGTTATAACGTATTACCATATAACGTTATACGTTATATCGTAATGCTACATAACGTTATTCGTTATATCGTAATGCTACATAACGTTATACGTTATATCGTAATGCTCCATAACGTTATACGTTATATCGTAATGCTACATAACGTTATACGTTATAACGTATTACCATATAACGTTATACGTTACATCGTAATGCTACATAACGTTATACGTTACATCGTAATGCTGGATAACGTTATACCTCATGTCGTAATGCTACATAACGTTATACGTTATATCGTAATGCCACATAACGTTATACGCTATATCGTACTGCTAGATAACGTTATATGTTATATCGTAATGCTACACAACGTTATGCGTTATATTGTAATGCTACATAACGTTATAAGTTATATGGTTATGCTACATAACGTTATACGTTATAATGTATTACCATATAACGTTATACATTATATCGTAATGCTACATAACGTTATCCGCTATATCGTAATGCTACATAACGTTATACGTTATATCGTAATGCTACATAACGTTATACGTTATAACGTATTACCATATAACGTTATACGTTACATCGTAATGCTGGATAACGTTATACGTCATGTCGTAATGCTACATAACGTTATACGTTATATCGTAATGCCACATAACGTTATACGCTATATCGTACTGCTAGATAACGTTATACGTTATATCGTAATGCTACATAACGTTATACGTTGTATCGTAATGCTACATAACGTTGTACGTTATATCGTAATGCTACAAAACGTTATACGTTATATCGTAATGCTACATAACGTTATACGTTATAACGTATTACCAAATAACGTTATACGTTACATCGTAATGCTACATAACGTTATACGTTATATCGTAATGCTACACAACGTTATACGTCATATTGTAATGCTACATAACGTTATACGTTATATGGTAATGCTACATATCGTTATACGTTATAACGTATTAGCATATAACGTTATTCGTTATATGGTAATGCCACATAACGTTATACGCTATATCGTACTGCTAGATAACGTTATACGTTATATCGTAATGCTACATAACGTTATACGTTGTATCGTAATGCTACATAACGTTGTACGTTATATCGTAATGCTACAAAACGTTATACGTTATATTGTAATGCTACATAACGTTATACGTTATATGGTAATGCTACATATCGTTATACGTTATATCGTATTACCATATAACGTTATTCGTTATATCGTAATGCTACATAATGTTATACGTTATATCGTAATGCTACATAACGTTATACGTTATATCGTAATGCTACATAACGTTATACGTTATATCGTAATGCCACATAACGTTATACGCTATATCGTACTGCTAGATAACGTTATACGTTATATCGTAATGCTACATAACGTTATACGTTGTATCGTAATGCTACATAACGTTGTACGTTATATCGTAATGCTACAAAACGTTATACGTTATATCGTAATGCTACATAACGTTATACGTTATAACGTATTACCATATAACGTTATACGTTACATCGTAATGCTACATAACGTTATACGTTATATCGTAATGCTACACAACGTTATACGTCATATTGTAATGCTACATAACGTTATACGTTATATGGTAATGCTACATATCGTTATACGTTATAACGTATTACCATATAACGTTATTCGTTATATGGTAATGCCACATAACGTTATACGCTATATCGTACTACTAGATAACGTTATACGTTATATCGTAATGCTACATAACGTTATACGTTGTATCGTAATGCTACATAACGTTGTACGTTATATCGTAATGCTACAAAACGTTATACGTTATATTGTAATGCTACATAACGTTATACGTTATATGGTAATGCTACATAACGTTGTACGTTATATCGTAATGCTACATAACGTTATACGTTATATCGTAATGCTACATAACGTTATACGTTATAACGTATTACCATATAACGTTATACGTTATATCGTAATGCTACATAACGTAATAGGTTATATCTTACTGCTACATAACGTTATACGTTATATGGTAATGCTACATAACGTTATACGTTATATCGTAATGCTACATAACGTTATACGGTATATCGTAATGCTACATAACGTTATACGTTATATCTTTCTGCTACATAACGTTATACGTTATAACGTATTACCATATAACGTTATATGTTACATCGTAATGCTACATAACGTTATCCGTTATATCGTAATGCTACATAACGTTATACGTTATATCGTAATGCTACATAACGTTATACGTTATATCGTAATGCTACATAACGTTATACGTCATAACGTAATCCTACATAACGTTATACGTTATAACGTAATACTATATAACGTTATACGTTATATCGTTATGCTACATAACGTTATACATTATATCGTAATGCTACATAACGTTATACGTTATATCGTAATGCTACACAACGTTATACGTTATAACGTATTACCATATAACGTTATACGTTATATGGTAATGCTACATAACGTTATAGGTTATATCTTACTGCTACATAACGTTATACGTTATATCGTAATGCTACATAAAGTTATACGTTATATCGTAATGCTGCACAACCTTATACGTTATAACGTATTACCATATAACGTTATACGTTATATCGTAATGCTACATAACGTTATACGTTATATCGTAATGCTACATAACGTTATACGTTTAAACGTATTACCATATAACGTTATACGTTACATCGTAATGCTAGATAACGTTATACGTCATATCGTAATGCTACATAACGTTATACGTTATATCGTAATGCCACATAACGTTATACGTTATATCGTAATGCTACATAACGTTATACGTTATAACGTATTACCATATAACGTTATACGTTATGTCGTAATGCTACATAACGTTATAGGTTATATCTTACTGCTACATAACGTTATACGTTATATGGTAATGCTACATAACGTTATACGTTATATCGTAATGCTACATAACGTTATACGGTATATCGTAATGCTACATAACGTTATACGTTATATCTTTCTGCTACATAACGTTATACGTTATAACGTATTACCATATAACGTTATATGTTACATCGTAATGCTACATAACGTTATCCGTTATATCGTAATGCTACATAACGTTATACGTTATATCGTAATGCTACATAACGTTATACATTATATCGTAATGCTACATAACGTTATACGTTATAACGTAATCCTACATAACGTTATACGTTATAACGTAATACTATATAACGTCATACGTTATATCGTTATGCTACATAACGTTATACATTATATCGTAATGCTACATAACGTTATACGTTATATCGTAATGTTACATAACGTTATACGTTGTATCGTAATGCTACATAACGTTGTACGTTATATCGTAATGCTACATAACGTTATATCGTAATGCTACGTAACTTTATACGTTATAACGTATTACCATATAACGTTATACATTATATCGTAATGCTACATAACGTTATACGTTATATCGTAATGCTACATAACGTTATACGTTATAACGTATTACCATATGACGTTATACGTTATATCGTAATGCTACATAACGTTATAGGTTATATCTTACTGCTACATAACGTTATACGTTATATCGTAATGCTACATAACGTTATACGTTATATCGTAATGCTGCACAACGTTATACGTTATAACGTATTACCATATAACGTTATACGTTATATCGTAATGCTACATAACGTTATACGTTATATCGTAATGCTGCACAACGTTATACGTTATAACGTATTACCATAGAACGTTATACGTTATATCGTAATGCTACATAACGTTATACGTTATATCGTAATGCTACATAACGTTATAGGTTATATCTTACTGCTACATAACGTTATACGTTATATGGTAATGCTACATAACGTTATACGTTATATCGTAATGCTACATAACGTTATACGGTATATCGTAATGCTACATAACGTTATACGTTATATCTTTCTGTTACACAACGTTACACGTTATATCGTAATGCTACATAACGTTATACGTTATAACGTATTACTATATAACGTTATACGTTACATCGTAATGCTACATAACGTTATACGTTACATCGTAATGCTGGATAACGTTATACGTCATGTCGTAATGCTACATAACGTTATACGTTATATCGTAATGCCACATAACGTTATACGCTATATCGTACTGCTAGATAACGTTATACGTTATATCGTAATGCTACACAACGTTATACGTTATATTGTAATGCTACATAACGTTATAAGTTATATGGTTATGCTACATAGCGTTATACGTTATAATGTATTACCATATAACGTTATACATTATATCGTAATGCTACATAACGTTATCCGCTATATCGTAATGCTACATAACGTTATACGTTATATCGTAATGCTACATAACGTTATACGTTATAACGTATTACCATATAACGTTATACGTTACATCGTAATGCTGGATAACGTTATACGTCATGTCGTAATGCTACATAACGTTATACGTTATATCGTAATGCCACATAACGTTATACGCTATATCGTACTGCTAGATAACGTTATACGTTATATCGTAATGCTACATAACGTTATACGTTGTATCGTAATGCTACATAACGTTGTACGTTATATCGTAATGCTACAAAACGTTATACGTTATATCGTAATGCTACATAACGTTATACGTTATAACGTATTACCATATAACGTTATACGTTACATCGTAATGCTACATAACGTTATACGTTATATCGTAATGCTACACAACGTTATACGTCATATTGTAATGCTACATAACGTTATACGTTATATGGTAATGCTACATAACGTTATACGTTATAACGTAATACTACATAACGTTATACGCTATAACGTAATACTATATAACGTTATACGTTATATCGTTATGCTACATAACGTTATACATTATATCGTAATGCTACATAACGTTGTACGTTATATCGTAATGCTACATAACGTTATACGTTATATCGTAATGCTACATAACGTTATACGTTATAACGTATTACCATATAACGTTAAACGTTATATCGTAATGCTACATAACGTTATAGGTTATATCTTACTGCTACATAACGTTATACGTTATATGGTAATGCTACATAACGTTATACGTTATATCGTAATGCTACATAACGTTATACGGTATATCGTAATGCTACATAACGTTATACGTTATATCTTTCTGCTACATAACGTTATACGTTATAACGTATTACCATATAACGTTATATGTTACATCGTTATGCTACATAACGTTATCCGTTATATCGTAATGCTACATAACGTTATACGTTATATCGAAATGCTACATAACGTTATACGTTATATCGTAATGCTACATAACGTTATACATTATAACGTAATCCTACATAACGTTATACGTTATAACGTAATACTATATAACGTTATACGTTATATCGTTATGCTACATAACGTTATACATTATATCGTAATGCTACATAACGTTATACGTTATATCGTAATGCTACACAACGTTATACGTTATAACGTATTACCATATAACGTTATACGTTATATCGTAATGCTACATAACGTTATAGGTTATATCTTACTGCTACATAACGTTATACGTTATATCGTAATGCTACATAAAGTTATACGTTATATCGTAATGCTGCACAACCCTATACGTTATAACGTATTACCATATAACGTTATACGTTATATCGTAATGCTACATAACGTTATACGTTATATCGTTATGCTACATAACGTTATACGTTATATCGTAATGCCACATAACGTTATACGCTATATCGTACTGCTAGATAACGTTATACCTTATATCGTAATGCTACATAACGTTATACGTTGTATCGTAATGCTACATAACGTTGTACGTTATATCGTAATGCTACATAACGTTATACGTTATATCGTAATGCTACATAACGTTATACGTTATAACGTATTACCATATAACGTTTTACTTTATATCGTAATGCTACATAACGTTATACGTTATATCGTAATGCTACATAACGTTATACGGTATATCGTAATGCTACATAACGTTATACGTTATATCGTAATGCTACATGACGTTATACGTTATATCGTAATGCTACATAACGTTATCCGTTATATCGTAATGCTACATAACGTTATACGTTATATCGTAATGCTACATAACGTTATACGTTATATCGTAATGCTACATAACGTTATACGTTATAACGTAATACTAGATAACGTTATACGTTATAACGTAATACTATATAACGTTATACGTTATATCGTTATGCTACATAACGTTATACGTTATATCGTAATGCTACACAACGTTACACGTTATATTGTAATGCTACATAACGTTATACGTTGTATCGTAATGCTACATAACGTTGTACGTTATATCGTAATGCTACATAACGTTATACGTTATATCGTAATGCTACATAACGTTATACGTTATAACGTATTACCATATAACGTTATACGTTATATCGTAATGCTACATAACGTTATAGGTTATATCTTACTGCTACATAACGTTATACGTTATATGGTAATGCCACATAACGTTATACGTTATACCGTAATGCTACATAACGTTATACGGTATATCGTAATGCTACATAACGTTATACGTTATATCTTTCTGCTACATAACGTTATACGTAATAACGTATTACCATATAACGTTATATGTTACATCGTAATGCTACATAACGTTATCCGTTATATCGTAATGCTACATATCGTTATACGTTATATCGTAATGCTACATAACGTTATACGTTTAAACGTATTACCATATAACGTTATACGTTACATCGTAATGCTAGATAACGTTATACGTCATATCGTAATGCTACATAACGTTATACGTTATATCGTAATGCCACATAACGTTATACGCTATATCGTACTGCTAGATAACGTTATACGTTATATCGTAATGCTACATAACGTTATACGTTGTATCGTAATGCTGCATAACGTTGTACGTTATATCGTAATGCTACATAACGTTACACGTTATACCGTAATGCTACACAACGTTATACGTTATAACGTATTACCATATAACGTTATACGTTATATCGTAATGCTACATAGCGTTATAGGTTATATCTTACTGCTATATAACGTTATACGTTATATCGTAATGCTACATAACGTTATACGTTATATCGTAATGCTGCACAACCTTATACGTTATAACGTATTACCATATAACGTTATACGTTATATCGTAATGCTACATAACGTTATACGTTGTATCGTAATGCTACATAACGTTGTACGTTATATCGTAATGCTACATAACGTTATACGTTATATAGTAATGCTACATAACGTTATACGTTATAACGTATTACCATATAACGTTATACGTTATATCGTAATGCTACATAACGTTATAGGTTATATCTTACTGCTACATAACGTTATACGTTATATCGTAATGCTACATAACGTTATACGTTATATCGTAATGCTACATAACGTTATACGTTATAACGTAATACTACATATCGTTATACGTTATAACGTATTACCATATAACGTTATTCGTTATATCGTAATGCGACATAACGTTATACGTTATATCGTAATGCTACATAACGTTGTACGTTATATCGTAATGCTACAAAACGTTATACGTTATATTGTAATGCTACATATCGTTATACGTTATAACGTATTATCATATAACGTTATACGTTACATCGTAATGCTACATAACGTTATACGTTATATTGTAATGCTACATAACGTTATACGTTATATGGTAATGCTACATATCGTTATACGTTATAATGTATTACCATATAACGTTATTCGTTATATCGTAATGCTACATAACGTTACACGTTATACCGTAATGCTACACAACGTTATACGTTATAACGTATTACCATATAACGTTATACGTTAATATCGTAATGCTACATAACGTTATAGGTTATATCTTACTGCTACATCACGTTTTACGCTATATCGTAATGCTACATAACGTTATACGTTATATCGTAATGCTGCACAACCTTATACGTTATAACGTATTACCATATACGTTATACGTTATATCGTAATGCTGCATAACGTTATACGTTATATGGTAATGCTACATATCGTTATACGTTATAACGTATTACCATATAACGTTATACGTTACATCGTAATGCTACATAACGTTATACGTTATATCGTAATGCTACATAACGTTATACGTTATATGGTAATGCTACATATCGTTATACGTTATAACGTATTACCATATAACGTTATACGTTACATCGTAATGCTACATAACGTTATACGTTATAAACGTAATGCTACATAACGTTATACGTTATAACGTAATACTACATAACGTTATATGTTATAACGTAATACTATATAACGTTATACGTTATATCGTTATGCTACATAACGTTATACATTATATCGTAATGCTACACAACGTTATACGTTATATTGTAATGCTACATAACGTTATACGTTATATGGTAATGCTACATATCGTTATACGTTATAACGTATTACCATATAACGTTATTCGTTATATCGTAATGCTACATAACGTTATACGTTATATCGTAATGCTACATAACGTTATACGTTATATCGTAATGCTACATAACGTTATACGTTATAACGTATTACCATATAACGTTATACGTTACATCGTAATGCAACATAACGTTATACGTTATATCGTAATGCTACATAACGTTATACCTTATATCGTAATGCTACATAACGTTATACGTTACATCGTAATGCTATATAACGTTATACGTTACACCTTACAGCTACATAACGTTATACGTTTTATCGTAACGCTACATAACGTTATACGTTATATCGTAATGCTACATAACGTTATACGTTATATCTTTCTGCTACATAACGTTATACGTTATATCGTAATGCTACATAACGTTATACGTTATATCGTAATGCTACATAACGTTATACGTTATATGGTAATGCTACATATCGTTATACGTTATAACGTATTATCATATAACGTTATACGTTACATCGTAATGCTACATAACGTTATACGTTATAACGTAATGCTACATAACGTTATACGTATAACGTAATACTACATAACGTTATATGTTATAACGTAATACTATATAACGCTATACGTTATATCGTTATGCTACATAACGTTATACGTTATATCGTAATGCTACATAACGTTATACGTTATATCGCAATGCTACATAACGTTATACGGTAAAAACGTAATACTACATAACATTATACGTTATAACGTAATACTACATAACGTTATACGTTATATTGTAATGCTACATAACGTTATACGTTATATCGTAATGCTACATAACGTTATACGTTATATGGTAATGCTACATATCGTTATACGTTATAACGTATTCTCATATAACGTTATACGTTACATCGTAATGCTACATAACGTTATACGTTATATTGTAATGCTACATAACGTTATACGTTATATGGTAATGCTACATATCGTTATACGTTATAACGTATTACCATATAACGTTATTCGTTATATCGTAATGCTACATAACGTTATACGTTATATCGTAATGCTACATAACGTTGTACGTTATATCGTAATGCTACAAAACGTTATACGTTATATTGTAATGCTACATATCGTTATACGTTATAACGTATTATCATATAACGTTATACGTTACATCGTAATGCTACATAACGTTATACGTTATATTGTAATGCTACATAACGTTATACGTTATATGGTAATGCTACATATCGTTATACGTTATAACGTATTTCCATATAACGTTATTCGTTATATCGTAATGCTACATAACGTTATACGTTATATCGTAATGCTACATAACGTTATACGTTATATCGCAATGCTACATAACGTTATACGGTAAAACGTAATACTACATAACGTTATACGTTATAACGTAATACTACATAACGTTATACGTTATATTGTAATGCTACATAACGTTGTACGTTATAACGTAATGCTACATAACGTTTATACGTTATATCGTAATGCTACATAACGTTGTACGTTATATCTTACTGCTACATAACGTTATACGTTTTATCGTAATGCTACATAACGTTATACGTTATATCGTAATGCTACATAACGTTATATGTTATATCTTTCTGCTACATAACGTTATACGTCATATCGTAATGCTACATAACGTTATACGTTATATCGTAATGCCACATAACGTTATACGCTATATCGTAATGCTGCACAACGTTATACGTTATAACGTATTACCATATAACGTTATACGTTATATCGTAATGCTACATAACGTTATACGTTATATCGTAATGCTACACAACGTTATACGTTATATCGTATTATCATATAACGTTATACGTTACATCGTAATGCTACATAACGTTATACGTTATAACGTAATGCTACATAACGTTATACGTTATAACGTAATACTACATAACGTTATATGTTATAACGTAATACTATATAACGCTATACGTTATATCGTTATGCTACATAACGTTATACGTTATATCGTAATGCTACATAACGTTATACGTTATATCGCAATGCTACATAACGTTATACGGTAAAACGTAATACTACATAACGTTATACGTTATAACGTAATACTACAAAACGTTATACGTTATATTGTAATGCTACATAACGTTATACGTTATATCGTAATGCTACATAACGTTATACGTTATATGGTAATGCTACATATCGTTATACGTTATAACGTATTATCATATAACGTTATACGTTACATCGTAATGCTACATAACGTTATACGTTATATTGTAATGCTACATAACGTTATACGTTATATGGTAATGCTACATATCGTTATACGTTATAACGTATTACCATATAACGTTATTCGTTATATCGTAATGCTACATAACGTTATACGTTATATCGTAATGCTACATAACGTTGTACGTTATATCGTAATGCTACAAAACGTTATACGTTATATTGTAATGCTACATATCGTTATACGTTATAACGTATTACCATATAACGTTATTCGTTATATCGTAATGCTACATAACGTTATACGTTATATCGTAATGCTACATAACGTTGTACGTTATATCGTAATGCTACAAAACGTTATACGTTATATTGTAATGCTACATATCGTTATACGTTATAACGTATTATCATATAACGTTATACGTTACATCGTAATGCTACATAACGTTATACGTTATATTGTAATGCTACATAGCGTTATACGTTATATGGTAATGCTACATATCGTTATACGTTATAACGTATTACCATATAACGTTATTCGTTATATCGTAATGCTACATAACGTTATACGTTATATCGTAATGCTACATAACGTTATACATTATATCGTAATGCTACATAACGTTATACGTTATATCGTAATGTTACATAACGTTATACGTTGTATCGTAATGCTACATAACGTTGTACGTTATATCGTAATGCTACATAACGTTATACGTTATATCGTAATGCTACGTAACGTTATACGTTATAACGTATTACCATATAACGTTATACATTATATCGTAATGCTACATAACGTTATACGTTATATCGTAATGCTACATAACGTTATACGTTATAACGTATTACCATATGACGTTATACGTTATATCGTAATGCTACATAACGTTATAGGTTATATCTTACTGCTACATAACGTTATACGTTATATCGTAATGCTACATAACGTTATACGTTATATCGTAATGCTGCACAACGTTATACGTTATAACGTATTACCATATAACGTTATACGTTATATCGTAATGCTACATAACGTTATACGTTATATCGTAATGCTACATAACGTTATACGTTATATCGTAATGCTACATAACGTTATACGTTATAACGTAATACTACATAACGTTATACGTTATAACGTAATACTATATAACGTTAAACGTTACATCGTAATGCTACATAACGTTATACGTTATATCGTAATGCTACATAACGTTATACGTTATAACGTAATACTACATAACGTTATATGTTATAACGTAATACCATATAACGTTATACGTTACATCGTAATGCTACATAACGTTATACGTTATATCGTAATGCTACATAACGTTATACGTTATAACGTAATACTACATAACGTTATACGTTATAACGTAATACTATATAACGTTAAACGTTACATCGTAATGCTACATAACGTTATACGTTATATCGTAATGCTACATAACGTTATACGTTATAACGTAATACTACATAACGTTATATGTTATAACGTAATACCATATAACGTTATACGTTACATCGTAATGCTACATAACGTTATACGTTATATCGTAATGCTACATAACGTTATACGTTATATGGTAATGCTACATATCGTTATACGTTATAACGTATTACCATATAACGTTATTCGTTATATCGTAATGCTACATAACGTTATACGTTATATCGTAATGCTACATAACGTTATACGTTATATCGTAATGCTACATAACGTTATACGTTATAACGTATTACCATATAACGTTATACGTTACATCGTAATGCAACATAACGTTATACGTTATATCGTAATGCTACATAACGTTATACCTTATATCGTAATGCTACATAACGTTATACGTTACATCGTAATGCTATATAACGTTATACGTTACACCTTACAGCTACATAACGTTATACGTTTTATCGTAACGCTACATAACGTTATACGTTATATCGTAATGCTACATAACGTTATACGTTATATCTTTCTGCTACATAACGTTATACGTTATATCGTAATGCTACATAACGTTATACGTTATATCGTAATGCTACATAACGTTATACGTTATATGGTAATGCTACATATCGTTATACGTTATAACGTATTATCATATAACGTTATACGTTACATCGTAATGCTACATAACGTTATACGTTATAACGTAATGCTACATAACGTTATACGTTATAACGTAATACTACATAACGTTATATGTTATAACGTAATACTATATAACGCTATACGTTATATCGTTATGCTACATAACGTTATACGTTATATCGTAATGCTACATAACGTTATACGTTATATCGCAATGCTACATAACGTTATACGGTAAAACGTAATACTACATAACGTTATACGTTATAACGTAATACTACATAACGTTATACGTTATATTGTAATGCTACATAACGTTATACGTTATATCGTAATGCTACATAACGTTATACGTTATATGGTAATGCTACATATCGTTATACGTTATAACGTATTATCATATAACGTTATACGTTACATCGTAATGCTACATAACGTTATACGTTATATTGTAATGCTACATAACGTTATACGTTATATGGTAATGCTACATATCGTTATACGTTATAACGTATTACCATATAACGTTATTCGTTATATCGTAATGCTACATAACGTTATACGTTATATCGTAATGCTACATAACGTTGTACGTTATATCGTAATGCTACAAAACGTTATACGTTATATTGTAATGCTACATATCGTTATACGTTATAACGTATTATCATATAACGTTATACGTTACATCGTAATGCTACATAACGTTATACGTTATATTGTAATGCTACATAACGTTATACGTTATATGGTAATGCTACATATCGTTATACGTTATAACGTATTTCCATATAACGTTATTCGTTATATCGTAATGCTACATAACGTTATACGTTATATCGTAATGCTACATAACGTTATACGTTATATCGCAATGCTACATAACGTTATACGGTAAAACGTAATACTACATAACGTTATACGTTATAACGTAATACTACATAACGTTATACGTTATATTGTAATGCTACATAACGTTGTACGTTATAACGTAATGCTACATAACGTTATACGTTATATCGTAATGCTACATAACGTTGTACGTTATATCTTACTGCTACATAACGTTATACGTTATATCGTAATGCTACATAACGTTATACGTTATATCGTAATGCTACATAACGTTATATGTTATATCTTTCTGCTACATAACGTTATACGTCATATCGTAATGCTACATAACGTTATACGTTATATCGTAATGCCACATAACGTTATACGCTATATCGTAATGCTGCACAACGTTATACGTTATAACGTATTACCATATAACGTTATACGTTATATCGTAATGCTACATAACGTTATACGTTATATCGTAATGCTACACAACGTTATACGTTATATCGTATTATCATATAACGTTATACGTTACATCGTAATGCTACATAACGTTATACGTTATAACGTAATGCTACATAACGTTATACGTTATAACGTAATACTACATAACGTTATATGTTATAACGTAATACTATATAACGCTATACGTTATATCGTTATGCTACATAACGTTATACGTTATATCGTAATGCTACATAACGTTATACGTTATATCGCAATGCTACATAACGTTATACGGTAAAACGTAATACTACATAACGTTATACGTTATAACGTAATACTACATAACGTTATACGTTATATTGTAATGCTACATAACGTTATACGTTATATCGTAATGCTACATAACGTTATACGTTATATGGTAATGCTACATATCGTTATACGTTATAACGTATTATCATATAACGTTATACGTTACATCGTAATGCTACATAACGTTATACGTTATATTGTAATGCTACATAACGTTATACGTTATATGGTAATGCTACATATCGTTATACCTTATAACGTATTACCATATAACGTTATTCGTTATATCGTAATGCTACATAACGTTATACGTTATATCGTAATGCTACATAACGTTGTACGTTATATCGTAATGCTACAAAACGTTATACGTTATATTGTAATGCTACATATCGTTATACGTTATAACGTATTACCATATAACGTTATTCGTTATATCGTAATGCTACATAACGTTATACGTTATATCGTAATGCTACATAACGTTGTACGTTATATCGTAATGCTACAAAACGTTATACGTTATATTGTAATGCTACATATCGTTATACGTTATAACGTATTATCATATAACGTTATACGTTACATCGTAATGCTACATAACGTTATACGTTATATTGTAATGCTACATAACGTTATACGTTATATGGTAATGCTACATATCGTTATACGTTATAACGTATTACCATATAACGTTATTCGTTATATCGTAATGCTACATAACGTTATACGTTATATCGTAATGCTACATAACGTTATACATTATATCGTAATGCTACATAACGTTATACGTTATATCGTAATGTTACATAACGTTATACGTTGTATCGTAATGCTACATAACGTTGTACGTTATATCGTAATGCTACATAACGTTATACGTTATATCGTAATGCTACGTAACGTTATACGTTATAACGTATTACCATATAACGTTATACATTATATCGTAATGCTACATAACGTTATACGTTATATCGTAATGCTACATAACGTTATACGTTATAACGTATTACCATATGACGTTATACGTTATATCGTAATGCTACATAACGTTATAGGTTATATCTTACTGCTACATAACGTTATACGTTATATCGTAATGCTACATAACGTTATACGTTATATCGTAATGCTGCACAACGTTATACGTTATAACGTATTACCATATAACGTTATACGTTATATCGTAATGCTACATAACGTTATACGTTATATCGTAATGCTACATAACGTTATACGTTATATCGTAATGCTACATAACGTTATACGTTATAACGTAATACTACATAACGTTATACGTTATAACGTAATACTATATAACGTTAAACGTTACATCGTAATGCTACATAATGTTATCCGTTATATCGTAATGCTACATAATGTTATACGTTATATCGCAATGCTACATAACGTTATACGTTTAAACGTATTACGATATAACGTTATACGTTACATCGTAATGCTATATAACGTTATACGCTATATCGTACTGCTAGATAACGTTATACGTTTTATCGTAATGCTACATAACGTTATACGTTGTATCGTAATGCTACATAACGTTGTACGTTATATCGTAATGCTACATAACGTTATACGTTATATCGTAATGCTACATAACGTTATACGTTATAACGTATTACCATATAACGTTATACGTTATATCGTAATGCTACATAACGTTATACGTTATATCGTAATGCTACACAACGTTATACGTTATATTGTAATGCTACATAACGTTATAAGTTATATGGTTATGCTACATAACGTTATACGTTATAATGTATTACCATATAACGTTATACATTATATCGTAATGCTACATAACGTTATCCGCTATATCGTAATGCTACATAACGTTATACGTTATATCGTAATGCTACATAACGTTATATGTTATATCTTTCTGCTACATAACGTTATACGTCATATCGTAATGCTACATAACGTTATACGTTATATCGTAATGCCACATAACGTTATACGTTATATCGTAATGCTACATAACGTTATACGTTGTATCGTAATGCTACATAACGTTGTACGTTATATCGTAATGCTACATAACGTTATACGTTATATCGTAATGCTACATAACGTTATACGTTATAACGTATTACCATATAACGTTATACGTTATATCGTAATGCTACATAACGTTATAGGTTATATCTTACTGCTACATAACTTTATACGTTATATGGTAATGCTACATAACGTTATACGTTATATCGTAATGCTACATAACGTTATACGGTATATCGTAACGCTACATAACGTTATACGTTATATCGTAATGCTACATAACGTTATACGTTTAAACGTATTATCATATAACGTTATACGTTACATCGTAATGCTAGATAACGTTATACGTTTAAACGTATTACCATATAACGTTATACGTTACATCGTAATGCTAGATAACGTTATACGTCATATCGTAATGCTACATAACGTTATACGTTATAACGTATTACCATATAACGTTATATGTTACATCGTAATGCTACATAACGTTATCCGTTATATCGTAATGCTACATAACGTGATACGTTATATCGTAATGCTACATAACGTTATACGTGTAAACGTATTACCATATAACGTTATACGTTACATCGTAATGCTAGATAACGTTATACGTCATATCGTAATGCTACATAACGTTATACGTTATATCGTAATGCCACATAACGTTATACGCTATATCGTACTGCTAGATAACGTTATACGTTATATCGTAATGCTACATAACGTTATACGTTGTGTCGTAATGCTACATATCGTTATACGTTATAACGTATTACCATATAACGTTATTCGTTATATCGTAATGCTACATAACGTTATACGTTATATCGTAATGCTACATAACGTTGTACGTTATGTCGGAATGCTACATAACGTTATACGTTATATCCTAATGCTACATAACGTTATACGCTGTATCGTAATGCTACATAACGTTATACGTTATAACGTAATACTACATAACGTTATACGTTATATTGTAATGCTACATAACGTTATAAGTTATATGGTAATGCTACATAACGTTATACGTTATAATGTATTACCATATAACGTTATACATTATATCGTAATGTTACATAACGTTATACGTTATATCGTATATACGTAATGCTATATACGTTATATCGTAATGCTACATAATGTTATACGTTATATCGTAATGCTACATGACGTTATACGTTATATCGTAATGCCACACAACGTTATACGTTATAACGTATTACCATATAACGTTATACGTTATAACGTATTACCATATAACGTTATACGTTATATACTAATGCTACATAACGTTATACGTTATACCGTACTGCTACATAACGTTATGAGTTATATCGTAATGCTACGTAACGTAATACGATATAACGTAATACTACATATCGTTATACGTTATAACGTAATACTATATAACGTTATACGTTATATCGTTATGCTACATAACGTTATACGTTATATCGTAATGCTACATAACGTTATACGTTATATGGTAATGCTACATATCGTTATACGTTATAACGTATTACCATATAACGTTATACGTTACATCGTAATGCTACATAACGTTATACGTTATATCGTAATGCTACATAACGTTATACGTTATAACGTAATACTACATAACGTTATATGTTATAACGTAATACTATATAACGTTATACGTTATATCGTTATGCTACATAACGTTATACGTTATATGGTAATGCTACATAACGTTATACGTTATATCGTAATGCTACATAACGTTATACGGTATATCGTAATGCTACATAACGTTATACGTTATATCGTAATGCTACATAACGTTATACGTTTAAACGTATTACCATATAACGTTATACGTTACATCGTAATGCTAGATAACGTTATACGTTTAAACGTATTACCATATAACGTTATACGTTACATCGTAATGCTAGATAACGTTATACGTCATATCGTAATGCTACATAACGTTATACGTTATAACGTATTACCATATAACGTTATATGTTACATCGTAATGCTACATAACGTTATCCGTTATATCGTAATGCTACATAACGTTATACGTTTAAACGTATTACCATATAACGTTATACGTTACATCGTAATGCTAGATTACGTTACACGTCATATCGTAATGCTACATAACGTTATACGTTATATCGTAATGCCACATAACGTTATACGCTATATCGTACTGCTAGATAACGTTATACGTTATATCGTAATGCTACATAACGTTATACGTTGTATCGTAATGCTACATAACGTTGTACGTTATATCGTAATGCTACATAACGTTATACGTTATATAGTAATGCTACATAACGTTATACGTTATAACGTATTACCATATATCGTTATACGTTATATCGTAATGCTACATAACGTTATAGGTTATATCTTACTGCTACATAACGTTATACGTCATATCGTAATGCTACATAACGTTATACGTTATATCGTAATGCTGCACAACCTTATACGTTATAACGTATTACCATATAACGTTATACGTTACATCGTAATGCTACATAACGCTATACGTTATATCGTAATGCTACAGAACGTTATACGGTATTTCGTAACGCTACATAACGTTATACGTTATATCGTAATGCTACATAACGTTATACGTTTAAACGTATTATCATATAACGTTATACGTTACATCGTAATGCTAGATAACGTTATACGTTTAAACGTATTACCATATAACGTTATACGTTACATCGTAATGCTAGATAACGTTATACGTCATATCGTAATGCTACATAACGTTATACGTTATAACGTATTACCATATAACGTTATATGTTACATCGTAATGCTACATAACGTTATCCGTTATATCGTAATGCTACATAACGTTATACGTTATATCGTAATGCTACATAACGTTATACGTGTAAACGTATTACCATATAACGTTATACGTTACATCGTAATGCTAGATAACGTTATACGTCATATCGTAATGCTACATAACGTTATACGTTATATCGTAATGCCACATAACGTTATACGCTATATCGTACTGCTAGATAACGTTATACGTTATATCGTAATGCTACATAACGTTATACGTTGTGTCGTAATGCTACATATCGTTATACGTTATAACGTATTACCATATAACGTTATTCGTTATATCGTAATGCTACATAACGTTATACGTTATATCGTAATGCTACATAACGTTATACGTTATATCGTAATGCTACATAACGTTATACGTTATAACGTATTACCATATAACGTTATACGTTACATCGTAATGCTACATAACGTTATACGTTATATCGTAATGCTACACAACGTTATACGTTATATTGTAATGCTACATAACGTTATACGTTATATGGTAATGCTACATATCGTTATACGTTATAACGTATTACCATATAACGTTATTCGTTATATCGTAATGCTACATAACGTTATACGTTATATCGTAATGCTACATAACGTTGTACGTTATGTCGGAATGCTACATAACGTTATACGTTATATCCTAATGCTACATAACGTTATACGCTGTATCGTAATGCTACATAACGTTATACGTTATAACGTAATACTACATAACGTTATACGTTATATTGTAATGCTACATAACGTTATAAGTTATATGGTAATGCTACATAACGTTATACGTTATAATGTATTACCATATAACGTTATACATTATATCGTAATGTTACATAACGTTATACGTTATATCGTATATACGTAATGCTATATACGTTATATCGTAATGCTACATAATGTTATACGTTATATCGTAATGCTACATGATGTTATACGTTATATCGTAATGCCACACAACGTTATACGTTATAACGTATTACCATATAACGTTATACGTTATACGTTATATACTAATGCTACATAACGTTATACGTTATACCGTACTGCTACATAACGTTATGAGTTATATCGTAATGCTACGTAACGTAATACGATATAAAGTAATACTACATATCGTTATACGTTATAACGTAATACTATATAACGTTATACGTTATATCGTTATGCTACATAACGTTATACGTTATATCGTAATGCTACATAACGTTATACGTTATATGGTAATGCTACATATCGTTATACGTTATAACGTATTACCATATAACGTTATACGTTACATCGTAATGCTACATAACGTTATACGTTATAACGTAATGCTACATAACGTTATACGTTATAACGTAATACTACATAACGTTATATGTTATAACGTAATACTATATAACGTTATACGTTATATCGTTATGCTACATAACGCTATACGTTATATCGTAATGCTACACAACGTTATACGTTATATTGTAATGCTACATAACGTTATACGTTATATGGTAATGCTACATATCGTTATACGTTATAACGTATTACCATATAACGTTATTCGTTATATCGTAATGCTACATAACGTTATACGTTATATCGTAATGCTACATAACGTTATACGTTATATCGTAATGCTACATAACGTTATACGTTATAACGTATTACCATATAACGTTATACGTTACATCGTAATGCAACATAACGTTATACGTTATATCGTAATGCTACATAACGTTATACCTTATATCGTAATGCTACATAACGTTATACCTTATATCGTAATGCTACATAACGTTATACGTTACATCGTAATGCTATATAACGTTATACGTTACACCTTACAGCTACATAACGTTATACGTTTTATCGTGACGCTACATAACGTTATACGTTATATCGTAATGCTACATAACGTGATACGTTATATCTTTCTGCTACATAACGTTATACGTTATATCGTAATGCTACATAACGTTATACGTTATATCGTAATGCTACATAACGTTATACGTTATATGGTAATGCTACATATCGTTATACGTTATAACGTATTATCATATAACGTTATACGTTACATCGTAATGCTACATAACGTTATACGTTATAACGTAATGCTACATAACGTTATACGTTATAACGTAATACTACATAACGTTATATGTTATAACGTAATACTATATAACGCTATACGTTATATCGTTATGCTACATAACGTTATACGTTATATCGTAATGCTACATAACGTTATACGTTATATCGCAATGCTACATAACGTTATACGGTAAAAAGTAATACTACATAACGTTATACGTTATAACGTAATACTACATAACGTTATACGTTATATTGTAATGCTACATAACGTTATACGTTATATCGTAATGCTACATAACGTTATACGTTATATGGTAATGCTACATATCGTTATACGTTATAACGTATTATCATATAACGTTATACGTTACATCGTAATGCTACATAACGTTATACGTTATATTGTAATGCTACATAACGTTATACGTTATATGGTAATGCTACATATCGTTATACGCTATAACGTATTACCATATAACGTTATTCGTTATATCGTAATGCTACATAACGTTATACGTTATATCGTAATGCTACATAACGTTGTACGTTATATCGTAATGCTACAAAACGTTATACGTTATATTGTAATGCTACATATCGTTATACGTTATAACGTATTATCATATAACGTTATACGTTACATCGTAATGCTACATAACGTTATACGTTATATTGTAATGCTACATAACGTTATACGTTATATGGTAATGCTACATATCGTTATACGTTATAACGTATTACCATATAACGTTATTCGTTATATCGTAATGCTACATAACGTTATACGTTATATCGTAATGCTACATAACGTTATACGTTATATCGCAATGCTACATAACGTTATACGGTAAAACGTAATACTACATAACGTTATACGTTATAACGTAATACTACATAACGTTATACGTTATATTGTAATGCTACATAACGTTGTACGTTATAACGTAATGCTACATAACGTTATACGTTATATCGCAATGCTACATAACGTTGTACGTTATATCTTACTGCTACATAACGTTATACGTTATATCGTAATGCTACATAACGTTATACGTTATATCGTAATGCTACATAACGTTATATGTTATATCTTTCTGCTACATAACGTTATACGTCATATCGTAATGCTACATAACGTTATACGTTATATCGTAATGCCACATAACGTTATACGCTATATCGTACTGCTAAATAACGTTATACGTTATATCGTAATGCTACATAACGTTATACGTTGTATCGTAATGCTACATAACGTTGTACGTTATATCGTAATGCTACATAACGTTATACGTTATATCGTAATGCTACATAACGTTATACGTTATAACGTATTACCATATAACGTTATACGTTATATCGTAATGCTACATAACGTTATACGGTATATCGTAACGCTACATAACGTTATACGTTATATCGTAATGCTACATAACGTTATACGTTTAAACGTATTATCATATAACGTTATACGTTACATCGTAATGCTAGATAACGTTATACGTTTAAACGTATTACCATATAACGTTATACGTTACATCGTAATGCTAGATAACGTTATACGTCATATCGTAATGCTACATAACGTTATACGTTATAACGTATTACCATATAACGTTATATGTTACATCGTAATGCTACATAACGTTATCCGTTATATCGTAATGCTACATAACGTTATACGTTATATCGTAATGCTACATAACGTTATACGTGTAAACGTATTACCATATAACATTATACGTTACATCGTAATGCTAGATAACGTTATACGTCATATCGTAATGCTACATAACGTTATACGTTATATCGTAATGCCACATAACGTTATACGCTATATCGTACTGCTAGATAACGTTATACGTTATATCGTAATGCTACATAACGTTATACGTTGTGTCGTAATGCTACATATCGTTATACGTTATAACGTATTACCATATAACGTTATTCGTTATATCGTAATGCTACATAACGTTATACGTTATATCGTAATGCTACATAACGTTGTACGTTATGTCGGAATGCTACATAACGTTATACGTTATATCCTAATGCTACATAACGTTATACGCTGTATCGTAATGCTACATAACGTTATACGTTATAACGTAATACTACATAACGTTATACGTTATATTGTAATGCTACATAACGTTATAAGTTATATGGTAATGCTACATAACGTTATACGTTATAATGTATTACCATATAACGTTATACATTATATCGTAATGTTACATAACGTTATACGTTATATCGTATATACGTAATGCTATATACGTTATATCGTAATGCTACATAATGTTATACGTTATATCGTAATGCTACATGACGTTATACGTTATATCGTAATGCCACACAACGTTATACGTTATAACGTATTACCATATAACGTTATACGTTATAACGTATTACCATATAACGTTATACGTTATATACTAATGCTACATAACGTTATACGTTATACCGTACTGCTACATAACGTTATACGCTATATCGTACTGCTAGATAACGTTATACGTTATATCGTAATGCTACATAACGTTATACGTTGTATCGTAATGCTACATAACGTTGTACGTTATATCGTAATGCTACATAACGTTATACGTTATATAGTAATGCTACATAACGTTATACGTTATAACGTATTACCATATATCGTTATACGTTATATCGTAATGCTACATAACGTTATAGGTTATATCTTACTGCTACATAACGTTATACGTCATATCGTAATGCTACATAACGTTATACGTTATATCGTAATGCTGCACAACCTTATACGTTATAACGTATTACCATATAACGTTATACGTTACATCGTAATGCTACATAACGCTATACGTTATATCGTAATGCTACACAACGTTATACGGTATTTCGTAACGCTACATAACGTTATACGTTATATCGTAATGCTACATAACGTTATACGTTTAAACGTATTATCATATAACGTTATACGTTACATCGTAATGCTAGATAACGTTATACGTTTAAACGTATTACCATATAACGTTATACGTTACATCGTAATGCTAGATAACGTTATACGTCATATCGTAATGCTACATAACGTTATACGTTATAACGTATTACCATATAACGTTATATGTTACATCGTAATGCTACATAACGTTATCCGTTATATCGTAATGCTACATAACGTTATACGTTATATCGTAATGCTACATAACGTTATACGTGTAAACGTATTACCATATAACGTTATACGTTACATCGTAATGCTAGATAACGTTATACGTCATATCGTAATGCTACATAACGTTATACGTTATATCGTAATGCCACATAACGTTATACGCTATATCGTACTGCTAGATAACGTTATACGTTATATCGTAATGCTACATAACGTTATACGTTGTGTCGTAATGCTACATATCGTTATACGTTATAACGTATTACCATATAACGTTATTCGTTATATCGTAATGCTACATAACGTTATACGTTATATCGTAATGCTACATAACGTTATACGTTGTATCGTAATGCTACATAACGTTGTACGTTATATCGTAATGCTACATAACGTTATACGTTATAACGTATTACCATATATCGTTATACGTTATATCGTAATGCTACATAACGTTATAGGTTATATCTTACTGCTACATAACGTTATACGTCATATCGTAATGCTACATAACGTTATACGTTATATCGTAATGCTGCACAACCTTATACGTTATAACGTATTACCATATAACGTTATACGTTACATCGTAATGCTACATAACGCTATACGTTATATCGTAATGCTACACAACGTTATACGGTATTTCGTAACGCTACATAACGTTATACGTTATATCGTAATGCTACATAACGTTATACGTTTAAACGTATTATCATATAACGTTATACGTTACATCGTAATGCTAGATAACGTTATACGTTTAAACGTATTACCATATAACGTTATACGTTACATCGTAATGCTAGATAACGTTATACGTCATATCGTAATGCTACATAACGTTATACGTTATAACGTATTACCATATAACGTTATATGTTACATCGTAATGCTACATAACGTTATCCGTTATATCGTAATGCTACATAACGTTATACGTTATATCGTAATGCTACATAACGTTATACGTGTAAACGTATTACCATATAACGTTATACGTTACATCGTAATGCTAGATAACGTTATACGTCATATCGTAATGCTACATAACGTTATACGTTATATCGTAATGCCACATAACGTTATACGCTATATCGTACTTTTAGATAACGTTATACGTTATATCGTAATGCTACATAACGTTATACGTTGTGTCGTAATGCTACATATCGTTATACGTTATAACGTATTACCATATAACGTTATTCGTTATATCGTAATGCTACATAACGTTATACGTTATATCGTAATGCTACATAACGTTATACGTTATATCGTAATGCTACATAACGTTATACGTTATAACGTATTACCATATAACGTTATACGTTACATCGTAATGCTACATAACGTTATACGTTATATCGTAATGCTACACAACGTTATACGTTATATTGTAATGCTACATAACGTTATACGTTATATGGTAATGCTACATATCGTTATACGTTATAACGTATTACCATATAACGTTATTCGTTATATCGTAATGCTACATAACGTTATACGTTATATCGTAATGCTACATAACGTTGTACGTTATGTCGGAATGCTACATAACGTTATACGTTATATCCTAATGCTACATAACGTTATACGCTGTATCGTAATGCTACATAACGTTATACGTTATAACGTAATACTACATAACGTTATACGTTATATTGTAATGCTACATAACGTTATAAGTTATATGGTAATGCTACATAACGTTATACGTTATAATGTATTACCATATAACGTTATACATTATATCGTAATGTTACATAACGTTATACGTTATATCGTATATACGTAATGCTATATACGTTATATCGTAATGCTACATAATGTTATACGTTATATCGTAATGCTACATGACGTTATACGTTATATCGTAATGCCACACAACGTTATACGTTATAACGTATTACCATATAACGTTATACGTTATACGTTATATACTAATGCTACATAACGTTATACGTTATACCGTACTGCTACATAACGTTATGAGTTATATCGTAATGCTACGTAACGTAATACGATATAACGTAATACTACATATCGTTATACGTTATAACGTAATACTATATAACGTTATACGTTATATCGTTATGCTACATAACGTTATACGTTATATCGTAATGCTACATAACGTTATACGTTATATGGTAATGCTACATATCGTTATACGTTATAACGTATTACCATATAACGTTATACGTTACATCGTAATGCTACATAACGTTATACGTTATAACGTAATGCTACATAACGTTATACGTTATAACGTAATACTACATAACGTTATATGTTATAACGTAATACTATATAACGTTATACGTTATATCGTTATGCTACATAACGTTATACGTTATATCGTAATGCTACACAACGTTATACGTTATATTGTAATGCTACATAACGTTATACGTTATATGGTAATGCTACATATCGTTATACGTTATAACGTATTACCATATAACGTTATTCGTTATATCGTAATGCTACATAACGTTATACGTTATATCGTAATGCTACATAACGTTATACGTTATATCGTAATGCTACATAACGTTATACGTTATAACGTATTACCATATAACGTTATACGTTACATCGTAATGCAACATAACGTTATACGTTATATCGTAATGCTACATAACGTTATACCTTATATCGTAATGCTACATAACGTTATACGTTACATCGTAATGCTATATAACGTTATACGTTACACCTTACAGCTACATAACATTATACGTTTTATCGTAACGCTACATAACGTTATACGTTATATCGTAATGCTACATAACGTTATACGTTATATCTTTCTGCTACATAACGTTATACGTTATATCGTAATGCTACATAACGTTATACGTTATATCGTAATGCTACATAACGTTATACGTTATATGGTAATGCTACATATCGTTATACGTTATAACGTATTATCATATAACGTTATACGTTACATCGTAATGCTACATAACGTTATACGTTATAACGTAATGCTACATAACGTTATACGTTATAACGTAATACTACATAACGTTATATGTTATAACGTAATACTATATAACGCTATACGTTATATCGTTATGCTACATAACGTTATACGTTATATCGTAATGCTACACAACGTTATACGTTATATTGTAATGCTACATAATGTTATACGTTATATGGTAATGCTACATATCGTTATACGTTATAACGTATTACCATATAACGTTATTCGTTATATCGTAATGCTACATAACGTTATACGTTATATCGTAATGCTACATAACGTCATACGTTATATCGCAATGCTACATAACGTTATACGGTAAAACGTAATACTACATAACGTTATACGTTATAACGTAATACTACATAACGTTATACGTTATATTGTAATGCTACATAACGTTGTACGTTATAACGTAATGCTACATAACGTTATACGTTATATCGTAATGCTACATAACGTTGTACGTTATATCTTACTGCTACATAACGTTATACGTTATATCGTAATGCTACATAACGTTATACGTTATATCGTAATGCTACATAACGTTATGTGTTATATCTTTCTGCTACATAACGTTATACGTCATATCGTAATGCTACATAACGTTATACGTTATATCGTAATGCCACATAACGTTATACGCTATATCGTACTGCTAGATAACGTTATACGTTATATCGTAATGCTACATAACGTTATACGTTGTATCGTAATGCTACATAACGTTGTACGTTATATCGTAATGCTACATAACGTTATACGTTATATCGTAATGCTACATAACGTTATACGTTATAACGTATTACCATATAACGTTATACGTTATATCGTAATGCTACATAACGTTATAGGTTATATCTTACTGCTACATAACTTTATACGTTATATGGTAATGCTACATAACGTTATGCGTTATATCGTAATGCTACATAACGTTATACGGTATATCGTAATGCTACATAACGTTATACGTTATATCGTAATGCTACATAACGTTATACGTTTAAACGTATTACCATATAACGTTATACGTTACATCGTAATGCTAGATAACGTTATACGTTTAAACGTATTACCATATAACGTTATACGTTACATCGTAATGCTAGATAACGTTATACGTCATATCGTAATGCTACATAACGTATACGTTATAACGTATTACCATATAACGTTATATGTTACATCGTAATGCTACATAACGTTATCCGTTATATCGTAATGTTACATAACGTTATACGTTATATCGTAATGCTACATAACGTTATACGTTTAAACGTATTACCATATAACGTTATACGTTACATCGTAATGCTAGATAACGTTACACGTCATATCGTAATGCTACATAACGTTATACGTTATATCGTAATGCCACATAACGTTATACGCTATATCGTACTGCTAGATAACGTTATACGTTATATCGTAATGCTACATAACGTTATACGTTGTATCGTAATGCTACATAACGTTGTACGTTATATCGTAATGCTACATAACGTTATACGTTATATAGTAATGCTACATAACGTTATACGTTATAACGTATTACCATATATCGTTATACGTTATATCGTAATGCTACATAACGTTATAGGTTATATCTTACTGCTACATAACGTTATACGTCATATCGTAATGCTACATAACGTTATACGTTATATCGTAATGCTGCGCAACCTTATACGTTATAACGTATTACCATATAACGTTATACGTTACATCGTAATGCTACATAACGTTATACGTTATATCGTAATGCTACACAACGTTATACGTTAAATTGTAATGCTACATAACGTTATACGTTATATGGTAATGCTACATATCGTTATACGTTATAACGTATTACCATATAACTTTATTCGTTATATCGTAATGCTACATAACGTTATACGTTATATCGTAATGCTACATAACGTTATACGTTATATCGTAATGCTACATAACGTTATACGTTATAACGTATTACCATATAACGTTATACGTTACATCGTAATGCTACATAACGTTATACGTTATATCGTAATGCTACACAACGTTATACGTTATATTGTAATGCTACATAACGTTATACGTTATATGGTAATGCTACATATCGTTATACGTTATAACGTATTACCATATAACGTTATTCGTTATATCGTAATGCTACATAACGTTATACGTTATATCGTAATGCTACATAACGTTATACGTTATGTCGGAATGCTACATAACGTTATACGTTATATCCTAATGCTACATAACGTTATACGCTGTATCGTAATGCTACATAACGTTATACGTTATAACGTAATACTACATAACGTTATACGTTATATTGTAATGCTACGTAACGTTATAAGTTATATCGTAATGCTACATAACGTCATACGTTATATCGCAATGCTACATAACGTTATACGGTAAAACGTAATACTACATAACGTTATACGTTATAACGTAATACTACATAACGTTATACGTTATATTGTAATGCTACATAACGTTGTACGTTATAACGTAATGCTACATAACGTTATACGTTATATCGTAATGCTACATAACGTTGTACGTTATATCTTACTGCTACATAACGTTATACGTTATATCGTAATGCTACATAACGTTATACGTTATATCGTAATGCTACATAACGTTATGTGTTATATCTTTCTGCTACATAACGTTATACGTCATATCGTAATGCTACATAACGTTATACGTTATATCGTAATGCCACATAACGTTATACGCTATATCGTACTGCTAGATAACGTTATACGTTATATCGTAATGCTACATAACGTTATACGTTGTATCGTAATGCTACATAACGTTGTACGTTATATCGTAATGCTACATAACGTTATACGTTATATCGTAATGCTACATAACGTTATACGTTATAACGTATTACCATATAACGTTATACGTTATATCGTAATGCTACATAACGTTATAGGTTATATCTTACTGCTACATAACTTTATACGTTATATGGTAATGCTACATAACGTTATGCGTTATATCGTAATGCTACATAACGTTATACGGTATATCGTAATGCTACATAACGTTATACGTTATATCGTAATGCTACATAACGTTATACGTTTAAACGTATTACCATATAACGTTATACGTTACATCGTAATGCTAGATAACGTTATACGTTTAAACGTATTACCATATAACGTTATACGTTACATCGTAATGCTAGATAACGTTATACGTCATATCGTAATGCTACATAACGTTATACGTTATAACGTATTACCATATAACGTTATATGTTACATCGTAATGCTACATAACGTTATCCGTTATATCGTAATGTTACATAACGTTATACGTTATATCGTAATGCTACATAACGTTATACGTTTAAACGTATTACCATATAACGTTATACGTTACATCGTAATGCTAGATAACGTTACACGTCATATCGTAATGCTACATAACGTTATACGTTATATCGTAATGCCACATAACGTTATACGCTATATCGTACTGCTAGATAACGTTATACGTTATATCGTAATGCTACATAACGTTATACGTTGTATCGTAATGCTACATAACGTTGTACGTTATATCGTAATGCTACATAACGTTATACGTTATATAGTAATGCTACATAACGTTATACGTTATAACGTATTACCATATATCGTTATACGTTATATCGTAATGCTACATAACGTTATAGGTTATATCTTACTGCTACATAACGTTATACGTCATATCGTAATGCTACATAACGTTATACGTTATATCGTAATGCTGCGCAACCTTATACGTTATAACGTATTACCATATAACGTTATACGTTACATCGTAATGCTACATAACGTTATACGTTATATCGTAATGCTACACAACGTTATACGTTAAATTGTAATGCTACATAACGTTATACGTTATATGGTAATGCTACATATCGTTATACGTTATAACGTATTACCATATAACTTTATTCGTTATATCGTAATGCTACATAACGTTATACGTTATATCGTAATGCTACATAACGTTATACGTTATATCGTAATGCTACATAACGTTATACGTTATAACGTATTACCATATAACGTTATACGTTACATCGTAATGCTACATAACGTTATACGTTATATCGTAATGCTACACAACGTTATACGTTATATTGTAATGCTACATAACGTTATACGTTATATGGTAATGCTACATATCGTTATACGTTATAACGTATTACCATATAACGTTATTCGTTATATCGTAATGCTACATAACGTTATACGTTATATCGTAATGCTACATAACGTTATACGTTATGTCGGAATGCTACATAACGTTATACGTTATATCCTAATGCTACATAACGTTATACGCTGTATCGTAATGCTACATAACGTTATACGTTATAACGTAATACTACATAACGTTATACGTTATATTGTAATGCTACGTAACGTTATAAGTTATATGGTAATGCTACATAACGTTATACGTTATAATGTATTACCATATAACGTTATACATTATATCGTAATGTTACATAACGTTATACGTTATATCGTAATGCTACATAATGTTATACGTTATATCGTAATGCTACATGACATTATACGTTATATCGTAATGCCACACAACGTTATACGTTATAACGTATTACCATATGACGTTATACGTTATAACGTATTACCATATAACGTTATACGTTATATACTAATGCTACATAACGTTATACGTTATACCGTACTGCTACATAACGTTATGAGTTATATCGTAATGCTACATAACGTAATACGATATAACGTAATACTACATATCGTTATACGTTATAACGTAATACTATATAACGTTATACGTTATATCGTTATGCTACATAACGTTATACATTATATCGTAATGCTACATAACGTTATACGTTACATCGTAATGCTACATAACGTTATCCGCTATATCGTAATGCTACATAACGTTATACGTTATATCGTAATGCTACATAACGTTATACGTTATATCGTAATGCTACATAACGTTATACATTATAACGTATTACCAAATAACGTTATATGTTACATCGTAATGCTACATAACGTTATCCGTTATATCGTAATGCTACATAACGTTATACGTTATATCGTAACGCTACATAACGTTATACGTTTAATCGTATTACCATATAACGTTATACGTTACATCGTAATGCTAGATAACGTTATACGTCATATCGTAATGCTACATAACGTTATACGTTATATCGTAATGCCACGTAACGTTATACGCTATATCGTACTGCTAGATAACGTTATTCGTTATATCGTAATGCTACATAACGTTATACGTTGTATCGTAATGCTACATAACGTTGTACGTTATATCGTAATGCTACATAACGTTATACGTTATATCGTAATGCTACATAACTTTATACGTTATAACGTATTACCATATAACGTTATACGTTATATCGTAATGCTACATAACGTTATAGGTTATATCTTACTGCTACATAACGTTATACGTTATATGGTAATGCTACATAACGTTATACGTTATATCGTAATGCTACATAACGTTATACGGTATATCGTAATGCTACATAACGTTATACATTATAACGTAATACTACATAACGTTATACGTTATATTGTAATGCTACATAACGTTGTACGTTATAACGTAATGCTACATAACGTTATACGTTTAAACGTATTACCATATAACGTTATACGTTACATCGTAATGCTAGATATCGTTATACGTCATATCGTAATGCTACATAACGTTATACGTTATAACGTATTACCATATAACGTTATATGTTACATCGTAATGCTACATAACGTTATCCGTTATATCGTAATGCTACATAACGTTATACGTTATATCGTAATGCTACATAACGTTATACGTTATATAGTAATGCTACATAACGTTATACGTTATAACGTATTACCATATATCGTTATACGTTATATCGTAATGCTACATAACGTTATAGGTTATATCTTACTGCTACATAACGTTATACGTCATATCGTAATGCTACATAACGTTATACGTTATATCGTAATGCTGCACAACCTTATACGTTATAACGTATTACCATATAACGTTATACGTTACATCGTAATGCTACATAACGCTATACGTTATATCGTAATGCTACACAACGTTATACGGTATTTCGTAACGCTACATAACGTTATACGTTATATCGTAATGCTACATAACGTTATACGTTTAAACGTATTATCATATAACGTTATACGTTACATCGTAATGCTAGATAACGTTATACGTTTAAACGTATTACCATATAACGTTATACGTTACATCGTAATGCTAGATAACGTTATACGTCATATCGTAATGCTACATAACGTTATACGTTATAACGTATTACCATATAACGTTATATGTTACATCGTAATGCTACATAACGTTATCCGTTATATCGTAATGATACATAACGTTATACGTTATATCGTAATGCTACATAACGTTATACGTGTAAACGTATTACCATATAACGTTATACGTTACATCGTAATGCTAGATAACGTTATACGTCATATCGTAATGCTACATAACGTTATACGTTATATCGTAATGCCACATAACGTTATACGCTATATCGTACTGCTAGATAACGTTATACGTTATATCGTAATGCTACATAACGTTATACGTTGTGTCGTAATGCTACATATCGTTATACGTTATAACGTATTACCATATAACGTTATTCGTTATATCGTAATGCTACATAACGTTATACGTTATATCGTAATGCTACATAACGTTATACGTTGTATCGTAATGCTACATAACGTTGTACGTTATATCGTAATGCTACATAACGTTATACGTTATAACGTATTACCATATATCGTTATACGTTATATCGTAATGCTACATAACGTTATAGGTTATATCTTACTGCTACATAACGTTATACGTCATATCGTAATGCTACATAACGTTATACGTTATATCGTAATGCTGCACAACCTTATACGTTATAACGTATTACCATATAACGTTATACGTTACATCGTAATGCTACATAACGCTATACGTTATATCGTAATGCTACACAACGTTATACGGTATTTCGTAACGCTACATAACGTTATACGTTATATCGTAATGCTACATAACGTTATACGTTTAAACGTATTATCATATAACGTTATACGTTACATCGTAATGCTAGATAACGTTATACGTTTAAACGTATTACCATATAACGTTATACGTTACATCGTAATGCTAGATAACGTTATACGTCATATCGTAATGCTACATAACGTTATACGTTATAACGTATTACCATATAACGTTATATGTTACATCGTAATGCTACATAACGTTATCCGTTATATCGTAATGCTACATAACGTTATACGTTATATCGTAATGCTACATAACGTTATACGTGTAAACGTATTACCATATAACGTTATACGTTACATCGTAATGCTAGATAACGTTATACGTCATATCGTAATGCTACATAACGTTATACGTTATATCGTAATGCCACATAACGTTATACGCTATATCGTACTGCTAGATAACGTTATACGTTATATCGTAATGCTACATAACGTTATACGTTGTGTCGTAATGCTACATATCGTTATACGTTATAACGTATTACCATATAACGTTATTCGTTATATCGTAATGCTACATAACGTTATACGTTATATCGTAATGCTACATAACGTTATACGTTATATCGTAATGCTACATAACGTTATACGTTATAACGTATTACCATATAACGTTATACGTTACATCGTAATGCTACATAACGTTATACGTTATATCGTAATGCTACACAACGTTATACGTTATATTGTAATGCTACATAACGTTATACGTTATATGGTAATGCTACATATCGTTATACGTTATAACGTATTACCATATAACGTTATTCGTTATATCGTAATGCTACATAACGTTATACGTTATATCGTAATGCTACATAACGTTGTACGTTATGTCGGAATGCTACATAACGTTATACGTTATATCCTAATGCTACATAACGTTATACGCTGTATCGTAATGCTACATAACGTTATACGTTATAACGTAATACTACATAACGTTATACGTTATATTGTAATGCTACATAACGTTATAAGTTATATGGTAATGCTACATAACGTTATACGTTATAATGTATTACCATATAACGTTATACATTATATCGTAATGTTACATAACGTTATACGTTATATCGTATATACGTAATGCTATATACGTTATATCGTAATGCTACATAATGTTATACGTTATATCGTAATGCTACATGACGTTATACGTTATATCGTAATGCCACACAACGTTATACGTTATAACGTATTACCATATAACGTTATACGTTATACGTTATATACTAATGCTACATAACGTTATACGTTATACCGTACTGCTACATAACGTTATGAGTTATATCGTAATGCTACGTAACGTAATACGATATAACGTAATACTACATATCGTTATACGTTATAACGTAATACTATATAACGTTATACGTTATATCGTTATGCTACATAACGTTATACGTTATATCGTAATGCTACATAACGTTATACGTTATATGGTAATGCTACATATCGTTATACGTTATAACGTATTACCATATAACGTTATACGTTACATCGTAATGCTACATAACGTTATACGTTATAACGTAATGCTACATAACGTTATACGTTATAACGTAATACTACATAACGTTATATGTTATAACGTAATACTATATAACGTTATACGTTATATCGTTATGCTACATAACGTTATACGTTATATCGTAATGCTACACAACGTTATACGTTATATTGTAATGCTACATAACGTTATACGTTATATGGTAATGCTACATATCGTTATACGTTATAACGTATTACCATATAACGTTATTCGTTATATCGTAATGCTACATAACGTTATACGTTATATCGTAATGCTACATAACGTTATACGTTATATCGTAATGCTACATAACGTTATACGTTATAACGTATTACCATATAACGTTATACGTTACATCGTAATGCAACATAACGTTATACGTTATATCGTAATGCTACATAACGTTATACCTTATATCGTAATGCTACATAACGTTATACGTTACATCGTAATGCTATATAACGTTATACGTTACACCTTACAGCTACATAACATTATACGTTTTATCGTAACGCTACATAACGTTATACGTTATATCGTAATGCTACATAACGTTATACGTTATATCTTTCTGCTACATAACGTTATACGTTATATCGTAATGCTACATAACGTTATACGTTATATCGTAATGCTACATAACGTTATACGTTATATGGTAATGCTACATATCGTTATACGTTATAACGTATTATCATATAACGTTATACGTTACATCGTAATGCTACATAACGTTATACGTTATAACGTAATGCTACATAACGTTATACGTTATAACGTAATACTACATAACGTTATATGTTATAACGTAATACTATATAACGCTATACGTTATATCGTTATGCTACATAACGTTATACGTTATATCGTAATGCTACACAACGTTATACGTTATATTGTAATGCTACATAATGTTATACGTTATATGGTAATGCTACATATCGTTATACGTTATAACGTATTACCATATAACGTTATTCGTTATATCGTAATGCTACATAACGTTATACGTTATATCGTAATGCTACATAACGTTATACGTTATATCGCAATGCTACATAACGTTATACGGTAAAACGTAATACTACATAACGTTATACGTTATAACGTAATACTACATAACGTTATACGTTATATTGTAATGCTACATAACGTTGTACGTTATAACGTAATGCTACATAACGTTATACGTTATATCGTAATGCTACATAACGTTGTACGTTATATCTTACTGCTACATAACGTTATACGTTATATCGTAATGCTACATAACGTTATACGTTATATCGTAATGCTACATAACGTTATGTGTTATATCTTTCTGCTACATAACGTTATACGTCATATCGTAATGCTACATAACGTTATACGTTATATCGTAATGCCACATAACGTTATACGCTATATCGTACTGCTAGATAACGTTATACGTTATATCGTAATGCTACATAACGTTATACGTTGTATCGTAATGCTACATAACGTTGTACGTTATATCGTAATGCTACATAACGTTATACGTTATATCGTAATGCTACATAACGTTATACGTTATAACGTATTACCATATAACGTTATACGTTATATCGTAATGCTACATAACGTTATAGGTTATATCTTACTGCTACATAACTTTATACGTTATATGGTAATGCTACATAACGTTATGCGTTATATCGTAATGCTACATAACGTTATACGGTATATCGTAATGCTACATAACGTTATACGTTATATCGTAATGCTACATAACGTTATACGTTTAAACGTATTACCATATAACGTTATACGTTACATCGTAATGCTAGATAACGTTATACGTTTAAACGTATTACCATATAACGTTATACGTTACATCGTAATGCTAGATAACGTTATACGTCATATCGTAATGCTACATAACGTTATACGTTATAACGTATTACCATATAACGTTATATGTTACATCGTAATGCTACATAACGTTATCCGTTATATCGTAATGTTACATAACGTTATACGTTATATCGTAATGCTACATAACGTTATACGTTTAAACGTATTACCATATAACGTTATACGTTACATCGTAATGCTAGATAACGTTACACGTCATATCGTAATGCTACATAACGTTATACGTTATATCGTAATGCCACATAACGTTATACGCTGTATCGTACTGCTAGATAACGTTATACGTTATATCGTAATGCTACATAACGTTATACGTTGTATCGTAATGCTACATAACGTTGTACGTTATATCGTAATGCTACATAACGTTATACGTTATATAGTAATGCTACATAACGTTATACGTTATAACGTATTACCATATATCGTTATACGTTATATCGTAATGCTACATAACGTTATAGGTTATATCTTACTGCTACATAACGTTATACGTCATATCGTAATGCTACATAACGTTATACGTTATATCGTAATGCTGCGCAACCTTATACGTTATAACGTATTACCATATAACGTTATACGTTACATCGTAATGCTACATAACGTTATACGTTATATCGTAATGCTACACAACGTTATACGTTAAATTGTAATGCTACATAACGTTATACGTTATATGGTAATGCTACATATCGTTATACGTTATAACGTATTACCATATAACGTTATTCGTTATATCGTAATGCTACATAACGTTATACGTTATATCGTAATGCTACATAACGTTATACGTTATATCGTAATGCTACATAACGTTATACGTTATAACGTATTACCATATAACGTTATACGTTACATCGTAATGCTACATAACGTTATACGTTATATCGTAATGCTACACAACGTTATACGTTATATTGTAATGCTACATAACGTTATACGTTATATGGTAATGCTACATATCGTTATACGTTATAACGTATTACCATATAACGTTATTCGTTATATCGTAATGCTACATAACGTTATACGTTATATCGTAATGCTACATAACGTTATACGTTATGTCGGAATGCTACATAACGTTATACGTTATATCCTAATGCTACATAACGTTATACGCTGTATCGTAATGCTACATAACGTTATACGTTATAACGTAATACTACATAACGTTATACGTTATATTGTAATGCTACGTAACGTTATAAGTTATATGGTAATGCTACATAACGTTATACGTTATAATGTATTACCATATAACGTTATACATTATATCGTAATGTTACATAACGTTATACGTTATATCGTAATGCTACATAATGTTATACGTTATATCGTAATGCTACATGACATTATACGTTATATCGTAATGCCACACAACGTTATACGTTATAACGTATTACCATATAACGTTATACGTTATAACGTATTACCATATAACGTTATACGTTATATACTAATGCTACATAACGTTATACGTTATACCGTACTGCTACATAACGTTATGAGTTATATCGTAATGCTACATAACGTAATACGATATAACGTAATACTACATATCGTTATACGTTATAACGTAATACTATATAACGTTATACGTTATATCGTTATGCTACATAACGTTATACATTATATCGTAATGCTACATAACGTTATACGTTACATCGTAATGCTACATAACGTTATCCGCTATATCGTAATGCTACATAACGTTATACGTTATATCGTAATGCTACATAACGTTATACGTTATATCGTAATGCTACATAACGTTATACATTATAACGTATTACCAAATAACGTTATATGTTACATCGTAATGCTACATAACGTTATCCGTTATATCGTAATGCTACATAACGTTATACGTTATATCGTAATGCTACATAACGTTATACGTTTAATCGTATTACCATATAACGTTATACGTTACATCGTAATGCTAGATAACGTTATACGTCATATCGTAATGCTACATAACGTTATACGTTATATCGTAATGCCACGTAACGTTATACGCTATATCGTACTGCTAGATAACGTTATTCGTTATATCGTAATGCTACATAACGTTATACGTTGTATCGTAATGCTACATAACGTTGTACGTTATATCGTAATGCTACATAACGTTATACGTTATATCGTAATGCTACATAACTTTATACGTTATAACGTATTACCATATAACGTTATACGTTATATCGTAATGCTACATAACGTTATAGGTTATATCTTACTGCTACATAACGTTATACGTTATATGGTAATGCTACATAACGTTATACGTTATATCGTAATGCTACATAACGTTATACGGTATATCGTAATGCTACATAACGTTATACATTATAACGTAATACTACATAACGTTATACGTTATATTGTAATGCTACATAACGTTGTACGTTATAACGTAATGCTACATAACGTTATACGTTTAAACGTATTACCATATAACGTTATACGTTACATCGTAATGCTAGATATCGTTATACGTCATATCGTAATGCTACATAACGTTATACGTTATAACGTATTACCATATAACGTTATATGTTACATCGTAATGCTACATAACGTTATCCGTTATATCGTAATGCTACATAACGTTATACGTTATATCGTAATGCTACATAACTTTATACGTTTAAACGTATTAACATATAACGTTATACGTTACATCGTAATGCTAGATAACGTTATACGTCATATCGTAATGCTACATAACGTTATACGTTATATCGTAATGCCACATAACGTTATACGCTATATCGTACTGCTAGATAACGTTATACGTTATATCGTAATGCTACATAACGTTATACGTTGTATCGTAATGCTACATAACGTCATACGTTATATCGTAATGCTACATAACGTTATACGTTATATTGTAATGCTACATAACATTATACGTTATAGCGTATTACCATATAACGTTATACGTTACGTCGCAATGCAACATAACGTTATACGTTATATCGTAATGCTACATAACGTTATACGTTATATCGTTATGCTACATAACGTTATACGTTATATCTTTCTGCTACATAACGTTATACGTTATATCGTAATGCTACATAACGTTATACGTTATATGGTAATGCTACATATCGTTATACGTTATAACGTATTATCATATAACGTTATACGTTACATCGTAATGCTACATAACGTTATACGTTATAACGTAATGCTACATAACGTTATACGTTATAACGTAATACTACATAACGTTATATGTTATAACGTAATACTATATAACGTTATACGTTATATCGTTATGCTACATAACGTTATACGTTATATCATAATGCTACACAACGTTATACGTTATATTGTAATGCTACATAACGTTATACGTTATATGGTAATGCTACATATCGTTATACGTTATAACGTATTACCATATAACGTTATTCGTTATATCGTAATGCTACATAACGTTATACGTTATATCGTAATGCTACATAACGTTATACGTTATATCGCAATGCTACATAACGTTATACGATAAAACGTAATACTACATAACGTTATACGTTATAACGTAATACTACCTAACGTTATACGTTATATTGTAATGCTACATAACGTTGTACGTTATAACGTAATGCTACATAACGTTAAACGTTATATCGTAATGCTACATAACGTTATACGTTATATCGTAATGCTGCACAACGTTATACGTTATATCGTAATGCTACATAACGTTATACGTTATATCGTAATGCTACATAACGTTATACGTTATATCGTAATGCTACATAACGTTATACGTTATATCGTAATGCTACATAACGTTATACGTTATATCGTAATGCTACATAACGTTATACGTTATATCGTAATGCTGCACAACGTTATACGTTATATCGTAATGCTACATAACGTTATACGTTATATCGTACTGCTACATAACGTTATACGTTATATCGTAATGCTACATAACGTTATACGTTATAACGTATTACCATATAACGTTATACGTTACATCGTAATGCTACATAACGTTATACGTTATATCGTAATGCTACATAACGTTATACGTTATAACGTAATACTACATAACGTTATATGTTATAACGTAATACTATATAACGTTATACGTTATATCGTTATGCTACATAACGTTATACGTTATATCGTAATGCTACATAACGTTATACGTTATAACGTATTACCATATAACGTTATACGTTACATCGTAATGCTACATAACGTTATACGTTATATCGTAATGCTACATAACGTTATACGTTATAGCGTAATACTACATAACGTTATATGTTATAACGTAATACTATATAACGTTATACGTTATATCGTTATGCTACATAACGTTATACGTTATATCGTAATGCTACACAACGTTATACGTTATATTGTAATGCTACATAACGTTATACGTTATAACGTATTACCATATAACGTTATACGTTACATCGTAATTCTGGATAACGTTATACGTCATGTCGTAATGCTACATAACGTTATACGTTATATCGTAATGCTACATAACGTTATACGTTATAACGTATTACCATATAACGTTATACGTTACATCGTAATGCTACATAACGTTATCCGCTATATCGTAATGCTACATAACGTTATACGTTACATCGTAATTCTGGATAACGTTATACGCCATGTCGTAATGCTACATAACGTTATACGTTATATCGTAATAACACATAACGTTATACGCTATATCGTACTGCTAGATAACGTTATACGTTATATCGTAATGCTACATAACGTTATACGTTGTATCGTAATGCTACATAACGTTGTACGTTATATCGTAATGCTACAAAACGTTATACGTTATATCGTAATGCTACATAACGTTATACGTTATAACGTATTACCATATCACGTTATACGTTATATCGTAATGCCACATAACGTTATAGGTTATATCTTACTGCTACATAACGTTATACGTTATATCGTAATGCTACATAACGTTATACGTTATATCGTAATGCTGCACAACGTTATACGTTATATCGTAATGCTACATAATGTTATACGTTATATCGTAATGCTACATAACGTTATACGTTATATCGTAATGCTACATAACGTTATACGTTATATCGTAATGCTACATAACGTTATACGTTATATCGTAATGCTACATAACGTTATACGTTATATCGTAATGCTACATAACGTTATACGTTATATCGTAATGCTACATAACTTTATACGTTATAACGTATTACCATATAACGTTATACGTTATATCGTAATGCTACATAACGTTATAGGTTATATCTTACTGCTACATAACGTTATACGTTATATGGTAATGCTACATAACGTTATACGTTATATCGTAATGCTACATAACGTTATACGGTATATCGTAATGCTACATAACGTTATACATTATAACGTAATACTACATAACGTTATACGTTATATTGTAATGCTACATAACGTTGTACGTTATAACGTAATGCTACATAACGTTATACGTTTAAACGTATTACCATATAACGTTATACGTTACATCGTAATGCTAGATATCGTTATACGTCATATCGTAATGCTACATAACGTTATACGTTATAACGTATTACCATATAACGTTATATGTTACATCGTAATGCTACATAACGTTATCCGTTACATCGTAATGCTACATAACGTTATCCGCTATATCGTAATGCTACATAACGTTATACGTTATATCGTAATGCCACATAACGTTATACGCTATATCGTACTGCTAGATAACGTTATACGTTATATCGTAATGCTACATAACGTTATACGTTACATCGTAATGCTACATAACGTTATCCGCTATATCGCAATGCTACATAACGTTATAGGTTATATCTTACTGCTACATAACGTTATACGTTATATCGTAATGCTACATAACGTTATACGTTATATCGTAATGCTGCACAACGTTATACGTTATATCGTAATGCTACATAATGTTATACGTTATATCGTAATGCTACATAACGTTATACGTTATATCGTAATGCTACATAACGTTATACGTTATATCGTAATGCTACATAACGTTATACGTTATATCGTAATGCTACATAACGTTATACGTTATATCGTAATGCTGCACAACGTTATACGTTATATCGTAATGCTACATAACGTTATACGTTATATCGTAATGCTACATAACGTTATACGTTATAACGTATTATCATATAACGTTATACGTTACATCGTAATGCTACATAACGTTATACGTTATAACGTAATGCTACATAACGTTATACGTTATAACGTAATACTACATAACGTTATATGTTATAACGTAATACTATATAACGTTATACGTTATATCGTTATGCTACATAACGTTATACGTTATATCATAATGCTACACAACGTTATACGTTATATTGTAATGCTACATAACGTTATACGTTATATGGTAATGCTACATATCGTTATACGTTATAACGTATTACCATATAACGTTATTCGTTATATCGTAATGCTACATAACGTTATACGTTATATCGTAATGCTACATAACGTTATACGTTATATCGCAATGCTACATAACGTTATACGATAAAACGTAATACTACATAACGTTATACGTTATAACGTAATACTACCTAACGTTATACGTTATATTGTAATGCTACATAACGTTGTACGTTATAACGTAATGCTACATAACGTTAAACGTTATATCGTAATGCTACATAACGTTATCCGCTATATCGTAATGCTACATAACGTTATACGTTACATCGTAATTCTGGATAACGTTATACGCCATGTCGTAATGCTACATAACGTTATACGTTATATCGTAATGCCACATAACGTTATACGCTATATCGTACTGCTAGATAACGTTATACGTTATATCGTAATGCTACATAACGTTATACGTTGTATCGTAATGCTACATAACGTTGTACGTTATATCGTAATGCTACAAAACGTTATACGTTATATCGTAATGCTACATAACGTTATACGTTATAACGTATTACCATATCACGTTATACGTTATATCGTAATGCCACATAACGTTATAGGTTATATCTTACTGCTACATAACGTTATACGTTATATCGTAATGCTACATAACGTTATACGTTATATCGTAATGCTGCACAACGTTATACGTTATATCGTAATGCTACATAATGTTATACGTTATATCGTAATGCTACATAACGTTATACGTTATATCGTAATGCTACATAACGTTATACGTTATATCGTAATGCTACATAACGTTATACGTTATATCGTAATGCTACATAACGTTATACGTTATATCGTAATGCTGCACAACGTTATACGTTATATCGTAATGCAACATAACGTTATACGTTATATCGTTATGCTACATAACGTTATACGTTATATCGTAATGCTACACAACGTTATACGTTATATTGTAATGCTACATAACGTTATACGTTATAACGTATTACCATATAACGTTATACGTTACATCGTAATTCTGGATAACGTTATACGTCATGTCGTAATGCTACATAACGTTATACGTTATATCGTAATGCCACATAACGTTATACGCTATATCGTACTGCTAGATAACGTTATACGTTATATCGTAATGCTACATAACGTTATACGTTACATCGTAATGCTACATAACGTTATCCGCTATATCGTAATGCTACATAACGTTATACGTTATATCGTAATGCTACATAACGTTATACGTTATAACGTATTACCATATAACGTTATATGTTACATCGTAATTCTGGATAACGTTATACGTTACATCGTAATGCTACATAACGTTATCCGCTATATCGTAATGCTACATAACGTTATACGTTATATCGTAATGCCACATAACGTTATACGCTATATCGTACTGCTAGATAACGTTATACGTTATATCGTAATGCTACATAACGTTATACGTTACATCGTAATGCTACATAACGTTATCCGCTATATCGCAATGCTACATAACGTTATAGGTTATATCTTACTGCTACATAACGTTATACGTTATATCGTAATGCTACATAACGTTATACGTTATATCGTAATGCTGCACAACGTTATACGTTATATCGTAATGCTACATAATGTTATACGTTATATCGTAATGCTACATAACGTTATACGTTATATCGTAATGCTACATAACGTTATACGTTATATCGTAATGCTACATAACGTTATACGTTATATCGTAATGCTACATAACGTTATACGTTATATCGTAATGCTACATAACGTTATACGTTATATCGTAATGCTGCACAACGTTATACGTTATTTCGTAATGCTACATAACGTTATACGTTATAACGTAATACTACATAACGTTATATGTTATAACGTAATACTATATAATGTTATACGTTATATCGTTATGCAACATAACGTTATACGTTATATCGTAGTGCTACACAACGTTATACGTTATATTGTAATGCTACATAACGTTATACGTTATATGGTAATGCTACATATCGTTATACGTTATAACGTATTACCATATAACGTTATTCGTTATATCGTAATGCTACATAACGTCATACGTTATATCGTAATGCTACATAACGTTATACGTTATATCGTAATGCTACATAACATTATACGTTATAACGTATTACCATATAACGTTATACGTTACATCGCAATGCAACATAACGTTATACGTTATATCGTAATGCTACATAACGTTATACCTTATATCGTAATGCTACATAACGTTATACGTTACATCGTAATGCTATATAACGTTATACGTTACACCTTACAGCTACATAACGTTACACGTTATATCGTAATGCTACATAACGTTATACGGTATATCGTAATACTACATAACGTTATACGTTATATCTTTCTGCTACATAACGTTATACGTTATATCGTAATGCTACATAACGTTATACGTTATATCGTAATGCTACATAACGTTATACGTTATATCGTAAAGCTACATAACGTTGTACGTTATATCTTACTGCTACATAACGTTATACGTTATATCGTAATGCTACATAACGTTATACGTTATATCGTAATGCTACATAACGTTATACGTTATATGGTAATGCTACATATCGTTATACGTTATAACGTATTACCATATAACGTTATACGTTACATCGTAATGCTACATAACGTTATACGTTATAACGTAATGATACATAACGTTATACGTTATAACGTAATACTACATAACGTTATATGTTATAACGTAATACTATATAACGTTATACGTTATATCGTTATGGTACATAACGTTATACGTTATATCGTAATGCTACACAACGTTATACGTTATATTGTAATGCTACATAACGTTATACGTTATATGGTAATGCTACATATCGTTATACGTTATAACGTATTACCATATAACGTTATTCGTTATATCGTAATGCTACATAACGTTATACGTTATATCGTAATGCTACATAACGTTATACGTTATATCGTAATGCTACATAACGTTATACGTTATAACGTATTACCATATAACGTTATACGTTACATCGTAATGCAACATAACGTTATACGTTATATCGTAATGCTACATAACGTTATACCTTATATCGTAATGCTACATAACGTTATACGTTACATCGTAATGCTATATAACGTTATACGTTCCACCTTACAGCTACATAACGTTATACGTTATATCGTAACGCTACGTAACATTATACGTTATATCGTAATGCTACATAACATTATACGTTATATCTTTCTGCTACATAACGTTATACGTTATATCGTAATGCTACATAACGTTATACGTTATATCGTAATGCTACATAACGTTATACGTTATATGGTAATGCTACATATCGTTATACGTTATAACGTATTATCATATAACGTTATACGTTACATCGTAATGCTACATAACGTTATACGTTATAACGTAATGCTACATAACGTTATACGTTATAACGTAATACTACATAACGTTATATGTTATAACGTAATACTATATAACGTTATACGTTATATCGTTATGCTACATAACGTTATACGTTATATCGAAATGCTACACAACGTTATACGTTATATTGTAATGCTACATAACGTTATACGTTATATGGTAATGCTACATATCGTTATACGTTATAACGTATTACCATATAACGTTATTCGTTATATCGTAATGCTACATAACGTTATACGTTATATCGTAATGCTACATAACGTTATACGTTATATCGTAATGCTACATAACGTTATACGTTATGTCGGAATGCTACATAACGTTATACGTTATATCCTAATGCTACATAACGTTATACGCTGTATCGTAATGCTACATAACGTTATACGTTATAACGTAATACTACATAACGTTATACGTTATATTGTAATGCTACGTAACGTTATAAGCTATATGGTAATGCTACATAACGTTATACGTTATAATGTATTACCATATAACGTTATACATTATATCGTAATGTTACATAACGTTATACGTTATATCGTAATGCTACATAATGTTATACGTTATATCGTAATGCTACATGACGTTATACGTTATATCGTAATGCCACACAACGTTATACGTTATAACGTATTACCATATAACGTTATACGTTATAACGTATTACTATATAACGTTATACGTTATATACTAATGCTACATAACGTTATACGTTATACCGTACTGCTACATAACGTTATGAGTTATATCGTAATGCTACATAACGTAATACGATATAACGTAATACTACATATCGTTATACGTTATAACGTAATACTATATAACGTTATACGTTATATCGTTATGCTACATAACGTTATACATTATATCGTAATGCTACATAACGTTATACGTTACATCGTAATGCTACATAACGTTATCCGTTATATCGTAATGCTACATAACGTTATACGTTATATCGTAATGCTACATAACGTTATACGTTATATCGTAATGCTACATAACGTTATACATTATAACGTATTACCAAATAACGTTATATGTTACATCGTAATGCTACATAACGTTATCCGTTATATCGTAATGCTACATAACGTTATACGTTATATCGTAATGCTACATAACGTTATACGTTTAAACGTATTACCATATAACGTTATACGTTACATCGTAATGCTAGATAACGTTATACGTCATATCGTAATGCTACATAACGTTATACGTTATATCGTAATGCCACGTAACGTTATACGCTATATCGTACTGCTAGATAACGTTATTCGTTATATCGTAATGCTACATAACGTTATACGTTGTATCGTAATGCTACATAACGTTGTACGTTATATCGTAATGCTACATAACGTTATACGTTATATCGTAATGCTACATAACTTTATACGTTATAACATATTACCATATAACGTTATACGTTATATCGTAATGCTACATAACGTTATAGGTTATATCTTACTGCTACATAACGTTATACGTTATATGGTAATGCTACATAACGTTATACGTTATATCGTAATGCTACATAACGTTATACGGTATATCGTAATGCTACATAACGTTATACGTTATAACGTAATACTACATAACGTTATACGTTATATTGTAATGCTACATAACGTTGTACGTTATAACGTAATGCTACATAACGTTATACGTTTAAACGTATTACCATATAACGTTATACGTTACATCGTAATGCTAGATAACGTTATACGTCATATCGTAATGCTACATAACGTTATACGTTATAACGTATTACCATATAACGTTATATGTTACATCGTAATGCTACATAACGTTATCCGTTATATCGTAATGCTACATAACGTTATACGTTATATCGTAATGCTACATAACTTTATACGTTTAAACGTATTACCATATAACGTTATACGTTACATCGTAATGCTAGATAACGTTATACGTCATATCGTAATGCTACATAACGTTATACGTTATATCGTAATGCCACATAACGTTATACGCTATATCGTACTGCTAGATAACGTTATACGTTATATCGTAATGCTACATAACGTTATACGTTGTATCGTAATGCTACATAACGTCATACGTTATATCGTAATGCTACATAACGTTATACGTTATATTGTAATGCTACATAACATTATACGTTATAGCGTATTACCATATAACGTTATACGTTACATGGCAATGCAACATAACGTTATACGTTATATCGTAATGCTTCATAACGTTATACGTTATATCGTTATGCTACATAACGTTATACGTTATATCTTTCTGCTACATAACGTTATACGTTATATCGTAATGCTACATAACGTTATACGTTATATGGTAATGCTACATATCGTTATACGTTATAACGTATTATCATATAACGTTATACGTTACATCGTAATGCTACATAACGTTATACGTTATAACGTAATGCTACATAACGTTATACGTTATAACGTAATACTACATAACGTTATATGTTATAACGTAATACTATATAACGTTATACGTTATATCGTTATGCTACATAACGTTATACGTTATATCATAATGCTACACAACGTTATACGTTATATTGTAATGCTACATAACGTTATACGTTATATGGTAATGCTACATATCGTTATACGTTATGACGTATTACCATATAACGTTATTCGTTATATCGTAATGCTACATAACGTTATACGTTATATCGTAATGCTACATAACGTTATACGTTATAACGTAATGCTACATAACGTTATACGTTATAACGTAATACTACATAACGTTATATGTTATAACGTAATACTATATAACGTTATACGTTATATCGTTATGCTACATAACGTTATACGTTATATCGTAATGCTACATAACGTTATACGTTATATCGTAATGCTACATAACGTTATACGTTATATCGTAATGCTGCACAACGTTATACGTTATATCGTAATGCTACATAACGTTATACGTTATATCGTAATGCTACATAACGTTATACGTTTAAACGTATTATCATATAACGTTATACGTTACATCGTAATGCTAGATAACGTTATACGTTCAAACGTATTACCATATAACGTTATACGTTACATCGTAATGCTAGATAACGTTATACGTCATATCGTAATGCTACATAACGTTATACGTTATAACGTATTACCATATAACGTTATATGTTACATCGTAATGCTACATAACGTTATCCGTTATATCGTAATGCTACATAACGTTATACGTTATATCGTAATGCTACATAACGTTATACGTGTAAACGTATTACCATATAACGTTATACGTTACATCGTAATGCTAGATAACGTTATACGTCATATCGTAATGCTACATAACGTTATACGTTATATCGTAATGCCACATAACGTTATACGCTATATCGTACTGCTAGATAACGATATACGTTATATCGTAATGCTACATAACGTTATACGTTGTGTCGTAATGCTACATATCGTTATACGTTATAACGTATTACCATATAACGTTATTCGTTATATCGTAATGCTACATAACGTTATACGTTATATCGTAATGCTACATAACGTTATACGTTATATCGTAATGCTACATAACGTTATACGTTATAACGTATTACCATATAACGTTATACGTTACATCGTAATGCTACATAACGTTATACGTTATATCGTAATGCTACACAACGTTATACGTTATATTGTAATGCTACATAACGTTATACGTTATATGGTAATGCTACATATCGTTATACGTTATAACGTATTACCATATAACGTTATTCGTTATATCGTAATGCTACATAACGTTATACGTTATATCGTAATGCTACATAACGTTGTACGTTATGTCGGAATGCTACATAACGTTATACGTTATATCCTAATGCTACATAACGTTATACGCTGTATCGTAATGCTACATAACGTTATACGTTATAACGTAATACTACATAACGTTATACGTTATATTGTAATGCTACATAACGTTATAAGTTATATGGTAATGCTACATAACGTTATACGTTATAATGTATTACCATATAACGTTATACATTATATCGTAATGTTACATAACGTTATACGTTATATCGTATATACGTAATGCTATATACGTTATATCGTAATGCTACATAATGTTATACGTTATATCGTAATGCTACATGACGTTATACGTTATATCGTAATGCCACACAACGTTATACGTTATAACGTATTACCATATAACGTTATACGTTATACGTTATATACTAATGCTACATAACGTTATACGTTATACCGTACTGCTACATAACGTTATGAGTTATATCGTAATGCTACGTAACGTAATACGATATAACGTAATACTACATATCGTTATACGTTATAACGTAATACTATATAACGTTATACGTTATATCGTTATGCTACATAACGTTATACGTTATATCGTAATGCTACATAACGTTATACGTTATATGGTAATGCTACATATCGTTATACGTTATAACGTATTACCATATAACGTTATGCGTTACATCGTAATGCTACATAACGTTATACGTTATAACGTAATGCTACATAACGTTATACGTTATAACGTAATACTACATAACGTTATATGTTATAACGTAATACTATATAACGTTATACGTTATATCGTTATGCTACATAACGTTATACGTTATATCGTAATGCTACACAACGTTATACGTTATATTGTAATGCTACATAACGTTATACGTTATATGGTAATGCTACATATCGTTATACGTTATAACGTATTACCATATAACGTTATTCGTTATATCGTAATGCTACATAACGTTATACGTTATATCGTAATGCTACATAACGTTATACGTTATATCGTAATGCTACATAACGTTATACGTTATAACGTATTACCATATAACGTTATACGTTACATCGTAATGCAACATAACGTTATACGTTATATCGTAATGCTACATAACGTTATACCTTATATCGTAATGCTACATAACGTTATACGTTACATCGTAATGCTATATAACGTTGTACGTTACACCTTACAGCTACATAACATTATACGTTTTATCGTAACGCTACATAACGTTATACGTTATATCGTAATGCTACATAACGTTATACGTTATATCTTTCTGCTACATAACGTTATACGTTATATCGTAATGCTACATAACGTTATACGTTATATCGTAATGCTACATAACGTTATACGTTATATGGTAATGCTACATATCGTTATACGTTATAACGTATTATCATATAACGTTATACGTTACATCGTAATGCTACATAACGTTATACGTTATAACGTAATGCTACATAACGTTATACGTTATAACGTAATACTACATAACGTTATATGTTATAACGTAATACTATATAACGCTATACGTTATATCGTTATGCTACATAACGTTATACGTTATATCGTAATGCTACACAACGTTATACGTTATATTGTAATGCTACATAATGTTATACGTTATATGGTAATGCTACATATCGTTATACGTTATAACGTATTACCATATAACGTTATTCGTTATATCGTAATGCTACATAACGTTATACGTTATATCGTAATGCTACATAACGTTATACGTTATATCGCAATGCTACATAACGTTATACGGTAAAACGTAATACTACATAACGTTATACGTTATAACGTAATACTACATAACGTTATACGTTATATTGTAATGCTACATAACGGTGTACGTTATAACGTAATGCTACATAACGTTATACGTTATATCGTAATGCTACATAACGTTGTACGTTATATCTTACTGCTACATAACGTTATACGTTATATCGTAATGCTACATAACGTTATACGTTATATCGTAATGCTACATAACGTTATGTGTTATATCTTTCTGCTACATAACGTTATACGTCATATCGTAATGCTACATAACGTTATACGTTATATCGTAATGCCACATAACGTTATACGCTATATCGTACTGCTAGATAACGTTATACGTTATATCGTAATGCTACATAACGTTATACGTTGTATCGTAATGCTACATAACGTTGTACGTTATATCGTAATGCTACATAACGTTATACGTTATATCGTAATGCTACATAACGTTATACGTTATAACGTATTACCATATAACGTTATACGTTATATCGTAATGCTACATAACGTTATAGGTTATATCTTACTGCTACATAACTTTATACGTTATATGGTAATGCTACATAACGTTATGCGTTACATCGTAATGCTACATAACGTTATCCGTTATATCGTAATGTTACATAACGTTATACGTTATATCGTAATGCTACATAACGTTATACGTTTAAACGTATTACCATATAACGTTATACGTTACATCGTAATGCTAGATAACGTTACACGTCATATCGTAATGCTACATAACGTTATACGTTATATCGTAATGCCACATAACGTTATACGCTATATCGTACTGCTAGATAACGTTATACGTTATATCGTAATGCTACATAACGTTATACGTTGTATCGTAATGCTACATAACGTTGTACGTTATATCGTAATGCTACATAACGTTATACGTTATATAGTAATGCTACATAACGTTATACGTTATAACGTATTACCATATATCGTTATACGTTATATCGTAATGCTACATAACGTTATAGGTTATATCTTACTGCTACATAACGTTATACGTCATATCGTAATGCTACATAACGTTATACGTTATATCGTAATGCTGCGCAACCTTATACGTTATAACGTATTACCATATAACGTTATACGTTACATCGTAATGCTACATAACGTTATACGTTATATCGTAATGCTACACAACGTTATACGTTAAATTGTAATGCTACATAACGTTATACGTTATATGGTAATGCTACATATCGTTATACGTTATAACGTATTACCATATAACGTTATTCGTTATATCGTAATGCTACATAACGTTATACGTTATATCGTAATGCTACATAACGTTATACGTTATATCGTAATGCTACATAACGTTATACGTTATAACGTATTACCATATAACGTTATACGTTACATCGTAATGCTACATAACGTTATACGTTATATCGTAATGCTACACAACGTTATACGTTATATTGTAATGCTACATAACGTTATACGTTATATGGTAATGCTACATATCGTTATACGTTATAACGTATTACCATATAACGTTATTCGTTATATCGTAATGCTACATAACGTTATACGTTATATCGTAATGCTACATAACGTTATACGTTATGTCGGAATGCTACATAACGTTATACGTTATATCCTAATGCTACATAACGTTATACGCTGTATCGTAATGCTACATAACGTTATACGTTATAACGTAATACTACATAACGTTATACGTTATATTGTAATGCTACGTAACGTTATAAGTTATATGGTAATGCTACATAACGTTATACGTTATAATGTATTACCATATAACGTTATACATTATATCGTAATGTTACATAACGTTATACGTTATATCGTAATGCTACATAATGTTATACGTTATATCGTAATGCTACATGACATTATACGTTATATCGTAATGCCACACAACGTTATACGTTATAACGTATTACCATATAACGTTATACGTTATAACGTATTACCATATAACGTTATACGTTATATACTAATGCTACATAACGTTATACGTTATACCGTACTGCTACATAACGTTATGAGTTATATCGTAATGCTACATAACGTAATACGATATAACGTAATACTACATATCGTTATACGTTATAACGTAATACTATATAACGTTATACGTTATATCGTTAAGCTACATAACGTTATACATTATATCGTAATGCTACATAACGTTATACGTTACATCGTAATGCTACATAACGTTATCCGCTATATCGTAATGCTACATAACGTTATACGTTATATCGTAATGCTACATAACGTTATACGTTATATCGTAATGCTACATAACGTTATACATTATAACGTATTACCAAATAACGTTATATGTTACATCGTAATGCTACATAACGTTATCCGTTATATCGTAATGCTACATAACGTTATACGTTATATCGTAATGCTACATAACGTTATACGTTTAATCGTATTACCATATAACGTTATACGTTACATCGTAATGCTAGATAACGTTATACGTCATATCGTAATGCTACATAACGTTATACGTTATATCGTAATGCCACGTAACGTTATACGCTATATCGTACTGCTAGATAACGTTATTCGTTATATCGTAATGCTACATAACGTTATACGTTGTATCGTAATGCTACATAACGTTGTACGTTATATCGTAATGCTACATAACGTTATACGTTATATCGTAATGCTACATAACTTTATACGTTATAACGTATTACCATATAACGTTATACGTTATATCGTAATGCTACATAACGTTATAGGTTATATCTTACTGCTACATAACGTTATACGTTATATGGTAATGCTACATAACGTTATACGTTATATCGTAATGCTACATAACGTTATACGGTATATCGTAATGCTACATAACGTTATACATTATAACGTAATACTACATAACGTTATACGTTATATTGTAATGCTACATAACGTTGTACGTTATAACGTAATGCTACATAACGTTATACGTTTAAACGTATTACCATATAACGTTATACGTTACATCGTAATGCTAGATATCGTTATACGTCATATCGTAATGCTACATAACGTTATACGTTATAACGTATTACCATATAACGTTATATGTTACATCGTAATGCTACATAACGTTATCCGTTATATCGTAATGCTACATAACGTTATACGTTATATCGTAATGCTACATAACTTTATACGTTTAAACGTATTACCATATAACGTTATACGTTACATCGTAATGCTAGATAACGTTATACGTCATATCGTAATGCTACATAACGTTATACGTTATATCGTAATGCCACATAACGTTATACGCTATATCGTACTGCTAGATAACGTTATACGTTATATCGTAATGCTACATAACGTTATACGTTGTATCGTAATGCTAGATAACGTCATACGTTATATCGTAATGCTACATAACGTTATACGTTATATTGTAATGCTACATAACATTATACGTTATAGCGTATTACCATATAACGTTATACGTTACGTCGCAATGCAACATAACGTTATACGTTATATCGTAATGCTACATAACGTTATACGTTATATCGTTATGCTACATAACGTTATACGTTATATCTTTCTGCTACATAACGTTATACGTTATATCGTAATGCTACATAACGTTATACGTTATATGGTAATGCTACATATCGTTATACGTTATAACGTATTATCATATAACGTTATACGTTACATCGTAATGCTACATAACGTTATACGTTATAACGTAATGCTACATAACGTTATACGTTATAACGTAATACTACATAACGTTATATGTTATAACGTAATACTATATAACGTTATACGTTATATCGTTATGCTACATAACGTTATACGTTATATCATAATGCTACACAACGTTATACGTTATATTGTAATGCTACATAACGTTATACGTTATATGGTAATGCTACATATCGTTATACGTTATAACGTATTACCATATAACGTTATTCGTTATATCGTAATGCTACATAACGTTATACGTTATATCGTAATGCTACATAACGTTATACGTTATATCGCAATGCTACATAACGTTATACGATAAAACGTAATACTACATAACGTTATACGTTATAACGTAATACTACCTAACGTTATACGTTATATTGTAATGCTACATAACGTTGTACGTTATAACGTAATGCTACATAACGTTAAACGTTATATCGTAATGCTACATAACGTTATACGTTATATCGTAATGCTGCACAACGTTATACGTTGTATCGTAATGCTACATAACGTTATACGTTATATCGTAATGCTACATAACGTTATACGTTATATCGTAATGCTACATAACGTTATACGTTATATCGTAATGCTACATAACGTTATACGTTATATCGTAATGCTACATAACGTTATACGTTATATCGTAATGCTGCACAACGTTATACGTTATATCGTAATGCTACATAACGTTATACGTTATATCGTAATGCTACATAACGTTATACGTTATATCGTAATGCTACATAACGTTATACGTTATAACGTATTACCATATAACGTTATACGTTACATCGTAATGCTACATAACGTTATACGTTATATCGTAATGCTACATAACGTTATACGTTATAACGTAATACTACATAACGTTATATGTTATAACGTAATACTATATAACGTTATACGTTATATCGTTATGCTACATAACGTTATACGTTATATCGTAATGCTACATAACGTTATACGTTATAACGTATTACCATATAACGTTATACGTTACATCGTAATGCTACATAACGTTATACGTTATATCGTAATGCTACATAACGTTATACGTTATAACGTAATACTACATAACGTTATATGTTATAACGTAATACTATATAACGTTATACGTTATATCGTTATGCTACATAACGTTATACGTTATATCGTAATGCTACACAACGTTATACGTTATATTGTAATGCTACATAACGTTATACGTTATAACGTATTACCATATAACGTTATACGTTACATCGTAATTCTGGATAACGTTATACGTCATGTCGTAATGCTACATAACGTTATACGTTATATCGTAATGCTACATAACGTTATACGTTATAACGTATTACCATATAACGTTATACGTTACATCGTAATGCTACATAACGTTATCCGCTATATCGTAATGCTACATAACGTTATACGTTACATCGTAATTCTGGATAACGTTATACGCCATGTCGTAATGCTACATAACGTTATACGTTATATCGTAATGCCACATAACGTTATACGCTATATCGTACTGCTAGATAACGTTATACGTTATATCGTAATGCTACATAACGTTATACGTTGTATCGTAATGCTACATAACGTTGTACGTTATATCGTAATGCTACAAAACGTTATACGTTATATCGTAATGCTACATAACGTTATACGTTATAACGTATTACCATATCACGTTATACGTTATATCGTAATGCCACATAACGTTATAGGTTATATCTTACTGCTACATAACGTTATACGTTATATCGTAATGCTACATAACGTTATACGTTATATCGTAATGCTGCACAACGTTATACGTTATATCGTAATGCTACATAATGTTATACGTTATATCGTAATGCTACATAACGTTATACGTTATATCGTAATGCTACATAACGTTATACGTTATATCGTAATGCTACATAACGTTATACGTTATATCGTAATGCTACATAACGTTATACGTTATATCGTAATGCTGCACAACGTTATACGTTATATCGTAATGCTACATAACGTTATACGTTATATCGTTATGCTACATAACGTTATACGTTATATCGTAATGCTACACAACGTTATACGTTATATTGTAATGCTACATAACGTTATACGTTATAACGTATTACCATATAACGTTATACGTTACATCGTAATTCTGGATAACGTTATACGTCATGTCGTAATGCTACATAACGTTATACGTTATATCGTAATGCCACATAACGTTATACGCTATATCGTACTGCTAGATAACGTTATACGTTATATCGTAATGCTACAAAACGTTATACGTTATATCGTAATGCTACATAACGTTATACGTTATAACGTATTACCATATCACGTTATACGTTATATCGTAATGCCACATAACGTTATAGGTTATATCTTACTGCTACATAACGTTATACGTTATATCGTAATGCTACATAACGTTATACGTTATATCGTAATGCTGCACAACGTTATACGTTATATCGTAATGCTACATAATGTTATACGTTATATCGTAATGCTACATAACGTTATACGTTATATCGTAATGCTACATAACGTTATACGTTATAACGTATTACCATATAACGTTATATGTTACATCGTAATTCTGGATAACGTTATACGTTACATCGTAATGCTACATAACGTTATCCGCTATATCGTAATGCTACATAACGTTATACGTTATATCGTAATGCCACATAACGTTATACGCTATATCGTACTGCTAGATAACGTTATACGTTATATCGTAATGCTACATAACGTTATACGTTACATCGTAATGCTACATAACGTTATCCGCTATATCGCAATGCTACATAACGTTATAGGTTATATCTTACTGCTACATAACGTTATACGTTATATCGTAATGCTACATAACGTTATACGTTATATCGTAATGCTGCACAACGTTATACGTTATATCGTAATGCTACATAATGTTATACGTTATATCGTAATGCTACATAACGTTATACGTTATATCGTAATGCTACATAACGTTATACGTTATATCGTAATGCTACATAACGTTATACGTTATATCGTAATGCTACATAACGTTATACGTTATATCGTAATGCTGCACAACGTTATACGTTATATCGTAATGCTACATAACGTTATACGTTATATCGTAATGCTACATAACGTTATACGTTATATCGTAATGCTACATAACGTTATACGTTATAACGTATTACCACATAACGTTATACGTTACATCGTAATGCTACATAACGTTATACGTTATTTCGTAATGCTACATAACGTTATACGTTATAACGTAATACTACATAACGTTATATGTTATAACGTAATACTATATAATGTTATACGTTATATCGTTATGCAACATAACGTTATACGTTATATCGTAGTGCTACACAACGTTATACGTTATATTGTAATGCTACATAACGTTATACGTTATATGGTAATGCTACATATCGTTATACGTTATAACGTATTACCATATAACGTTATTCGTTATATCGTAATGCTACATAACGTCATACGTTATATCGTAATGCTACATAACGTTATACGTTATATCGTAATGCTACATAACATTATACGTTATAACGTATTACCATATAACGTTATACGTTACATCGCAATGCAACATAACGTTATACGTTATATCGTAATGCTACATAACGTTATACGTTATATCGTAATGCTACATAACGTTATACGTTATATCGTAATGCTACATAACGTTATACGTTATATCGTAATGCTGCACAACGTTATACGTTATATCGTAATGCTACATAACGTTATACGTTATATCGTAATGCTACATAACGTTATACGTTATATCGTAATGCTACATAACGTTATACGTTATAACGTATTACCACATAACGTTATACGTTACATCGTAATGCTACATAACGTTATACGTTATTTCGTAATGCTACATAACGTTATACGTTATAACGTAATACTACATAACGTTATATGTTATAACGTAATACTATATAATGTTATACGTTATATCGTTATGCAACATAACGTTATACGTTATATCGTAGTGCTACACAACGTTATACGTTATATTGTAATGCTACATAACGTTATACGTTATATGGTAATGCTACATATCGTTATACGTTATAACGTATTACCATATAACGTTATTCGTTATATCGTAATGCTACATAACGTCATACGTTATATCGTAATGCTACATAACGTTATACGTTATATCGTAATGCTACATAACATTATACGTTATAACGTATTACCATATAACGTTATACGTTACATCGCAATGCAACATAACGTTATACGTTATATCGTAATGCTACATAACGTTATACCTTATATCGTAATGCTACATAACGTTATACGTTACATCGTAATGCTATATAACGTTATACGTTACACCTTACAGCTACATAACGTTACACGTTATATCGTAATGCTACATAACGTTATACGGTATATCGTAATACTACATAACGTTATACGTTATATCTTTCTGCTACATAACGTTATACGTTATATCGTAATGCTACATAACGTTATACGTTATATCGTAATGCTACATAACGTTATACGTTATATCGTAAAGCTACATAACGTTGTACGTTATATCTTACTGCTACATAACGTTATACGTTATATCGTAATGCTACATAACGTTATACGTTATATCGTAATGCTACATAACGTTATACGTTATATGGTAATGCTACATATCGTTATACGTTATAACGTATTACCATATAACGTTATACGTTACATCGTAATGCTACATAACGTTATACGTTATAACGTAATGATACATAACGTTATACGTTATAACGTAATACTACATAACGTTATATGTTATAACGTAATACTATATAACGTTATACGTTATATCGTTATGGTACATAACGTTATACGTTATATCGTAATGCTACACAACGTTATACGTTATATTGTAATGCTACATAACGTTATACGTTATATGGTAATGCTACATATCGTTATACGTTATAACGTATTACCATATAACGTTATTCGTTATATCGTAATGCTACATAACGTTATACGTTATATCGTAATGCTACATAACGTTATACGTTATATCGTAATGCTACATAACGTTATACGTTATAACGTATTACCATATAACGTTATACGTTACATCGTAATGCAACATAACGTTATACGTTATATCGTAATGCTACATAACGTTATACCTTATATCGTAATGCTACATAACGTTATACGTTACATCGTAATGCTATATAACGTTATACGTTACACCTTACAGCTACATAACGTTATACGTTATATCGTAACGCTACGTAACATTATACGTTATATCGTAATGCTACATAACATTATACGTTATATCTTTCTGCTACATAACGTTATACGTTATATCGTAATGCTACATAACGTTATACGTTATATCGTAATGCTACATAACGTTATACGTTATATGGTAATGCTACATATCGTTATACGTTATAACGTATTATCATATAACGTTATACGTTACATCGTAATGCTACATAACGTTATACGTTATAACGTAATGCTACATAACGTTATACGTTATAACGTAATGCTACATAACGTTATACGTTATAACGTAATACTACATAACGTTATATGTTATAACGTAATACTATATAACGTTATACGTTATATCGTTATGCTACATAACGTTATACGTTATATCGAAATGCTACACAACGTTATACGTTATATTGTAATGCTACATAACGTTATACGTTATATGGTAATGCTACATATCGTTATACGTTATAACGTATTACCATATAACGTTATTCGTTATATCGTAATGCTACATAACGTTATACGTTATATCGTAATGCTACATAACGTTATACGTTATATCGTAATGCTACATAACGTTATACGTTATGTCGGAATGCTACATAACGTTATACGTTATATCCTAATGCTACATAACGTTATACGCTGTATCGTAATGCTACATAACGTTATACGTTATAACGTAATACTACATAACGTTATACGTTATATTGTAATGCTACGTAACGTTATAAGCTATATGGTAATGCTACATAACGTTATACGTTATAATGTATTACCATATAACGTTATACATTATATCGTAATGTTACATAACGTTATACGTTATATCGTAATGCTACATAATGTTATACGTTATATCGTAATGCTACATGACGTTATACGTTATATCGTAATGCCACACAACGTTATACGTTATAACGTATTACCATATAACGTTATACGTTATAACGTATTACTATATAACGTTATACGTTATATACTAATGCTACATAACGTTATACGTTATACCGTACTGCTACATAACGTTATGAGTTATATCGTAATGCTACATAACGTAATACGATATAACGTAATACTACATATCGTTATACGTTATAACGTAATACTATATAACGTTATACGTTATATCGTTATGCTACATAACGTTATACGTTACATCGTAATGCTACATAACGTTATCCGTTATATCGTAATGCTACATAACGTTATACGTTATATCGTAATGCTACATAACGTTATACGTTATATCGTAATGCTACATAACGTTATACATTATAACGTATTACCAAATAACGTTATATGTTACATCGTAATGCTACATAACGTTATCCGTTATATCGTAATGCTACATAACGTTATACGTTATATCGTAATGCTACATAACGTTATACGTTTAAACGTATTACCATATAACGTTATACGTTACATCGTAATGCTAGATAACGTTATACGTCATATCGTAATGCTACATAACGTTATACGTTATATCGTAATGCCACGTAACGTTATACGCTATATCGTACTGCTAGATAACGTTATTCGTTATATCGTAATGCTACATAACGTTATACGTTGTATCGTAATGCTACATAACGTTGTACGTTATATCGTAATGCTACATAACGTTATACGTTATATCGTAATGCTACATAACTTTATACGTTATAACATATTACCATATAACGTTATACGTTATATCGTAATGCTACATAACGTTATAGGTTATATCTTACTGCTACATAACGTTATACGTTATATGGTAATGCTACATAACGTTATACGTTATATCGTAATGCTACATAACGTTATACGGTATATCGTAATGCTACATAACGTTATACGTTATAACGTAATACTACATAACGTTATACGTTATATTGTAATGCTACATAACGTTGTACGTTATAACGTAATGCTACATAACGTTATACGTTTAAACGTATTACCATATAACGTTATACGTTACATCGTAATGCTAGATAACGTTATACGTCATATCGTAATGCTACATAACGTTATACGTTATAACGTATTACCATATAACGTTATATGTTACATCGTAATGCTACATAACGTTATCCGTTATATCGTAATGCTACATAACGTTATACGTTATATCGTAATGCTACATAACTTTATACGTTTAAACGTATTACCATATAACGTTATACGTTACATCGTAATGCTAGATAACGTTATACGTCATATCGTAATGCTACATAACGTTATACGTTATATCGTAATGCCACATAACGTTATACGCTATATCGTACTGCTAGATAACGTTATACGTTATATCGTAATGCTACATAACGTTATACGTTGTATCGTAATGCTACATAACGTCATACGTTATATCGTAATGCTACATAACGTTATACGTTATATTGTAATGCTACATAACATTATACGTTATAGCGTATTACCATATAACGTTATACGTTACATGGCAATGCAACATAACGTTATACGTTATATCGTAATGCTTCATAACGTTATACGTTATATCGTTATGCTACATAACGTTATACGTTATATCTTTCTGCTACATAACGTTATACGTTATATCGTAATGCTACATAACGTTATACGTTATATGGTAATGCTACATATCGTTATACGTTATAACGTATTATCATATAACGTTATACGTTACATCGTAATGCTACATAACGTTATACGTTATAACGTAATGCTACATAACGTTATACGTTATAACGTAATACTACATAACGTTATATGTTATAACGTAATACTACATAACGTTATATGTTATAACGTAATACTATATAACGTTATACGTTATATCGTTATGCTACATAACGTTATACGTTATATCGAAATGCTACACAACGTTATACGTTATATTGTAATGCTACATAACGTTATACGTTATATGGTAATGCTACATATCGTTATACGTTATAACGTATTACCATATAACGTTATTCGTTATATCGTAATGCTACATAACGTTATACGTTATATCGTAATGCTACATAACGTTATACGTTATATCGTAATGCTACATAACGTTATACGTTATGTCGGAATGCTACATAACGTTATACGTTATATCCTAATGCTACATAACGTTATACGCTGTATCGTAATGCTACATAACGTTATACGTTATAACGTAATACTACATAACGTTATACGTTATATTGTAATGCTACGTAACGTTATAAGCTATATGGAAATGCTACATAACGTTATACGTTATAATGTATTACCATATAACGTTATACATTATATCGTAATGTTACATAACGTTATACGTTATATCGTAATGCTACATAATGTTATACGTTATATCGTAATGCTACATGACGTTATACGTTATATCGTAATGCCACACAACGTTATACGTTATAACGTATTACCATATAACGTTATACGTTATAACGTATTACTATATAACGTTATACGTTATATACTAATGCTACATAACGTTATACGTTATACCGTACTGCTACATAACGTTATGAGTTATATCGTAATGCTACATAACGTAATACGATATAACGTAATACTACATATCGTTATACGTTATAACGTAATACTATATAACGTTATACGTTATATCGTTATGCTACATAACGTTATACATTATATCGTAATGCTACATAACGTTATACGTTACATCGTAATGCTACATAACGTTATCCGTTATATCGTAATGCTACATAACGTTATACGTTATATCGTAATGCTACATAACGTTATACGTTATATCGTAATGCTACATAACGTTATACATTATAACGTATTACCAAATAACGTTATATGTTACATCGTAATGCTACATAACGTTATCCGTTATATCGTAATGCTACATAACGTTATACGTTATATCGTAATGCTACATAACGTTATACGTTTAAACGTATTACCATATAACGTTATACGTTACATCGTAATGCTAGATAACGTTATACGTCATATCGTAATGCTACATAACGTTATACGTTATATCGTAATGCCACGTAACGTTATACGCTATATCGTACTGCTAGATAACGTTATTCGTTATATCGTAATGCTACATAACGTTATACGTTGTATCGTAATGCTACATAACGTTGTACGTTATATCGTAATGCTACATAACGTTATACGTTATATCGTAATGCTACATAACTTTATACGTTATAACATATTACCATATAACGTTATACGTTATATCGTAATGCTACATAACGTTATAGGTTATATCTTACTGCTACATAACGTTATACGTTATATGGTAATGCTACATAACGTTATACGTTATATCGTAATGCTACATAACGTTATACGGTATATCGTAATGCTACATAACGTTATACGTTATAACGTAATACTACATAACGTTATACGTTATATTGTAATGCTACATAACGTTGTACGTTATAACGTAATGCTACATAACGTTATACGTTTAAACGTATTACCATATAACGTTATACGTTACATCGTAATGCTAGATAACGTTATACGTCATATCGTAATGCTACATAACGTTATACGTTATAACGTATTACCATATAACGTTATATGTTACATCGTAATGCTACATAACGTTATCCGTTATATCGTAATGCTACATAACGTTATACGTTATATCGTAATGCTACATAACTTTATACGTTTAAACGTATTACCATATAACGTTATACGTTACATCGTAATGCTAGATAACGTTATACGTCATATCGTAATGCTACATAACGTTATACGTTATATCGTAATGCCACATAACGTTATACGCTATATCGTACTGCTAGATAACGTTATACGTTATATCGTAATGCTACATAACGTTATACGTTGTATCGTAATGCTACATAACGTCATACGTTATATCGTAATGCTACATAACGTTATACGTTATATTGTAATGCTACATAACATTATACGTTATAGCGTATTACCATATAACGTTATACGTTACATGGCAATGCAACATAACGTTATACGTTATATCGTAATGCTTCATAACGTTATACGTTATATCGTTATGCTACATAACGTTATACGTTATATCTTTCTGCTACATAACGTTATACGTTATATCGTAATGCTACATAACGTTATACGTTATATGGTAATGCTACATATCGTTATACGTTATAACGTATTATCATATAACGTTATACGTTACATCGTAATGCTACATAACGTTATACGTTATAACGTAATGCTACATAACGTTATACGTTATAACGTAATACTACATAACGTTATATGTTATAACGTAATACTATATAACGTTATACGTTATATCGTTATGCTACATAACGTTATACGTTATATCATAATGCTACACAACGTTATACGTTATATTGTAATGCTACATAACGTTATACGTTATATGGTAATGCTACATATCGTTATACGTTATGACGTATTACCATATAACGTTATTCGTTATATCGTAATGCTACATAACGTTATACGTTATATCGTAATGCTACATAACGTTATACGTTATAACGTAATGCTACATAACGTTATACGTTATAACGTAATACTACATAACGTTATATGTTATAACGTAATACTATATAACGTTATACGTTATATCGTTATGCTACATAACGTTATACGTTATATCGTAATGCTACATAACGTTATACGTTATATCGTAATGCTACATAACGTTATACGTTATATCGTAATGCTGCACAACGTTATACGTTATATCGTAATGCTACATAACGTTATACGTTATATCGTAATGCTACATAACGTTATACGTTATATCGTAATGCTACATAACGTTATACGTTATAACGTATTACCATATAACGTTATACGTTACATCGTAATGCTACATAACGTTATACGTTATATCGTAATGCTACATAACGTTATACGTTATAACGTAATACTACATAACGTTATATGTTATAACGTAATACTATATAACGTTATACGTTATATCGTTATGCTACATAACGTTATACGTTATATCGTAATGCTACACAACGTTATACGTTATATTGTAATGCTACATAACGTTATACGTTATATGGTAATGCTACATATCGTTATACGTTATAACGTATTACCATATAACGTTATTCGTTATATTGTAATGCTACATAACGTCATACGTTATATCGTAATGCTACATAACGTTATACGTTATATCGTAATGCTACATAACGTTATACGTTATAACGTATTACCATATAACGTTATACGTTATATCGTAATGCTACATAACGTTATACGTTATATCGTAATGCTGCACAACGTTATACGTTATATCGTAATGCTACATAACGTTATACGTTATATCGTAATGCTACATAACGTTATACGTTATATCGTAATGCTACATAACGTTATACGTTATAACGTATTACCATATAACGTTATACGTTACATCGTAATGCTACATAACGTTATACGTTATTTCGTAATGCTACATAACGTTATACGTTATAACGTAATACTACATAACGTTATATGTTATAACGTAATACTATATAATGTTATACGTTATACCGTTATGCTACATAACGTTATACGTTATATCGTAGTGCTACATAACGTTATACGTTATATCGTAATGCTACATAACGTTATACGTTATATCGTAATGCTACATAACGTTATACGTTATATGGTAATGCTACATATCGTTATACGTTATAACGTATTATCATATAACGTTATACGTTACATCGTAATGCTACATAACGTTATACGTTATAACGTAATGCTACATAACGTTATACGTTATAACGTAATACTACATAACGTTATATGTTATAACGTAATACTATATAACGTTATACGTTATATCGTTATGCTACATAACGTTATACGTTATATCGTAATGCTACATAACGTTATACGTTATATCGTAATGCTACATAACGTTATACGTTATATGGTAATGCTACATATCGTTATACGTTATAACGTATTACCATATAACGTTATTCGTTATATCGTAATGCTACATAACGTTATACGTTATATCGTAATGCTACATAACGTTATACGTTATATCGCAATGCTACATAACGTTATACGATAAAACGTAATACTACATAACGTTATACGTTATAACGTAATACTACCTAACGTTATACGTTATATTGTAATGCTACATAACGTTGTACGTTATAACGTAATGCTACATAACGTTATACGTTATATCGTAATGCTACATAACGTTATACGTTATATCGTAATGCTACATAACGTTGTACGTTATAACGTAATGCTACATAACGTTATACGTTATATCGTAATGCTACATAACGTTATACGTTATATCGTAATGCTACATAACGTTATACGTTATAACGTATTACCATATAACGTTATACGTTACATCGTAATGCTACATAACGTTATACGTTATATCGTAATGCTACATAACGTTATACGTTATAACGTAATACTACATAACGTTATATGTTATAACGTAATACTATATAACGTTATACGTTATATCGTTATGCTACATAACGTTATACGTTATATCGTAATGCTACACAACGTTATACGTTATATTGTAATGCTACATAACGTTATACGTTATATGGTAATGCTACATATCGTTATACGTTATAACGTATTACCATATAACGTTATTCGTTATATTGTAATGCTACATAACGTCATACGTTATATCGTGATGCTACATAACGTTATACGTTATATCGTAATGCTACATAACGTTATACGTTATAACGTATTACCATATAACGTTATACGTTATATCGTAATGCTACATAACGTTATACGTTATATCGTAATGCTGCACAACGTTATACGTTATATCGTAATGCTACATAACGTTATACGTTATATCGTAATGCTACATAACGTTATACGTTATATCGTAATGCTACATAACGTTATACGTTATAACGTATTACCATATAACGTTATACGTTACATCGTAATGCTACATAACGTTATACGTTATTTCGTAATGCTACATAACGTTATACGTTATAACGTAATACTACATAACGTTATATGTTATAACGTAATACTATATAATGTTATACGTTATACCGTTATGCTACATAACGTTATACGTTATATCGTAGTGCTACATAACGTTATACGTTATATCGTAATGCTACATAACGTTATACGTTATATCGTAATGCTACATAACGTTATACGTTATATGGTAATGCTACATATCGTTATACGTTATAACGTATTATCATATAACGTTATACGTTACATCGTAATGCTACATAACGTTATACGTTATAACGTAATGCTACATAACGTTATACGTTATAACGTAATACTACATAACGTTATATGTTATAACGTAATACTATATAACGTTATACGTTATATCGTTATGCTACATAACGTTATACGTTATATCGTAATGCTACATAACGTTATACGTTATATCGTAATGCTACATAACGTTATACGTTATATGGTAATGCTACATATCGTTATACGTTATAACGTATTACCATATAACGTTATTCGTTATATCGTAATGCTACATAACGTTATACAATCTGATAGAGTGTGTAATAAATATATTTATTTTTTTATTAAATATTAATTCCTAAATTTTAATCTCGTAATACTACATAACGTTATACGTTATAACGTAATACTACCTAACGTTATACGTTATATTGTAATGCTACATAACGTTGTACGTTATAACGTAATGCTACATAACGTTATACGTTATATCGTAATGCTACATAACGTTATACGTTATATCGTAATGCTGCACAACGTTATACGTTATATCGTAATGCTACATAACGTTATACGTTATATCGTAATGCTACATAACGTTATACGTTATATCGTAATGCTACATAACGTTATACGTTATATCGTAATGCTACATAACGTTATACGTTATATCGTAATGCTACATAACGTTATACGTTATATCGTAATGCTGCACAACGTTATACGATATATCGTAATGCTACATAACGTTATACGTTATATCGTAATGCTACATACCGTTATACGTTATATCGTAATGCTACATAACGTTATACGTTATAACGTATTACCATATAACGTTATACGTTACATCGAAATGCTACATAACGTTATACGTTATATCGTAATGCTACATAACGTTATACGTTATAACGTAATACTACATAACGTTATATGTTATAACGTAATACTATATAACGTTATACGTTATATCGTTATGCTACATAACGTTATACGTTATATCGTAATGCTACACAACGTTATACGTTATATTGTAATGCTACATAACGTTATACGTTATATGGTAATGCTACATATCGTTATACGTTATAACGTATTACCATATAACGTTATTCGTTATATCGTAATGCTACATAACGTCATACGTTATATCGTAATGCTACATAACGTTATACGTTATATCGTAATGCTACATAACGTTATACGTTATAACGTATTACCATATAACGTTATACGTTACATCGTAATGCTACATAACGTTATACGTTATATCGTAATGCTGCATAACGTTATACGTTATAACGTAATACTACATAACGTTATATGTTATAACGTAATACTATATAACGTTATACGTTATATCGTTATGCTACATAACGTTATACGTTATATCGTAATGCTACACAACGTTATACGTTATATTGTAATGCTACATAACGTTATACGTTATATGGTAATGCTACATATCGTTATACGTTATAACGTATTACCATATAACGTTATTCGTTATATCGTAATGCTACATAACGTCATACGTTATATCGTAAGGCTACATAACGTTATACGTTATATCGTAATGCTACATAACGTTATACGTTATAACGTATTACCATATAACGTTATACGTTACATCGCAATGCAACATAACGTTGTACATTATATCGTAATGCTACATAACGTTATACCTTATATCGTAATGCTACATAACGTTATACGTTACATCGTAATGCTATATAACGTTATACGTTACACCTTACAGCTACATAACGTTACACGTTATATCGTAATGCTACATAACGTTATACGGTATATCGTAATACTACATAACGTTATACGTTATATCTTTCTGCTACATAACGTTATACGTTATATCGTAATGCTACATAACGTTATACGTTATATCGTAATGCTACATAACGTTATACGTTATATCGTAATGCTACATAACGTTATACGTTATATCGTAAAGCTACATAAAGTTGTACGTTATATCTTACTGCTACATAACGTTATACGTTATATCGTAATGCTACATAACGTTATGCGTTATATCGTAATGCTACATAACGTTATACGTTATATGGTAATGCTACATATCGTTATACGTTATAACGTATTACCATATAACGTTATTCGTTATATCGTAATGCTACATAGCGTTATACGTTATATCGTAATGCTACATAACGTTATACGTTATATCGTAATGCTACATAACGTTATACGTTGTAACGTATTACCATATAACGTTATACGTTACATCGTAATGCAACATAACGTTATACGTTATATCGTAATGCTACATAACGTGATACCTTATATCGTAATGCTGCATAACGTTATACGTTACATCGTAATGCTATATAACGTTATACGTTACACCTTACACCTACATAACGTTATACGTTATATCGTAACGCTACATAACGTTATACGTTATATCGTAATGCTACATAACGTTATACCTTATATCGTAATGCTACATAACGTTATACGTTACATCGTAATGCTATATAACGTTATACGTTGCATCGTAATGCAACATAACGTTATACGTTATATCGTAATGCTACATAACGTTATACCTTATATCGTAATGCTACATAACGTTATACGTTACATCGTAATGCTATATAACGTTATACGTTGCACCTTACAGCTACGTAACGTTATACGTTATATCGTAACGCTACATAACGTTATACGTTATATCGTAATGCTACATAACGTTATACGTTATATCTTTCTCCTACATAACGTTATACGTTATATCGTAATGCTACATAACGTTATACGTTATATCGTAATGCTACATAACGTTATACGTTATATGGTAATGCTACATATCGTTATACGTTATAACGTATTATCATATAACGTTATACGTTACATCGTAATGCTACATAACGTTATACGTTATAACGTAATGCTACATAACGTTATACGTTATATTGTAATGCTACATAACACTATACGTTATAGCGTATTACCATATAACGTTATACGTTACATCGCAATGCAACATAACGTTATACGTCATATCGTAATGCTACATAACGTTATACGTTATAACGTATTACCATATAACGTTATATGTTACATCGTAATGCTACATAACGTTATCCGTTATATCGTAATGCTACATAACGTTATACGTTATATCGTAATGCTACATAACTTTATACGTTTAAACGTATTACCATATAACGTTATACGTTACATCGTAATGCTAGATAACGTTATACGTCATATCGTAATGCTACATAACGTTATACGTTATATCGTAATGCCACATAACGTTATACGCTTTATCGTACTGCTAGATAACGTTATACGTTATATCGTAATGCTACATAACGTTATACGTTGTATCGTAATGCTACATAACGTTGTACGTTATATCGTAATGCTACATAACGTTATACGTTATATAGTAATGCTACATAACGTTATACGTTATAACGTATTACCATATAACGTTATACGTTATATCGTAATGCTACATAACGTTATAGGTTATATCTTACTGCTACATAACGTTATACGTTATATCGTAATGCTACATAACGTTATACGTTATATCGTAATGCTACATAACGTTATACGTTATATCGTAATGCTGCACAACCTTATACGTTATAACGTATTACCATATAACGTTATACGTTACATCGTAATGCTACATAACGTTATACGTTATATCGTAATGCTACATAACGTTATACGTTATATCGTAATGCTACATAACGTTATACGTTATATCGTAATGCTACATAACGATATACGTTATAACGTATTACCATATAACGTTATACGTTACATCGTAATGCTACATAACGTTATACGTTATATCGTAATGCTGCATAACGTTATACGTTATATGGTAATGCTACATAACGTTATACGTTATATCGTAATGCTACATAACGTTATACGTTATATGGTAATGCTACATATCGTTATACGTTATAACGTATTACCATATAACGTTATTCGTTATATCGTAATGCTACATAACGTTATACGTTATATCGTAATGCTACATAACGTTATACGTTATATCGTAATGCTACATAACGTTATACGTTATAACGTATTACCATATAACGTTATACGTTACATCGTAATGCTACATAACGTTATACGTTATATCGTAATGCTACATAACGTTATACGGTATATCGTAATGCTACATAACGTTATACGTTATAACGTATTACCATATCACGTTATACGTTATATCGTAACGCTACATAACGTTATGCGTTATATCGTAATGCTACATAACGTTATACGTTATATCGTAATGCTACATAACGTTATACGTTATATGGTAATGCTACATATCGTTATACGTTATAACGTATTACCATATAACGTTATACGTTATATTGTAATGCTACATAACGTTGTACGTTATAACGTAATGCTACATAACGATATACGTTATATCGTAATGCTACATAACGTTGTACGTTATATCTTACTGCTACATAACGTTATACGTCATATCGTAATGCTACATAACGTTATACGTTATATCGTAATGCCACATAACGTTTATACGCTATATCGTACTGCTAGATAACGTTATACGTTATATCGTAATGCTACATAACGTTATACGTTATATCGTAATGCTACATAACGTTATACGTTATATCGTAATGCTGCACAACGTTATACGTTATATCGTAATGCTACATAATGTTATACGTTATATCGTAATGCTACATAACGTTATACGTTATATCGTAATGCTACATAACGTTATACGTTATATCGTAATGCTACATAACGTTATACGTTATATCGTAATGCTACATAACGTTATACGTTATATCGTAATGCTGCACAACGTTATACGTTATATCGTAATGCTACATAACGTTATACGTTATATCGTAATGCTGCACAACGTTATACGTTATATCGTAATGCTACATAACGTTATACGTTATATCGTAATGCTACATAACGTTATACGTTATATCGTAATGCTACATAACGTTATACGTTATAACGTATTACCATATAACGTGATACGTTACATCGTAATGCTACATAACGTTATACGTTATTTCGTAATGCTACATAAGGTTATACGTTATAACGTAATACTACATAACGTTATATGTTATAACGTAATACTATATAATGTTATACGTTATATCGTTATGCTACATAACGTTATACGTTATATCGTAGTGCTACATAACGTTATACGTTATATCGTAATGCTACATAACGTTATACGGTATATCGTAATGCTACATAACGTTATACGTTATAACGTATTACCATATCACGTTATACGTTATATCGTAATGCTACATAACGTTATACGTTGTATCGTAATGCTACATAACGTTGTACGTTATATCGTAATGCTACATAACGTTATACGTTATATCGTAATGCTACATAACGCTATACGTTATAACGTATTACCATATAACGTTACACGTTATATCGTAATGCTACATAACGTTATAGGTTATATCTTACTGCTACATAACGTTATACGTTATATGGTAATGCTACATAACGTTATACGTTATATCGTAATGCTACATAACGTTATACGGTATATCGTAATGCTACATAACGTTATACGTTATAACGTATTACCATATCACGTTATACGTTATATCGTAATGCTACATAACGGTATAGGTTATATCTTACTGCTACATAACGTTATACGTTATATCGTAATGCTACATAACGTCATACGTTATATCGTAATGCTACATAAGGTTATACGTTATATCGTAATGCTACATAACATTATACGTTATAACGTATTACCATATAACGTTATACGTTACATCGCAATGCAACATAACGTTATACGTTATATCGTAATGCTACATAACGTTATACCTTATATCGTAATGCTACATAACGTTATACGTTACATCGTAATGCTATATAACGTTATACGTTACACCTTACAGCTACATAACGTTACACGTTATATCGTAATGCTACATAACGTTATACGGTATATCGTAATACTACATAACGTTATACGTTATATCTTTCTGCTACATAACGTTATACGTTATATCGTAATGCTACATAACGTTATACGTTATATCGTAATAATCTGATAGAGTGTGTGTTATATCGTAAAGCTACATAACGTTGTACGTTATATCTTACTGCTACATAACGTTATACGTTATATCGTAATGCTACATAACGTTATACGTTATATCGTAATGCTACATAACGTTATACGTTATATGGTAATGCTACATATCGTTATACGTTATAACGTATTACCATATAACGTTATACGTTACATCGTAATGCTACATAACGTTGTACGTTATATCGTAGTGCTACAAAACGTTATACGTTATATCGTAATGCTACATAACGTTATACGTTATAACGTATTACCATATCACGTTATACGTTATATCGTAATGCTACATAACGGTATAGGTTATATCTTACTGCTACATAACGTTATACGTTATATCGTAATGCTACATAACGTTATACGTTATATCGTAATGCTACATAACGTTATACGTTATAACGTATTACCATATCACGTTATACGTTATATCGTAATGCTACATAACGGTATAGGTTATATCTTACTGCTACATAACGTTATACGTTATATCGTAATGCTACATAACGTTATACGTTATATCGTAATGCTGCACAACGTTATACGTTATATCGTAATGCTACATAATGTTATACGTTATATCGTAATGCTACATAACGTTATACGTTATATCGTAATGCTACATAACGTTATACGTTATATCGTAATGCTACATAACGTTATACGTTATATGGTAATGCTACATATCGTTATACGTTATAACGTATTACCATATAACGTTATTCGTTATATCGTAATGCTACATAACGTTATACGTTATATCGTAATGCTACATAACGTTATACGTTATATCGTAATGCTACATAACGTTATACGTTATAACGTATTACCATATAACGTTATACGTTACATCGTAATGCAACATAACGTTATACGTTATATCGTAATGCTACATAACGTTATACCTTATATCGTAATGCTACATAACGTTATACGTTACATCGTAATGCTATATAACGTTATACGTTTCACCTTACAGCTACATAACGTTATACGTTATATCGTAACGCTACATATCGTTATACGTTATAACGTAATACTATATAACGTTATACGTTATATCTTTCTGCTACATAACGTTATACGTTATATCGTAATGCTACATAACGTTATACGTTATATCGTAATGCTACATAACGTTATACGTTATATGGTAATGCTACATATCGTTATACGTTATAACGTATTATCATATAACGTTATACGTTACATCGTAATGCTACATAACGTTATACGTTATATGGTAATGCTACATATCGTTATACGTTATAACGTATTACCATATAACGTTATACGTTACATCGTAATGCTACATAACGTTATACGTTATAACGTAATGCTACATAACGTTATACGTTATAACGTAATACTACATAACGTTATATGTTATAACGTAATACTATATAACGTTATATGTTATATCGTTATGGTACATAACGTTATACGTTATATCGTAATGCTACACAACGTTATACGTTATATTGTAATGCTACATAACGTTATACGTTATATGGTAATGCTACATATCGTTATACGTTATAACGTATTACCATATAACGTTATTCGTTATATCGTAATGCTACATAACGTTATACGTTATATCGTAATGCTACATAACGTTATACGTTATATCGTAATGCTACATAACGTTATACGTTATAACGTATTACCATATATCGTTATACGTTACATCGTAATGCAACATAACGTTATACGTTATATCGTAATGCTACATAACGTTATACGTTATATCGTAATGCTACATAACGTTATACGTTACATCGTAATGCTATATAACGTTATACGTTACACCTTACAGCTACATAACGTTATACGTTATATCGTAACGCTACATAACGTTATACGTTATATCGTAATGCTACATAACGTTATACATTATATCTTTCTGCTACATAACGTTATACGTTATATCGTAATGCTACATAACGTTATACGTTATATCGTAATGCTACATAACGTTATACGTTATATGGTAATGCTACATATCGTTATACGTTATAACGTATTATCATATAACGTTATACGTTACATCGTAATGCTACATAACGTTATACGTTATATCGTAATGCTACATAACGTTATACGTTATATCGTAATGCTGCACAACGTTATACGTTATATCGTAATGCTACATAACGTTATACGTTATATCGTAATGCTACATAACGTTATACGTTATATCGTAATGCTACATAACGTTATACGTTATATCGTAATGCTACATAACGTTATACGTTATATCGTAATGCTACATAACGTTATACGTTATATCGTAATGCTGCACAACGTTATACGTTATATCGTAATGCTACATAACGTTATACGTTATATCGTAATGCTACATAACGTTATACGTTATATCGTAATGCTACATAACGTTATACGTTATAACGTATTACCATATAACGTTATACGTTACATCGTAATGCTACATAACGTTATACGTTATTTCGTAATGCTACATAACGTTATACATTATAACGTAATACTACATAACGTTATATGTTATAACGTAATACTATATAACGTTATACGTTATATCGTTATGCTACATAACGTTATACGTTATATCGTAATGCTACACAACGTTATACGTTATATTGTAATGCTACATAACGTTATACGTTATATGGTAATGCTACATATCGTTATACGTTATAACGTATTACCATATAACGTTATTCGTTATATCGTAATGCTACGTAACGTCATACGTTATATCGTAATGCTACATAACGTTATACGTTATATTGTAATGCTACATAACATTATACGTTATAGCGTACTACCATATAACGTTTTACGTTACATCGCAATGCAACATAACGTTATACGTTATATCGTAATGCTACATAACGTTATACGTTATATCGTAATGCTACATAACGTTATACGTTATATGGTAATGCTACATATCGTTATACGTTATAACGTATTACCATATAACGTTATACGTTACATCGTAATGCTACATAACGTTATACGTTATAACGTAATGCTACATAACGTTATACGTTATAACGTAATACTACATAACGTTATATGTTATAACGTAATACTATATAACGTTATATGTTATATCGTTATGGTACATAACGTTATACGTTATATCGTAATGCTACACAACGTTATACGTTATATTGTAATGCTACATAACGTTATACGTTATATGGTAATGCTACATATCGTTATACGTTATAACGTATTACCATATAACGTTATTCGTTATATCGTAATGCTACATAACGTTATACGTTATATCGTAATGCTACATATCGTTATACGTTATATCGTAATGCTACATAACGTTATACGTTATAACGTATTACCATATATCGTTATACGTTACATCGTAATGCAACATAACGTTATACGTTATATCGTAATGCTACATAACGTTATACGTTATATCGTAATGCTACATAACGTTATACGTTACATCGTAATGCTATATAACGTTATACGTTACACCTTACAGCTACATAACGTTATACGTTATATCGTAACGCTACATAACGTTATACGTTATATCGTAATGCTACATAACGTTATACATTATATCTTTCTGCTACATAACGTTATACGTTATATCGTAATGCTACATAACGTTATACGTTATATCGTAATGCTACATAACGTTATACGTTATATGGTAATGCTACATATCGTTATACGTTATAACGTATTATCATATAACGTTATACGTTACATCGTAATGCTACATAACGTTGTACGTTATATCGTAATGCTACATAACGTTATACGTTATATCGTAATGCTGCACAACGTTATACGTTATATCGTAATGCTACATAACGTTATACGTTATATCGTAATGCTACATAACGTTATACGTTATATCGTAATGCTACATAACGTTATACGTTATATCGTAATGCTACATAACGTTATACGTTATATCGTAATGCTACATAACGTTATACGTTATATCGTAATGCTGCACAACGTTATACGTTATATCGTAATGCTACATAACGTTATACGTTATATCGTAATGCTACATAACGTTATACGTTATAACGTAATACTACATAACGTTATATGTTATAACGTAATACTATATAACGTTATACGTTATATCGTTATGCTACATAACGTTATACGTTATATCGTAATGCTACACAACGTTATACGTTATATTGTAATGCTACATAACGTTATACGTTATATGGTAATGCTACATATCGTTATACGTTATAACGTATTACCATATAACGTTATTCGTTATATTTTAATGCTACATAACGTCATACGTTATATCGTAATGCTACATAACGTTATACGTTATATCGTAATGCTACATAACGTTATACGTTATAACGTATTACCATATAACGTTATACGTTACATCGTTATGCTACATAACGTTATACGTTATATCGTAATGCTACATAACGTTATACCTTATAACGTAATACTACATAACGTTATATGTTATAACGTAATACTATATAACGTTATACGTTATATCGTTTTGCTACATAACGTTATACGTTATATCGTAATGCTACACAACGTTATACGTTATATTGTAATGCTACATAACGTTATACGTTATAACGTATTACCATATAACGTTATACGTTACATCGTAATTCTGGATAACGTTATACGTCATGTCGTAATGCTACATAACGTTATACGTTATATCGTAATGCCACATAACGTTATACGCTATATCGTACTGCTAGATAACGTTATACGTTATATCGTAATGCTACATAACGTTATACGTTACATCGTAATGCTACATAACGTTATCCGCTATATCGTAATGCCACATAACGTTATACGCAATATCGTACTGCTAGATAACGTTATGCGTTATATCGTAATGCTACATAACGTTATACGTTGTATCGTAATGCTACATAACGTTGTACGTTATATCGTAATGCTACAAAACGTTATACGTTATATCGTAATGCTACATAACGTTATACGTTATAACGTATTACCATATCACGTTATACGTTATATCGTAATGCTACATAACGGTATAGGTTATATCTTACTGCTACATAACGTTATACGTTATATCGTAATGCTACATAACGTTATACGTTATATCGTAATGCTGCACAACGTTATCCGCTATATCGTAATGCCACATAACGTTATACGCTATATCGTACTGCTAGATAACGTTATACGTTATATCGTAATGCTACATAACGTTATACGTTATATCGTAATGCTACATAACGTTATACGTTATATCGTAATGCTACATAACGTTATACGTTATATCGTAATGCTACATAACGTTATACGTTATATCGTAATGCTACATAACGTTATACGTTATATCGTAATGCTGCACAACGTTATACGTTATATCGTAATGCTACATAACGTTATACGTTATATCGTAATGCTACATAACGTTATACGTTATAACGTAATACTACATAACGTTATATGTTATAACGTAATACTATATAACGTTATACGTTATATCGTTATGCTACATAACGTTATACGTTATATCGTAATGCTACACAACGTTATACGTTATATTGTAATGCTACATAACGTTATACGTTATATGGTAATGCTACATATCGTTATACGTTATAACGTATTACCATATAACGTTATTCGTTATATTGTAATGCTACATAACGTCATACGTTATATCGTAATGCTACATAACGTTATACGTTATATCGTAATGCTACATAACGTTATACGTTATAACGTATTACCATATAACGTTATACGTTACATCGTAATGCTACATAACGTTATACGTTATATCGTAATGCTACATAACGTTATACGTTATAACGTAATACTACATAACGTTATATGTTATAACGTAATACTATATAACGTTATACGTTATATCGTTTTGCTACATAACGTTATACGTTATATCGTAATGCTACACAACGTTATACGTTATATTGTAATGCTACATAACGTTATACGTTATAACGTATTACCATATAACGTTATACGTTACATCGTAATTCTGGATAACGTTATACGTCATGTCGTAATGCTACATAACGTTATACGTTATATCGTAATGCCACATAACGTTATACGCTATATCGTACTGCTAGATAACGTTATACGTTATATCGTAATGCTACATAACGTTATACGTTACATCGTAATGCTACATAACGTTATCCGCTATATCGTAATGCCACATAACGTTATACGCTATATCGTACTGCTAGATAACGTTATACGTTATATCGTAATGCTACATAACGTTATACGTTGTATCGTAATGCTACATAACGTTGTACGTTATATCGTAATGCTACAAAACGTTATACGTTATATCGTAATGCTACATAACGTTATACGTTATAACGTATTACCATATCACGTTATACGTTATATCGTAATGCTACATAACGGTATAGGTTATATCTTACTGCTACATAACGTTATACGTTATATCGTAATGCTACATAACGTTATACGTTATATCGTAATGCTGCACAACGTTATACGTTATATCGTAATGCTACATAATGTTATACGTTATATCGTAATGCTACATAACGTTATACGTTATATCGTAATGCTACATAACGTTATACGTTATATCGTAATGCTACATAACGTTATACGTTATATCGTAATGCTACATAACGTTATACGTTATATCGTAATGCTGCACAACGTTATACGTTATATCGTAATGCTACATAACGTTATACGTTATATCGTAATGCTACATAACGTTATACGTTATATCGTAATGCTACATAACGTTATACGTTATAACGTATTACCATATAACGTGATACGTTACATCGTAATGCTACATAACGTTATACGTTATTTCGTAATGCTACATAACGTTATACGTTATAACGTAATACTACATAACGTTATATGTTATAACGTAATACTATATAATGTTATACGTTATATCGTTATGCTACATAACGTTATACGTTATATCGTAGTGCTACACAACGTTATACGTTATATTGTAATGCTACATAACGTTATACGTTATATGGTAATGCTACATATCGTTATACGTTATAACGTATTACCATATAACGTTATTCGTTATATCGTAATGCTACATAACGTCATACGTTATATCGTAATGCTACATAACGTTATACGTTATATCGTAATGCTACATAACATTATACGTTATAACGTATTACCATATAACGTTATACGTTACATCGCAATGCAACATAACGTTATACGTTATATCGTAATGCTACATAACGTTATACCTTATATCGTAATGCTACATAACGTTATACGTTACATCGTAATGCTATATAACGTTATACGTTACACCTTACAGCTACATAACGTTACACGTTATATCGTAATGCTACATAACGTTATACGGTATATCGTAATACTACATAACGTTATACGTTATATCTTTCTGCTACATAACGTTATACGTTATATCGTAATGCTACATAACGTTATACGTTATATCGTAATGCTACATAACGTTATACGTTATATCGTAAAGCTACATAACGTTGTACGTTATATCTTACTGCTACATAACGTTATACGTTATATCGTAATGCTACATAACGTTATACGTTATATCGTAATGCTACATAACGTTATACGTTATATGGTAATGCTACATATCGTTATACGTTATAACGTATTACCATATAACGTTATACGTTACATCGTAATGCTACATAACGTTGTACGTTATATCGTAGTGCTACAAAACGTTATACGTTATATCGTAATGCTACATAACGTTATACGTTATAACGTATTACCATATCACGTTATACGTTATATCGTAATGCTACATAACGGTATAGGTTATATCTTACTGCTACATAACGTTATACGTTATATCGTAATGCTACATAACGTTATACGTTATATCGTAATGCTGCACAACGTTATACGTTATATCGTAATGCTACATAATGTTATACGTTATATCGTAATGCTACATAACGTTATACGTTATATCGTAATGCTACATAACGTTATACGTTATATCGTAATGCTACATAACGTTATACGTTATATCGTAATGCTACATAACGTTATACGTTATAACGTATTACCATATAACGTTATACGTTACATCGTAATGCTACATAACGTTATACGTTATTTCGTAATGCTACATAACGTTATACGTTATAACGTAACACTACATAACGTTATATGTTATAACGTAATACTATATAATGTTATACGTTATATCGTTATGCTACATAACGTTATACGTTATATCGTAGTGCTACACAACGTTATACGTTATATTGTAATGCTACATAGCGTTATACGTTATATGGTAATGCTACATATCGTTACACGTTATAACGTATTACCATATAACGTTATTCGTTATATCGTAATGCTACATAACGTCATACGTTATATCGTAATGCTACATAACGTTATACGTTATATCGTAATGCTACATAACATTATACGTTATAACGTATTACCATATAACGTTATACGTTACATCGCAATGCAACATAACGTTATACGTTATATCGTAATGCTACATAGCGTTATACCTTATATCGTAATGCTACATAACGTTATACGTTACATCGTAATGCTATATAACGTTATACGTTACACCTTACAGCTACATAACGTTACACGTTATATCGAAATGCTACATAACGTTATACGGTATATCGTAATACTACATAACGTTATACGTTATATCTTTCTGCTACATAACGTTATACGTTATATCGTAATGCTACATAACGTTATACGTTATATCGTAATGCTACATAACGTTATACGTTATATCGTAAAGCTACATAACGTTGTACGTTATATCTTACTGCTACATAACGTTATACGTTATATCGTTATGGTAAATAACGTTATACGTTATATCGTAATGCTACACAACGTTATACGTTATATTGTAATGCTACATAACGTTATACGTTATATGGTAATGCTACATATCGTTATACGTTATAACGTATTACCATATAACGTTATTCGTTATATCGTAATGCTACATAACGTTATACGTTATATCGTAATGCTACATAACGTTATACGTTATTTCGTAATGCTACATAACGTTATACGTTATAACGTATTACCATATAACGTTATACGTTACATCGTAATGCAACATAACGTTATACGTTATATCGTAATGCTACATAACGTTATACCTTATATCGTAATGCTACATAACGTTATACGTTACATCGTAATGCTATATAACGTTATACGTTTCACCTTACAGCTACATAACGTTATACGTTATATCGTAACGCTACATAACGTTATACGTTATATCGTAATGCTACATAACGTTATACGTTATATCTTTCTGCTACATAACGTTATACGTTATATCGTAATGCTACATAACGTTATACGTTATATCGTAATGCTACATAACGTTATACGTTATATGGTAATGCTACATATCGTTATACGTTATAACGTATTATCATATAACGTTATACGTTACATCGTAATGCTACATAACGTTATACGTTATAACGTAATGCTACATAACGTTATTCGTTATAACGTAATACTAAATAACGTTATATGTTATAACGTAATACTATATAACGTTATACGATATATCGTTATGCTACATAACGTTATACGTTATATCGTAATGCTACACAACGTTATACGTTATATAAGTAATGCTACATAACGTTATACGTTATATGGTAATGCTACATATCGTTATACGTTATAACGTATTACCATATAACGTTATTCGTTATATCGTAATGCTACATAACGTTATACGTTATATCGTAATGCTACATAACGTTATACGTTATATCGCAATGCTACATAACGTTATACGATAAAACGTAATACTACATAACGTTATACGTTATAACGTAATACTACCTAACGTTATACGTTATATTGTAATGCTACATAACGTTGTACGTTATAACGTAATGCTACATAACGTTATACGTTATATGGTAATGCTACATAACGTTATACGTTATATCGTAATGCTGCACAACGTTATACGTTATATCGTAATGCTACATAACGTTATACGTTATATCGTAATGCTACATAACGTTATACGTTATATCGTAATGCTACATAACGTTATACGTTATATCGTAATGCTACATAACGTTATACGTTATATCGTAATGCTGCACAACGTTATACGTTATATCGTAATGCTACATAACGTTATACGTTATATCGTAATGCTACATAACGTTATACGTTATATCGTAATGCTACATAACGTTATACGTTATAACGTATTACCATATAACGTTATACGTTACATCGTAATGCTACATAACGTTATACGTTATATCGTAATGCTACATAACGTTATACGTTATAACGTAATACTACATAACGTTATATGTTATAACGTAATACTATATAACGTTATACGTTATATCGTTATGCTACATAACGTTATACGTTATATCGTAATGCTACACAACGTTATACGTTATATTGTAATGCTACATAACGTTATACGTTATATGGTAATGCTACATATCGTTATACGTTATAACGTATTACCATATAACGTTATTCGTTATATCGTAATGCTACATAACGTCATACGTTATATCGTAATGCTACATAACGTTATACGTTATATCGTAATGCTACATAACGTTATACGTTATAACGTATTACCATATAACGTTATACGTTACATCGTAATGCTACATAACGTTATACGTTATATCGTAATGCTACATAACGTTATACGTTATAACGTAATGCTACATAACGTTATACGTTATATCGTAAAGCTACATAACGTTGTACGTTATATCGTAATGCTACATAACGTTATACGTTATATCGTAATGCTACATAACGTTATACGTTATATCGTAAAGCTACATAACGTTGTACGTTATATCTTACTGCTACATAACGTTATACGTTATATCGTAATGCTACATAACGTTATGCGTTATATCGTAATGCTACATAACGTTATACGTTATATGGTAATGCTACATATCGTTATACGTTATAACGTATTACCATATAACGTTATACGTCACATCGTAATGCTACATAACGTTATACGTTATAACGTAATGCTACATAACGTTATACGTTATAACGTAATACTACATAACGTTATATGTTATAACGTAATACTATATAACGTTATACGTTATATCGTTATGCTACATAACGTCATACGTTATATCGTAATGCTACATAACGTTATACGTTATATCGTAATGCTACATAACATTATACGTTATAACGTATTACCATATAACGTTATACGTTACATCGCAATGCAACATAACGTTATACGGTATATCGTAATACTACATAACGTTATACGTTATATCTTTCTGCTACATAACGTTATACGTTATATCGTAATGCTACATAACGTTATACGTTATATCGTAATGCTACATAACGTTATTCGTTATATCGTAAAGCTACATAACGTTGTACGTTATATCTTACAGCTACATAACGTTATACGTTATATCGTAATGCTACATAACGTTATACGGTATATGGTAATACTACATAACGTTATACGTTATATCTTTCTGCTACATAACGTTATACGTTATATCGTAATGCTACATAACGTTATACGTTATATCGTAATGCTACATAACGTTATTCGTTATATCGTAAAGCTACATAACGTTGTACGTTATATCTTACTGCTACATAACGTTATACGTTATATCGTAATGCTACATAACGTTATACGTTATATCGTAATGCTACATAACGTTATACGTTATATGGTAATGCTACATATCGTTATACGTTATAACGTATTACCATATAACGTTATACGTTACATCGTAATGCTACATAACGTTGTACGTTATATCGTAGTGCTACAAAACGTTATACGTTATATCGTAATGCTACATAACGTTATACGTTATAACGTATTACCATATCACGTTATACGTTATATCGTAATGCTACATAACGGTATAGGTTATATCTTACTGCTACATAACGTTATACGTTATATCGTAATGCTACATAACGTTATACGTTATATCGTAATGCTGCACAACGTTATACGTTATATCGTAATGCTACATAATGTTATACGTTATATCGTAATGCTACATAACGTTATACGTTATATCGTAATGCTACATAACGTTATACGTTATATCGTAATGCTACATAACGTTATACGTTATATCGTAATGCTACATAACGTTATACGTTATATCGTAATGCTACATAACGTTATACGTTTAAACGTATTACCATATAACGTTATACGTTACATCGTAATGCTAGATAACGTTATACGTCATATCGTAATGCTACATAACGTTATACGTTATATCGTAATACTACATAACGTTATACGTTATAACGTAATACTACATAACGTTATACGTTATAACGTAATACTATATAATGTTATACGTTATATCGTAATGCTACATAACGTTATACGTTATATCGTAATGCTACATAACGTTATACGTTATAACGTATTACCATATCACGTTATACGTTATATCGTAATGCTACATAACGTTATAGGTTATATCTTACTGCTACATAACGTTATACGTTATAACGTAATACTACATAACGTTATACGTTATAACGTAATACTACATAACGTTATACGTTATAACGTAATACTATATAATGTTATACGTTATATCGTAATGCTACATAACGTTATACGTTATATCGTAATGCTACATAACGTTATACGTTATAACGTATTACCATATCACGTTATACGTTATATCGTAATGCTACATAACGTTATAGGTTATATCTTACTGCTACATAACGTTATACGTTATATCGTAATGCTACATAACGTTATACGTTATATCGTAATGCTACATAACGTTATACGTTATATCGTAATGCTACATAACGTTATACGTTATATCGTAATGCTACATAACGTTATACGTTTAAACGTATTACCATATAACGTTATACGTTACATCGTAGTGCTACACAACGTTATACGTTATATTGTAATGCTACATAGCGTTATACGTTATATGGTAATGCTACATATCGTTACACGTTATAACGTATTACCATATAACGTTATTCGTTATATCGTAATGCTACATAACGTCATACGTTATATCGTAATGCTACATAACGTTATACGTTATATCGTAATGCTACATAACATTATACGTTATAACGTATTACCATATAACGTTATACGTTACATCGCAATGCAACATAACGTTATACGTTATATCGTAATGCTACATAGCGTTATACCTTATATCGTAATGCTACATAACGTTATACGTTACATCGTAATGCTATATAACGTTATACGTTACACCTTACAGCTACATAACGTTACACGTTATATCGAAATGCTACATAACGTTATACGGTATATCGTAATACTACATAACGTTATACGTTATATCTTTCTGCTACATAACGTTATACGTTATATCGTAATGCTACATAACGTTATACGTTATATCGTAATGCTACATAACGTTATACGTTATATCGTAAAGCTACATAACGTTGTACGTTATATCTTACTGCTACATAACGTTATACGTTATATCGTTATGGTAAATAACGTTATACGTTATATCGTAATGCTACACAACGTTATACGTTATATTGTAATGCTACATAACGTTATACGTTATATGGTAATGCTACATATCGTTATACGTTATAACGTATTACCATATAACGTTATTCGTTATATCGTAATGCTACATAACGTTATACGTTATATCGTAATGCTACATAACGTTATACGTTATATCGTAATGCTACATAACGTTATACGTTATAACGTATTACCATATAACGTTATACGTTACATCGTAATGCAACATAACGTTATACGTTATATCGTAATGCTACATAACGTTATACCTTATATCGTAATGCTACATAACGTTATACGTTACATCGTAATGCTATATAACGTTATACGTTTCACCTTACAGCTACATAACGTTATACGTTATATCGTAACGCTACATAACGTTATACGTTATATCGTAATGCTACATAACGTTATACGTTATATCTTTCTGCTACATAACGTTATACGTTATATCGTAATGCTACATAACGTTATACGTTATATCGTAATGCTACATAACGTTATACGTTATATGGTAATGCTACATATCGTTATACGTTATAACGTATTATCATATAACGTTATACGTTACATCGTAATGCTACATAACGTTATACGTTATAACGTAATGCTACATAACGTTATTCGTTATAACGTAATACTACATATCGTTATACGTTATAACGTATTACCATATAACGTTATTCGTTATATCGTAATGCTACATAACGTTATACGTTATATCGTAATGCTACATAACGTTATACGTTATATCGCAATGCTACATAACGTTATACGATAATACGTAATACTACATAACGTTATACGTTATAACGTAATACTACCTAACGTTATACGTTATATTGTAATGCTACATAACGTTGTACGTTATAACGTAATGCTACATAACGTTATACGTTATATGGTAATGCTACATAACGTTATACGTTATATCGTAATGCTGCACAACGTTATACGTTATATCGTAATGCTACATAACGTTATACGTTATATCGTAATGCTACATAACGTTATACGTTATATCGTAATGCTACATAACGTTATACGTTATATCGTAATGCTACATAACGTTATACGTTATATCGTAATGCTGCACAACGTTATACGTTATATCGTAATGCTACATAACGTTATACGTTATATCGTAATGCTACATAACGTTATACGTTATATCGTAATGCTACATAACGTTATACGTTATAACGTATTACCATATAACGTTATACGTTACATCGTAATGCTACATAACGTTATACGTTATATCGTAATGCTACATAACGTTATACGTTATAACGTAATACTACATAACGTTATATGTTATAACGTAATACTATATAACGTTATACGTTATATCGTTATGCTACATAACGTTATACGTTATATCGTAATGCTACACAACGTTATACGTTATATTGTAATGCTACATAACGTTATACGTTATATGGTAATGCTACATATCGTTATACGTTATAACGTATTACCATATAACGTTATTCGTTATATCGTAATGCTACATAACGTCATACGTTATATCGTAATGCTACATAACGTTATACGTTATATCGTAATGCTACATAACGTTATACGTTATAACGTATTACCATATAACGTTATACGTTACATCGTAATGCTACATAACGTTATACGTTATATCGTAATGCTACATAACGTTATACGTTATAACGTAATGCTACATAACGTTATACGTTATATCGTAAAGCTACATAACGTTGTACGTTATATCGTAATGCTACATAACGTTATACGTTATATCGTAATGCTACATAACGTTATACGTTATATCGTAAAGCTACATAACGTTGTACGTTATATCTTACTGCTACATAACGTTATACGTTATATCGTAATGCTACATAACGTTATGCGTTATATCGTAATGCTACATAACGTTATACGTTATATGGTAATGCTACATATCGTTATACGTTATAACGTATTACCATATAACGTTATACGTTACATCGTAATGCTACATAACGTTATACGTTATAACGTAATGCTACATAACGTTATACGTTATAACGTAATACTACATAACGTTATATGTTATAACGTAATACTATATAACGTTATACGTTATATCGTTATGCTACATAACGTCATACGTTATATCGTAATGCTACATAACGTTATACGTTATATCGTAATGCTACATAACATTATACGTTATAACGTATTACCATATAACGTTATACGTTACATCGCAATGCAACATAACGTTATACGGTATATCGTAATACTACATAACGTTATACGTTATATCTTTCTGCTACATAACGTTATACGTTATATCGTAATGCTACATAACGTTATACGTTATATCGTAATGCTACATAACGTTATTCGTTATATCGTAAAGCTACATAACGTTGTACGTTATATCTTACAGCTACATAACGTTATACGTTATATCGTAATGCTACATAACGTTATACGGTATATCGTAATACTACATAACGTTATACGTTATATCTTTCTGCTACATAACGTTATACGTTATATCGTAATGCTACATAACGTTATACGTTATATCGTAATGCTACATAACGTTATTCGTTATATCGTAATGCTACATAACGTTGTACGTTATATCTTACTGCTACATAACGTTATACGTTATATCGTAATGCTACATAACGTTATACGTTATATCGTAATGCTACATAACGTTATACGTTATATGGTAATGCTACATATCGTTATACGTTATAACGTATTACCATATAACGTTATACGTTACATCGTAATGCTACATAACGTTGTACGTTATATCGTAGTGCTACAAAACGTTATACGTTATATCGTAATGCTACATAACGTTATACGTTATAACGTATTACCATATCACGTTATACGTTATATCGTAATGCTACATAACGGTATAGGTTATATCTTACTGCTACATAACGTTATACGTTATATCGTAATGCTACATAACGTTATACGTTATATCGTAATGCTGCACAACGTTATACGTTATATCGTAATGCTACATAATGTTATACGTTATATCGTAATGCTACATAACGTTATACGTTATATCGTAATGCTACATAACGTTATACGTTATATCGTAATGCTACATAACGTTATACGTTATATCGTAATGCTACATAACGTTATACGTTATATCGTAATGCTACATAACGTTATACGTTATATCGTAATGCTACATAACGTTATACGTTATATCGTAATGCTACATAACGTTATACGTTTAAACGTATTACCATATAACGTTATACGTTACATCGTAATGCTAGATAACGTTATACGTCATATCGTAATGCTACATAACATTATACGTTATATCGTAATACTACATAACGTTATACGTTATAACGTAATACTACATAACGTTATACGTTATAACGTAATACTATATAATGTTATACGTTATATCGTAATGCTACATAACGTTATACGTTATATCGTAATGCTACATAACGTTATACGTTATAACGTATTACCATATCACGTTATACGTTATATCGTAATGCTACATAACGTTATAGGTTATATCTTACTGCTACATAACGTTATACGTTATAACGTAATACTACATAACGTTATACGTTATAACGTAATACTACATAACGTTATACGTTATAACGTAATACTATATAATGTTATACGTTATATCGTAATGCTACATAACGTTATACGTTATATCGTAATGCTACATAACGTTATACGTTATAACGTATTACCATATCACGTTATACGTTATATCGTAATGCTACATAACGTTATAGGTTATATCTTACTGCTACATAACGTTATACGTTATATCGTAATGCTACATAACGTTATACGTTATATCGTAATGCTGCACAACGTTATACGTTATAACGTATTACCATATAACGATATACGTTATATCGTAATGCCACATAACGTTATACGTTATATCGTAATGCTACATAACGTTATACGTTATATCGTAATGCTACATAACGTTATACGTTATATCGTAATGCTACATAACGTTATACGTTATAACGTAATACTACATAACGTTATACGTTATAACGTAATACTATATAACGTTATACGTTATATCGTTATGCTACATAACGTTATACGTTATATCGTAATGCTACACAACGTTATACGTTATATTGTAATGCTACATAACGTTATACGTTATATGGTAATGCTACATATCGTTATACGTTATAACATATTACCATATAACGTTATTCGTTATATCGTAATGCTACATAACGTTATACGTTATATCGTAATGCTACATAACGTTATACGTTATATCGTAATGCTGCACAACGTTATACGTTATAACGTATTACCATATAACGTTATACGTTATATCGTAATGCTGCACAACGTTATACGTTATAACGTATTACCATATAACGATATACGTTATATCGTAATGCTACACAACGTTATACGTTATATTGTAATGCTACATAACGTTATACGTTATATGGTAATGCTACATATCGTTATACGTTATAACGTATTACCATATAACGTTATTCGTTATATCGTAATGCTACATAACGTTATACGTTATATCGTAATGCTACATAACATTATACGTCATATCGTAATGCTACATAACGTTATACGTTATAACGTATTACCATATAACGTTATACGTTACATCGTAATGCTACATAACGTTATACGTTATATCGTAATGCTACATAACGTTATACGTTATATCGTAATGCTACACAACGTTATACGTTATATTGTAATGCTACATAACGTTATACGTTATATCGTAATGCGACATGACGTTATTCGTTATATCGTAATGCTACATAACGTTATACGTTATATGGTAATGCTACATATCGTTATACGCTATAACGTATTACCATATAACGTTATACGTTATATAGTAATGCTACATAACGTTATACGTTATATCTTACTGCTACATAACGTTATGAGTTATATTGTAATGCTACATAACGTTATAAGTTATATGGTAATGCTACATAACGTTATACGATATAATGTATTACCATATAACGTTATACATTATATCGTAATGCTACATAACGTTATACGCTGTATCGTAATGCTACATAACGTTATACGTTATATGGTAATGCTACATATCGTTATACGTTATAACGTATTACCATATAACGTTATTCGTTATATCGTAATGCTACATAACGTTATACGTTATATCGTTAATGCTACATAACGTTATACGTTATGTCGGAATGCTACATAACGTTATACGTTATAACGTAATACTACATAACGTTATACGTTATATGGTAATGCTACATATCGTTATACGTTATAACGTATTACCATATAACGTTATTCGTTATATCGTAATGCTACATAACGTTATACGTTATATCGTAATGCTACATAACGTTATACGTCATATCGTAATGCTACATAACGTTATACGTTATAACGAATTGCCATATAACGTTATACGTTACATCGTAATGCTACATAACGTTATACGTTATATCGTAATGCTACATAACGTTATACGTTATATCGTAATGCTACACAACGTTATACGTTATATTGTAATGCTACATAACGTTATACGTTATATCGTAATGCGACATGACGTTATTCGTTATATCGTAATGCTACATAACGTTATACGTTATATGGTAATGCTACATATCGTTATACGCTATAACGTATTACCATATAACGTTATACGTTATATAGTAATGCTACATAACGTTATACGTTATATCTTACTGCTACATAACGTTATGAGTTATATTGTAATGCTACATAACGTTATAAGTTATATGGTAATGCTACATAACGTTATACGATATAATGTATTACCATATAACGTTATACATTATATCGTAATGCTACATAACGTTATACGCTGTATCGTAATGCTACATAACGTTATACGTTATATGGTAATGCTACATATCGTTATACGTTATAACGTATTACCATATAACGTTATTCGTTATATCGTAATGCTACATAACGTTATACGTTATATCGTTAATGCTACATAACGTTATACGTTATGTCGGAATGCTACATAACGTTATACGTTATATCGAAATGCTACATGACGTTATACGTTATATCGTAATGCTACATAACGTTATACGTTATATCCTAATGCTACATAACGTTATACGTTATATCATAATGCTACATAACGTTATACGTTATAACGTAATACTACATAACGTTATACGTTATAACGTAATACTATATAACGTTATACGTTATATCGTTATGCTACATAACGTTATACGTTACATCGTAATGCTACATAACGTTATCCGTTATATCGTAATGCTACATAACGTTGTACGTTATATCGTAATGCTACATAACGTTATACGTCATATCGTAATGCTACATAACGTTATACGTTATATCGTAGTACTACATAACGTTATACGTTATAACGTAATACTACATAACGTTATACGTTATAACGTAATACTATATAATGTTATACGTTATATCGTAAAGCTACATAACGTTATACGATATAATGTATTACCATATAACGTTATACATTATATCGTAATGCTACATAACGTTATACGTTATATTGTAATGCTACATAACGTTATACGTTATATCGTAATGCTACATAACGTTATACGTTATATTGTAATGACACACAACGTTATACGTTATAACGTATTACCATATAACCTTATACGTTATATAGTAATGCTACATAACGTTATACGTTATATCTTACTGCTACATAACGTTATGAGTTATATCGTAATGCTACATAACGTTATACGATATAACGTAATACTACATATCGTTATACGTTATTACGTAATACTACATAACGTTATACGTTATATTGTAATGCTACATAATGTTGTACGTTATATCGTAATGCTACATAACGTTATACGTTATATCCTAATGCTACATAACGTTATACGCTGTATCGTAATGCTACATAACGTTATGCGTTATATGGTAATGCTACATATCGTTATACGTTATAACGTATTACCATATAACGTTATTCGTTATATCGTAATGCTACATAACGTTATACGTTATATCGTAATGCTACATGACGTTATACGTTATATCGTAATGCTACATAACGTTATACGTTATATCCTAATGCTACATAACGTTATACGCTGTATCGTAATGCTACATAACGTTATACGTTATAACGTAATACTACATAACGTTATACGTTATATTGTAATGCTACATAACGTTATAAGTTATATGGTAATGCTACATAACGTTATACGTTATAATGTATTACCATATAACGTTATACATTATATCGTAATGCTACATAACGTTATACGTTATATCGTAATGCTACATAACATTATACGTTATATCGTAATGCTACATAACGTTATACGTTATATCGTAATGCCACACAACGTTATACGTTATAACGTATTACCATATAACGTTATACGTTATATAGTAATGCTACATAACGTTATACGTTATATCTTACTGCTACATAACGTCATGAGTTATATCGTAATGCTACATAACGTTATACGATATAACGTAATACTACATATCGTTATACGTTATAACGTAATACTACATAACGTTATACGTTATATTGTAATGCTACATAATGTTGTACGTTATATCGTAATGCTACATAACGTTATACGTTGTATCGTAATACTACATAACGTTATACGTTATATTGTAATGCTACATAACGTTATAAGTTATATGGTAATGCTACATAACGTTATACGATATAATGTATTACCATATAACGTTATACATTATATCGTAATGCTACATAACGTTATACGTTATATTGTAATGCTACATAACGTTATACGTTATATGGTAATGCTACATATCGTTATACGTTATAACGTATTACCATATAACGTTATATGTTACATCGTAATGCTACATAACGTTATCCGCTATATCGTAATGCTACATAACGTTATACGTTATATCGTAATGCTTCATAACGTTATACGTTTAAACGTATTACCATATAACGTTATACGTTACATCGTAATGCTAGATAACGTTATACGTCATATCGTAATGCTACATAACGTTATACGTTATATCGTAATGCCACATATCGTTATACGCTATATCGTACTGCTAGATAACGTTATACGTTATATGGTAATGCTACATAACGTTATACGTTGTATCGTAATGCTACACAACTTTGTACGTTATATCGTAATGCTACAAAACGTTATACGTTATATCGTAATGCTACATGACGTTATACGTTATATTGTAATGCTACATAACGTTATACGTTGTATCGTAATGCTACACAACTTTGTACGTTATATCGTAATGCTACAAAACGTTATACGTTATATCGTAATAATATATAACGTTATACGTTATATCGTTATGCGACATAATGTTATACGTTATATCGTAATGCTACACAACGTTATACGTTATATTGTAATGCTACATAACGTTATAAGTTACATGGTAATGCTACATAACGTTATACGTTATAATGTATTACCATATAATGTTATACATTATATCGTAATGCTACATAACGTTATACGTTATATTGTAATGCTACATAACGTTATACGTTATAATGTATTACCATATAACGTTATACATTATATCGTAATGCTTCATAACGTTATACGTTATATTGTAATGCTACATAACGTTATACGTTATATGGTAATGCTACATATCGTTATACGTTATAACGTATTACCATATAACGTTATTCGTTATATCGTAATGCTACATAACGTTATACGTTATATCGTAATGCTACATAACGTTATACGTTATGTCTGAATGCTACATAACGTTATACGTTATATCGTAATGCTACATGACGTTATACGTTAAATCGTAATGCTACATAACGTTATACGTTATATCGTAATGTCACACAACGTTATACGTTATAACGTATTACCATATAACGTTTTACGTTATATAGTAATGCTACATAACGTTATACGTTATATCTTACTGCTACATAACGTTATGAGTTATATCGTAATGCTACATAACGTTATACGATATAACGTAGTACTACATATCGTTATACGTTATAACGTAATGCTACATAACGTTATACGTTATATTGTAATGCTACATAATGTTGTACGTTATATCGTATTGCTACATAACGTTATACGTTATATCCTAATGCTACATAACGTTATACGCTGTATCGTAATGTTACATAACGTTATACGTTATATGGTAATGCTACATATCGTTATACGTTATAACGTAATACCATATAACGTTATTCGTTATATCGTAATGCTACATAACGTTATACGTTATATTGTAATGCTACATATCGTTATACGTTATGTCGGAATACTACATAACGTTATACGTTATATCGTAATGCTACATGACGTTATGCGTTATATCGTAATGCTACATAACGTTATACGTTATATCCTAATGCTACATAACGTTATACGCTGTATCGTAATGCTACATAACGTTATACGTTATAACGTAATACTACATAACGTTATACGTTATATTGTAATGCCACATAACGTTATAAGTTATATGGTAATGCTACATAACGTTATACGTTATAATGTATTGCCATATAACGTTATACATTATGTCGTAATGCTACATAACGTTATACCTTATATCGTAATGCTACATAACGTTATACGTTATATCGTAATGCTACATAACGTTATACGTTATATGGTAATGCCACACAACGTTATACGTTATAACGTATTACCATATAACGTTATACGTTATATAGTAATGCTACATAACGTTATACGTTATATCTTACTGCTACATAACGTCATGAGTTATATCGTAATGCTACATAACGTTATACGATATAACGTAATACTACATATCGTTATTCGTTATTACGTAATACTACATAACGTTATACGTTATATTGTAATGCTACATAATGTTGTACGTTATATCGTAATGCTACATAACGTTATACGTCATGTCGTAATGCTACATAATGTTATACGTTATATCGTAATGCCATATAACGTTATACGCTATATCGTACTGCTAGATAACGTTATACGTTATATCGTAATGCTACATAACGTTATACGTTGTATCGTAATGCTACATAACGTTGTACGTTATATCGTAATGCTACAAAACGTTATACGTTATATCGTAATGCTACATAACGTTACACGTTATATGGTAATGCTACATATCGTTATACGTTATAACGTATTACCATATAACGTTATTCGTTATATGGTAATGCTACATAACGTTGTACGTTATAACGTATTACCATATAACGTTATACGTTATATTGTAATGCTACATAACGTTATACGTTATATCTTACTGCTACATAACGTTATACGTTATGTCGGAATGCTACATAACGTTATACGTTATATCTTACTGCTACATAACGTCATGAGTTATATCGTAATGCTACATAACGTTATACGATATAACGTAATACTACATATCGTTATACGTTATAACGTAATACTACATAACGTTATACGTTATATTGTAATGCTACATAATGTTGTACGTTATATCGTAATGCTACATAACGTTATACGTTGTATCGTAATACTACATAACGTTATACGTTATATTGTAGTGCTACATAACGTTATAAGTTATATGGTAATGCTACATAACGTTATACGATATAATGTATTACCATATAACGTTATACATTATATCGTAACGCTACATAACGTTATACGTTATATTGTAATGCTACATAACGTTATACGTTATATGGTAATGCTACATATCGTTATACGTTATAACGTATTACCATATAACGTTATATGTTACATCGTAATGCTACATAACGTTATCCGCTATATCGTAATGCTACATAACGTTATACGTTATATCGTAATGCTTCATAACGTTATACGTTTAAACGTATTACCATATAACGTTATACGTTACATCGTAATGCTAGATAACGTTATACGTCATATCGTAATGCTACATAACGTTATACGTTATATCGTAATGCCACATAACGTTATACGCTATATCGTACTGCTAGATAACGTTATACGTTATATCGTAATGCTACATAACGTTATACGTTGTATCGTAATGCTACACAACTTTGTACGTTATATCGTAATGCTACAAAACGTTATACGTTATATCGTAATGCTACATGACGTTATACGTTATATTGTAATGCTACATAACGTTATAAGTTACATGGTAATGCTACATAACGTTATACGTTATAATGTATTACCATATAACGTTATACATTATATCGTAATGCTACATAACGTTATACGTTATATTGTAATGCTACATAACGTTATACGTTATAATGTATTACCATATAACGTTATACATTATATCGTAATGCTACATAACGTTATACGTTATATTGTAATGCTACATAACGTTATACGTTATATGGTAATGCTACATATCGTTATACGTTATAACGTATTACCATATAACGTTATTCGTTATATCGTAATGCTACATAACGTTATACGTTATATCGTAATGCTACATAACGTTATACGTTATGTCTGAATGCTACATAACGTTATACGTTATATCGTAATGCTACATGACGTTATACGTTAAATCGTAATGCTACATAACGTTATACGTTATATCGTAATGTCACACAACGTTATACGTTATAACGTATTACCATATAACGTTATACGTTATATAGTAATGCTACATAACGTTATACGTTATATCTTACTGCTACATAACGTTATGAGTTATATCGTAATGCTACATAACGTTATACGATATAACGTAGTACTACATATCGTTATACGTTATAACGTATTGCTACATAACGTTATACGTTATATTGTAATGCTACATAATGTTGTACGTTATATCGTATTGCTACATAACGTTATACGTTATATCCTAATGCTACATAACGTTATACGCTGTATCGTAATGCTACATAACGTTATACGTTATATGGTAATGCTACATATCGTTATACGTTATAACGTATTACCATATAACGTTATTCGTTATATCGTAATGCTACATAACGTTATACGTTATATTGTAATGCTACATATCGTTATACGTTATGTCGGAATACTACATAACGTTATACGTTATATCGTAATGCTACATGACGTTATGCGTTATATCGTAATGCTACATAACGTTATACGTTATATCCTAATGCTACATAACGTTATACGCTGTATCGTAATGCTACATAACGTTATACGTTATAACGTAATACTACATAACGTTATACGTTATATTGTAATGCCACATAACGTTATAAGTTATATGGTAATGCTACATAACGTTATACGTTATAATGTATTGCCATATAACGTTATACATTATATCGTAATGCTACATAACGTTATACCTTATATCGTAATGCTACATAACGTTATACGTTATATCGTAATGCTACATAACGTTATACGTTATATGGTAATGCCACACAACGTTATACGTTATAACGTATTACCATATAACGTTATACGTTATATAGTAATGCTACATAACGTTATACGTTATATCTTACTGCTACATAACGTCATGAGTTATATCGTAATGCTACATAACGTTATACGATATAACGTAATACTACATATCGTTATTCGTTATTACGTAATACTACATAACGTTATACGTTATATTGTAATGCTACATAATGTTGTACGTTATATCGTAATGCTACATAACGTTATACGTCATGTCGTAATGCTACATAAGGTTATACGTTATATCGTAATGCCATATAACGTTATACGCTATATCGTACTGCTAGATAACGTTATACGTTATATCGTAATGCTACATAACGTTATACGTTGTATCGTAATGCTACATAACGTTGTACGTTATATCGTAATGCTACAAAACGTTATACGTTATATCGTAATGCTACATAACGTTACACGTTATATGGTAATGCTACATATCGTTATACGTTATAACGTATTACCATATAACGTTATTCGTTATATGGTAATGCTACATAACGTTGTACGTTATAAGGTATTACCATATAACGTTATACGTTATATTGTAATGCTACATAACGTTATACGTTATATCTTACTGCTACATAACGTTATACGTTATGTCGGAATGCTACATAACGTTATACGTTATATCGTAACGCTACATGACGTTATACGTTATATCGTAATGCTACATAACGTTATACGTTATATCCTACTGCTACATTACGTTATACGCTGTATCGTAATGCTACATAACGTTATACGTTATAACGTAATACTACATAACGATATACGTTATATTGTAATGCTACATAACGTTATAAGTTATATGGTAATGCTACATAACGTAATACGTTATAATGTATTACCTTATAACGTTATACATTATATCGTAATGCTACATAACGTTATACGTTATATCGTAATGCTACATAACGTTATACGTTATATCGTAATGCTACATAACGTTATACGTAATATCGTAATGCTACATAACGTTATACGCTGTATCGTAATGCTACATAACGTTATACGTTATAACGTAATACTACATAACGTTATACGTTATATTGTAATGCCACATAACGTTATAAGTTATATGGTAATGCTACATAACGTTATACGTTATAATGTATTGCCATATAACGTTATACATTATGTCGTAATGCTACATAACGTTATACCTTATATCGTAATGCTACATAACGTTATACGTTATATCGTAATGCTACATAACGTTATACGTTATATGGTAATGCCACACAACGTTATACGTTATAACGTATTACCATATAACGTTATACGTTATATAGTAATGCTACATAACGTTATACGTTATATCTTACTGCTACATAACGTCATGAGTTATATCGTAATGCTACATAACGTTATACGATATAACGTAATACTACATATCGTTATTCGTTATTACGTAATACTACATAACGTTATACGTTATATTGTAATGCTACATAATGTTGTACGTTATATCGTAATGCTACATAACGTTATACGTCATGTCGTAATGCTACATAAGGTTATACGTTATATCGTAATGCCATATAACGTTATACGCTATATCGTACTGCTAGATAACGTTATACGTTATATCGTAATGCTACATAACGTTATACGTTGTATCGTAATGCTACATAACGTTGTACGTTATATCGTAATGCTACAAAACGTTATACGTTATATCGTAATGCTACATAACGTTACACGTTATATGGTAATGCTACATATCGTTATACGTTATAACGTATTACCATATAACGTTATTCGTTATATGGTAATGCTACATAACGTTGTACGTTATAAGGTATTACCATATAACGTTATACGTTATATTGTAATGCTACATAACGTTATACGTTATATCTTACTGCTACATAACGTTATACGTTATGTCGGAATGCTACATAACGTTATACGTTATATCGTAACGCTACATGACGTTATACGTTATATCGTAATGCTACATAACGTTATACGTTATATCCTACTGCTACATTACGTTATACGCTGTATCGTAATGCTACATAACGTTATACGTTATAACGTAATACTACATAACGATATACGTTATATTGTAATGCTGCATAACGTTATAAGTTATATGGTAATGCTACATAACGTAATACGTTATAATGTATTACCTTATAACGTTATACATTATATCGTAATGCTACATAACGTTATACGTTATATCGTAATGCTACATAACGTTATACGTTATATCGTAATGCTACATAACGTTATACGTAATATCGTAATGCTACATAACGTTATACGCTGTATCGTAATGCTACATAACGTTATACGTTATAACGTAATACTACATAACGTTATACGTTATATTGTAATGCCACATAACGTTATAAGTTATATGGTAATGCTACATAACGTTATACGTTATAATGTATTGCCATATAACGTTATACATTATGTCGTAATGCTACATAACGTTATACCTTATATCGTAATGCTACATAACGTTATACGTTATATCGTAATGCTACATAACGTTATACGTTATATGGTAATGCCACACAACGTTATACGTTATAACGTATTACCATATAACGTTATACGTTATATAGTAATGCTACATAACGTTATACGTTATATCTTACTGCTACATAACGTCATGAGTTATATCGTAATGCTACATAACGTTATACGATATAACGTAATACTACATATCGTTATTCGTTATTACGTAATACTACATAACGTTATACGTTATATTGTAATGCTACATAATGTTGTACGTTATATCGTAATGCTACATAACGTTATACGTCATGTCGTAATGCTACATAAGGTTATACGTTATATCGTAATGCCATATAACGTTATACGCTATATCGTACTGCTAGATAACGTTATACGTTATATCGTAATGCTACATAACGTTATACGTTGTATCGTAATGCTACATAACGTTGTACGTTATATCGTAATGCTACAAAACGTTATACGTTATATCGTATTGCTACATAACGTTACACGTTATATGGTAATGCTACATATCGTTATACGTTATAACGTATTACCATATAACGTTATTCGTTATATGGTAATGCTACATAACGTTGTACGTTATAACGTATTACCATATAACGTTATACGTTATATTGTAATGCTACATAACGTTATACGTTATATCTTACTGCTACATAACGTTATACGTTATGTCGGAATGCTACATAACGTTATACGTTATATCTTACTGCTACATAACGTCATGAGTTATATCGTAATGCTACATAACGTTATACGATATAACGTAATACTACATATCGTTATACGTTATAACGTAATACTACATAACGTTATACGTTATATTGTAATGCTACATAATGTTGTACGTTATATCGTAATGCTACATAACGTTATACGTTGTATCGTAATACTACATAACGTTATACGTTATATTGTAATGCTACATAACGTTATAAGTTATATGGTAATGCTACATAACGTTATACGTTATAATGTATTACCATATAACGTTATACATTATATCGTAATGCTACATAACGTTATACGTTATATCGTAATGCTACATAACATTATACGTTATATCGTAATGCTACATAACGTTATACGTTATATCGTAATGCCACACAACGTTATACGTTATAACGTATTACCATATAACGTTATACGTTATATAGTAATGCTACATAACGTTATACGTTATATCTTACTGCTACATAACGTCATGAGTTATATCGTAATGCTACATAACGTTATACGATATAACGCAATACTACATATCGTTATACGTTATAACGTAATACTACATAACGTTATACGTTATATTGTAATGCTACATAATGTTGTACGTTATATCGTAATGCTACATAACGTTATACGTTGTATCGTAATACTACATAACGTTATACGTTATATTGTAATGCTACATAACGTTATAAGTTATATGGTAATGCTACATAACGTTATACGATATAATGTATTACCATATAACGTTATACATTATATCGTAATGCTACATAACGTTATACGTTATATTGTAATGCTACATAACGTTATACGTTATATGGTAATGCTACATATCGTTATACGTTATAACGTATTACCATATAACGTTATATGTTACATCGTAATGCTACATAACGTTATCCGCTATATCGTAATGCTACATAACGTTATACGTTATATCGTAATGCTTCATAACGTTATACGTTTAAACGTATTACCATATAACGTTATACGTTACATCGTAATGCTAGATAACGTTATACGTCATATCGAAATGCTACATAACGTTATACGTTATATCGTAATGCCACATAACGTTATACGCTATATCGTACTGCTAGATAACGTTATACGTTATATCGTAATGCTACATAACGTTATACGTTGTATCGTAATGCTACACAACTTTGTACGTTATATCGTAATGCTACAAAACGTTATACGTTATATCGTAATGCTACATGACGTTATACGTTATATTGTAATGCTACATAACGTTATACGTTGTATCGTAATGCTACACAACTTTGTACGTTATATCGTAATGCTACAAAACGTTATACGTTATATCGTAATACTATATAACGTTATACGTTATATCGTTATGCTACATAATGTTATACGTTATATCGTAATGCTACACAACGTTATACGTTATATTGTAATGCTACATAACGTTATAAGTTACATGGTAATGCTACATAACGTTATACGTTATAATGTATTACCATATAACGTTATACATTATATCGTAATGCTACATAACGTTATACGTTATATTGTAATGCTACATAACGTTATACGTTATAATGTATTACCATATAACGTTATACATTATATCGTAATGCTACATAACGTTATACGTTATATTGTAATGCTACATAACGTTATACGTTATATGGTAATGCTACATATCGTTATACGTTATAACGTATTACCATATAACGTTATTCGTTATATCGTAATGCTACATAACGTTATACGTTATATCGTAATGCTACATAACGTTATACGTTATGTCTGAATGCTACATAACGTTATACGTTATATCGTAATGCTACATGACGTTATACGTTAAATCGTAATGCTACATAACGTTATACGTTATATCGTAATGTCACACAACGTTATACGTTATAACGTATTACCATATAACGTTATACGTTATATAGTAATGCTACATAACGTTATACGTTATATCTTACTGCTACATAACGTTATGAGTTATATCGTAATGCTACATAACGTTATACGATATAACGTAGTACTACATATCGTTATACGTTATAACGTATTGCTACATAACGTTATACGTTATATTGTAATGCTACATAATGTTGTACGTTATATCGTATTGCTACATAACGTTATACGTTATATCCTAATGCTACATAACGTTATACGCTGTATCGTAATGCTACATAACGTTATACGTTATATGGTAATGCTACATATCGTTATACGTTATAACGTATTACCATATAACGTTATTCGTTATATCGTAATGCTACATAACGTTATACGTTATATTGTAATGCTACATATCGTTATACGTTATGTCGGAATACTACATAACGTTATACGTTATATCGTAATGCTACATGACGTTATGCGTTATATCGTAATGCTACATAACGTTATACGTTATATCCTAATGCTACATAACGTTATACGCTGTATCGTAATGCTACATAACGTTATACGTTATAACGTAATACTACATAACGTTATACGTTATATTGTAATGCCACATAACGTTATAAGTTATATGGTAATGCTACATAACGTTATACGTTATAATGTATTGCCATATAACGTTATACATTATATCGTAATGCTACATATCGTTATACCTTATATCGTAATGCTACATAACGTTATACGTTATATCGTAATGCTACATAACGTTATACGATATAACGTAATACTACATATCGTTATTCGTTATTACGTAATACTACATAACGTTATACGTTATATTGTAATGCTACATAATGTTGTACGTTATATCGTAATGCTACATAACGTTATACGTCATGTCGTAATGCTACATAAGGTTATACGTTATATCGTAATGCCATATAACGTTATACGCTATATCGTACTGCTAGATAACGTTATACGTTATATCGTAATGCTACATAACGTTATACGTTGTATCGTAATGCTACATAACGTTGTACGTTATATCGTAATGCTACAAAACGTTATACGTTATATCGTAATGCTACATAACGTTACACGTTATATGGTAATGCTACATATCGTTATACGTTATAACGTATTACAATATAACGTTATTCGTTATATGGTAATGCTACATAACGTTGTACGTTATAAGGTATTACCATATAACGTTATACGTTATATTGTAATGCTACATAACGTTATACGTTATATCTTACTGCTACATAACGTTATACGTTATGTCGGAATGCTACATAACGTTATACGTTATATCGTAACGCTACATGACGTTATACGTTATATCGTAATGCTACATAACGTTATACGTTATATCCTACTGCTACATTACGTTATACGCTGTATCGTAATGCTACATAACGTTATACGTTATAACGTAATACTACATAACGATATACGTTATATTGTAATGCTACATAACGTTATAAGTTATATGGTAATGCTACATAACGTAATACGTTATAATGTATTACCTTATAACGTTATATGTTACATCGTAATGCTACATAACGGTATCCGCTATATCGTAATGCTACATAACGTTATACGTTATATCGTAATGCTACATAACGTTATACGTTATATCGTAATGCTACATAACGTTATACGTTATAACGTATTACCATATAACGTTATACGTTATATAGTAATGCTACATAACGTTATACGTTATATCTTACTGCTACATAACGTCATGAGTTATATCGTAATGCTACATAACGTTATACGATATAACGTAATACTACATATCGTTATACGTTATAACGTAATACTATATAACGTTATACGTTATATTGTAATGCTACATAATGTTGTACGTTATATCGTAATGCTACATAACGTTATACGTTATATCGTGATGCTACATAACGTTATACGTTATAACGTATTACCATATAACGTTATATGTTACATCGTAATGCTACATAACGGTATCCGCTATATCGTAATGCTACATAACGTTATACGTTATATCGTAATGCTACATAACGTTATACGTTATATCGTAATGCTACATAACGTTATACGTTATAACGTATTACCATATAACGTTATACGTTATATCGTAGTGCTACACAACGTTATACGTTATATTGTAATGCTACATAACGTTATACGTTATATGGTAATGCTACATATCGTTATACGTTATAACGTATTACCATATAACGTTATTCGTTATATGGCAATGCTACATAACGTTGTACGTTATAACGTATTACCATATAACGTTATACGTTATATCGTAATGCTACATAACGTTATACGTTATAACGTATTACCATATCACGTTATACGTTATATCGTAATGCTACATATCGTTATAGGTTATATCTTACTGCTACATAACGTTATACGTTATATCGTAATGCTACATAACGTTATAGGTTATATCTTACTGCTACATAACGTTATACGTTATATCGTAATGCTACATAACGTTATACGTTATATCGTAATGCTACACAACGTTATACGTTATATTGTAATGCTACATAACGTTATACGTTATATCGTAATGCTACATGACGTTATACGTTATATGGTAATGCTACATAACGTTATACGTTATATCCTAATGCTACATAACGTTATACGCTGTATCGTAATGCTACATAACGATATACGTCATGTCTGAATGCTACATAACGTTATACGTTATATCGTAATGCTACATAACGTTATACGTTATATTGTAATGCTACATATCGTTATACGTTATATGGTAATGCTACATACCGTTATACATTATAATGTATTACCATATAACGTTATTCGTTATATCGTAATGCTACATAACGTTGTACGTTATATCGTAATGCTACATAACGTTATACGTTATGTCTGAATGCTACATAACGTTATACGTTATATCGTAATGCTACATGACGTTATACGTTATATCGTAATGCTACATAACGTTATACGTTATATCGTAATGCCACACAACGTTATACGTTATAACGTATTACCATATAACGTTATACGTTATATAGTAATGCTACATAATGTTATACGTTATATCTTACTGCTACATAGCGTTATGAGTTATATCGTAATGCTACATAACGTTATACGATATAACGTAATACTACATATCGTTATACGTTATAACGTAATACTACAGAACGTTATACGTTATATTGCAATGCTACATAATGTTGTACGTTATATCGTAATGCTACATAACGTTATACGTTATATCCTAATGCTACATAACGTTATACGCTGTATCCTAATGCTACATAACGTTATACGTTATATGGTAATGCTACATATCGTTATACGTTATAACGTATTACCATATAACGTTATTCGTTATATCGTAATGCTACATAACGTTATAAGGTTATATCGTAATGCTACATAACGTTATACGTTATGTCAGAATGCTACATAACGTTATACGTTATATCGTAATGCTACATAACGTTATACGTTATATCCTAATGCTACATAACGTTATACGTTATATCCTAATGCTACATAACGTTATACGCTGTATCGTAATGCTACATAACGATTTACGTCATGTCTGAATGCTACAAAACGTTATACGTTATATCGTAATGCTACATAACGTTATACGTTATATTGTAATGCTACATAACGTTATACGTTATATCGTAATGCTACATGACGTTATACGTTATATCGTAATGCTACATAACGTTATACGTTATATCCTAATGCTACATAACGTTGTACGTTATATCGTAATGCTACATAACGTTATACGTTATGTCTGAATGATACATAACGTTATACGTTATATCGTAATGCTACATGACGTTATACGTTATATCGTAATGCTATATAACGTTATACGTTATATCGTAATGCCACACAACGTTATACGTTATAACGTATTACCATACAACGTTATACGTTATATAGTAATGCTACATAATGTTATACGTTATATCTTACTGCTACATAACGTTATGAGTTATATCGTAATGCTACATAACGTTATACGATATAACGTAATACTACATATCGTTATACGTTATAACGTAATACTACAGATCGTTATACGTTATATTGTAATGCTACATAATGTTGTACGTTATATCGTAATGCTACATAACGTTATACGTTATATCCTAATGCTACATAACGTTATACGCTGTATCCTAATGCTACATAACGTTATACGTTATATGGTAATGCTACATATCGTTATACGTTATAACGTATTACCATATAACGTTATTCGTTATATCGTAATGCTACATAACGTTATACGTTATATCGTAATGCTACATAACGTTATACGTTATGTCAGAATGCTACATAACGTTATACGTTATATCGTAATGCTACATAACGTTATACGTTATATCCTAATGCTACATAACGTTATACGCTGTATCGTAATGCTACATAACGTTATACGTTATAACGTAATACTACATAACGTTATACGTTATATTGTAATGCTACATAACGTTACAAGTTATATGGTAATGCTACATAACGTGATACGTTATAATGTATTACCATATAACGTTATACATTATATCGTAATGCTACATAACGTTATACGTTATATCGTAATGCTACATAACGTTATACGTTATATCGTAATGCTACATAACGTTATACGTTATATCGTAATGCCACACAACGTTATACGTTATAACGTATTACCATATAACGTTATACGTTACATCGTAATGCTGGATAACGTTATACGTCATGTCGTAATGCTACATAACGTTATACGTCATGTCGTAATGCTACATAACGTCATACGTTATATCGTAATGCCACATAACGTTATACGCTATATCGTACTGCTAGATAACGTTATACGTTATATCGTAATGCTACATAACGTTATACGTTGTATCGTAATGCTACATAACGTTGTACTTTATATCGTAATGCTACAAAACGTTATACGTTATATCGTAATGCTACATAACGTTATACGTTATGACGTATTACCATATCACGTTATACGTTATATCGTAATGCTACATAACGCTATAGGTTATATCTTACTGCTACATAACGTTAAACGTTATATCGTAATGCTACATAACGTTATACGTTATATCGTAATGCTACATAACGTTATACGTTATAACGTATTACCATATAACGTTATACGTTATATCGTAATGCTACATAACGTTATACGTTATATCGTACTGCTACATAACGTTATACGATATATTGTAATGCTACATAACGTTATACGTTGTATCGTAATACTACATAACGTTATACGTTATATCGTAATGCTATATAACGTTATACGTTATATCGTAATGCTACATAACGTTATACGCTATATCGTAATGCTACACAACGTTATACGTTATGTCGTACTGCTACATAACGTTATACGCTATATCGTACTGCTACATAACGTTATACGTTATATCGTAATGCTACATAACGTTATACGTTGTATCTTAATGCTACATAACGTTATACGTTATATCGTAATGCTACATAACGTTATACGTTATATCGTAATGCTACATAACGTTATACGTTATAACGTAATACTACATAACGTTATACGTTATAACGTAATACTACATAACGTTATACGTTATAACGTAATACTATATAACGTTATACGTTATATCGTAATGCTACATAACGTTATATGTTATATGGTAATGCTACATAACTTTATACGATTTAACGTAATACTATATAACGATATACCTTATATCGTATTGCTACATAACGTTATACGTTATATCGTAATGCTACATAACGTTATACGTTATATCGTAATGCTACATAACGTTATACGTTATAACGTATTACCATATAACGTTATACGTTATATAGTAATGCTACATAACGTTATACGTTATATCTTACTGCTACATAACGTCATGAGTTATATCGTAATGCTACATAACGTTATACGATATAACGTAATACTACATATCGTTATACGTTATAACGTAATACTATATAACGTTATACGTTATATTGTAATGCTACATAATGTTGTACGTTATATCGTAATGCTACATAACGTTATACGTTATATCGTGATGCTACATAACGTTATACGTTATAACGTATTACCATATAACGTTATATGTTACATCGTAATGCTACATAACGGTATCCGCTATATCGTAATGCTACATAACGTTATACGTTATATCGTAATGCTACATAACGTTATACGTTATATCGTAATGCTACATAACGTTATACGTTATAACGTATTACCATATAACGTTATACGTTATATCGTAGTGCTACACAACGTTATACGTTATATTGTAATGCTACATAACGTTATACGTTATATGGTAATGCTACATATCGTTATACGTTATAACGTATTACCATATAACGTTATTCGTTATATGGCAATGCTACATAACGTTGTACGTTATAACGTATTACCATATAACGTTATACGTTATATCGTAATGCTACATAACGTTATACGTTATAACGTATTACCATATCACGTTATACGTTATATCGTAATGCTACATATCGTTATAGGTTATATCTTACTGCTACATAACGTTATACGTTATATCGTAATGCTACATAACGTTATAGGTTATATCTTACTGCTACATAACGTTATACGTTATATCGTAATGCTACATAACGTTATACGTTATATCGTAATGCTACACAACGTTATACGTTATATTGTAATGCTACATAACGTTATACGTTATATCGTAATGCTACATGACGTTATACGTTATATGGTAATGCTACATAACGTTATACGTTATATCCTAATGCTACATAACGTTATACGCTGTATCGTAATGCTACATAACGATATACGTCATGTCTGAATGCTACATAACGTTATACGTTATATCGTAATGCTACATAACGTTATACGTTATATTGTAATGCTACATATCGTTATACGTTATATGGTAATGCTACATACCGTTATACATTATAATGTATTACCATATAACGTTATTCGTTATATCGTAATGCTACATAACGTTGTACGTTATATCGTAATGCTACATAACGTTATACGTTATGTCTGAATGCTACATAACGTTATACGTTATATCGTAATGCTACATGACGTTATACGTTATATCGTAATGCTACATAACGTTATACGTTATATCGTAATGCCACACAACGTTATACGTTATAACGTATTACCATATAACGTTATACGTTATATAGTAATGCTACATAATGTTATACGTTATATCTTACTGCTACATAGCGTTATGAGTTATATCGTAATGCTACATAACGTTATACGATATAACGTAATACTACATATCGTTATACGTTATAACGTAATACTACAGAACGTTATACGTTATATTGCAATGCTACATAATGTTGTACGTTATATCGTAATGCTACATAACGTTATACGTTATATCCTAATGCTACATAACGTTATACGCTGTATCCTAATGCTACATAACGTTATACGTTATATGGTAATGCTACATATCGTTATACGTTATAACGTATTACCATATAACGTTATTCGTTATATCGTAATGCTACATAACGTTATAAGGTTATATCGTAATGCTACATAACGTTATACGTTATGTCAGAATGCTACATAACGTTATACGTTATATCGTAATGCTACATAACGTTATACGTTATATCCTAATGCTACATAACGTTATACGTTATATCCTAATGCTACATAACGTTATACGCTGTATCGTAATGCTACATAACGATTTACGTCATGTCTGAATGCTACAAAACGTTATACGTTATATCGTAATGCTACATAACGTTATACGTTATATTGTAATGCTACATAACGTTATACGTTATATCGTAATGCTACATGACGTTATACGTTATATCGTAATGCTACATAACGTTATACGTTATATCCTAATGCTACATAACGTTGTACGTTATATCGTAATGCTACATAACGTTATACGTTATGTCTGAATGATACATAACGTTATACGTTATATCGTAATGCTACATGACGTTATACGTTATATCGTAATGCTATATAACGTTATACGTTATATCGTAATGCCACACAACGTTATACGTTATAACGTATTACCATACAACGTTATACGTTATATAGTAATGCTACATAATGTTATACGTTATATCTTACTGCTACATAACGTTATGAGTTATATCGTAATGCTACATAACGTTATACGATATAACGTAATACTACATATCGTTATACGTTATAACGTAATACTACAGAACGTTATACGTTATATTGTAATGCTACATAATGTTGTACGTTATATCGTAATGCTACATAACGTTATACGTTATATCCTAATGCTACATAACGTTATACGCTGTATCCTAATGCTACATAACGTTATACGTTATATGGTAATGCTACATATCGTTATACGTTATAACGTATTACCATATAACGTTATTCGTTATATCGTAATGCTACATAACGTTATACGTTATATCGTAATGCTACATAACGTTATACGTTATGTCAGAATGCTACATAACGTTATACGTTATATCGTAATGCTACATAACGTTATACGTTATATCCTAATGCTACATAACGTTATACGCTGTATCGTAATGCTACATAACGTTATACGTTATAACGTAATACTACATAACGTTATACGTTATATTGTAATGCTACATAACGTTACAAGTTATATGGTAATGCTACATAACGTGATACGTTATAATGTATTACCATATAACGTTATACATTATATCGTAATGCTACATAACGTTATACGTTATATCGTAATGCTACATAACGTTATACGTTATATCGTAATGCTACATAACGTTATACGTTATATCGTAATGCCACACAACGTTATACGTTATAACGTATTACCATATAACGTTATACGTTACATCGTAATGCTGGATAACGTTATACGTCATGTCGTAATGCTACATAACGTTATACGTCATGTCGTAATGCTACATAACGTCATACGTTATATCGTAATGCCACATAACGTTATACGCTATATCGTACTGCTAGATAACGTTATACGTTATATCGTAATGCTACATAACGTTATACGTTGTATCGTAATGCTACATAACGTTGTACTTTATATCGTAATGCTACAAAACGTTATACGTTATATCGTAATGCTACATAACGTTATACGTTATGACGTATTACCATATCACGTTATACGTTATATCGTAATGCTACATAACGCTATAGGTTATATCTTACTGCTACATAACGTTAAACGTTATATCGTAATGCTACATAACGTTATACGTTATATCGTAATGCTACATAACGTTATACGTTATAACGTATTACCATATAACGTTATACGTTATATCGTAATGCTACATAACGTTATACGTTATATCGTACTGCTACATAACGTTATACGATATATTGTAATGCTACATAACGTTATACGTTGTATCGTAATACTACATAACGTTATACGTTATATCGTAATGCTATATAACGTTATACGTTATATCGTAATGCTACATAACGTTATACGCTATATCGTAATGCTACACAACGTTATACGTTATGTCGTACTGCTACATAACGTTATACGCTATATCGTACTGCTACATAACGTTATACGTTATATCGTAATGCTACATAACGTTATACGTTGTATCTTAATGCTACATAACGTTATACGTTATATCGTAATGCTACATAACGTTATACGTTATATCGTAATGCTACATAACGTTATACGTTATAACGTAATACTACATAACGTTATACGTTATAACGTAATACTACATAACGTTATACGTTATAACGTAATACTATATAACGTTATACGTTATATCGTAATGCTACATAACGTTATATGTTATATGGTAATGCTACATAACTTTATACGATTTAACGTAATACTATATAACGATATACCTTATATCGTATTGCTACATAACGTTATACGTTATATCGTAATGCTACATAACGTTATACGTTATAACGTAATGCTACATTACGTTGTACGTTATATCGCACTGCTGCATAACGTTATACGTTATATCGTAATGCTACATAACGTTATACGTCATAACGTAATGCTACATAATGTTATACGTCATAACGTAATGCTACATTACGTTATACGTCATAACGTAATGCTACATTACGTTATACGTTATATCGTAAGGCTACATAACGTTACACGTTATATCGTTATGCTACAAAACGTTATACGTTGTATCGTAATGCTACATAACGTTATATGTTATACCGTTATGCTACATAATGTTATACGTTATATCGTAACGCTACATAACGTTATACGTTATAACGTGTTACCATATCTCGTTATACGTTATATCGTAATGCTACATATCGTCATACGTTATATCGTAAAGCTACATAACTTTATAAGCTATATCGTAATGATACATAACGTTATACGTTATATCGTGATGCTACATAACGTTATACGTTATATCGTAATGCTACATAACGTTATACGTTATAACGTAATGCTACATTACGTTGTACGTTATATCGCAATGCTGCATAACGTCATACGTTATATCGTAATGCTACATAACGTTATACGTCATACCGTAATGCTACATAACGTTATACGTCATAACGTAATGCTACATAACGTTATACGTTATAACGTAATACTACATAACGTTATACGTTATAACGTAATACTATATAACGTTATACGTTATAACGTAATACTATATAACGTTATACGTTATATCGTTATGCTACATAACGTTATACGTTATGTGGTAATGCTACATAACGTTATACGTTATAACGTATTACCATATAACGTTATACGTTACATCGTAATGCTACATAACGTTATACGTTATATCGTAATGCTACATAACGTTATACGTTATGTCGTACTGCTACATAACGTTATACGTTATATCGTAATGCTACATAACGTTATACGTTATAACGTATTACCATATAACGTTATGCGTAACATCGTAATGCCTTCGAATTGTCTTCGTAACCCCAATAGCAGCGGAGATACGATCAATTAGATTTATTTGGCCTTGAAAATTTAAATACTATAATTGCATTGGATTTGACAGGAAAGGATGTTAACATTGTGCAAACCGAACGATGTGTCCTGTATAAGGAAAAAAATGTGCAGTATAACGCGCATCGAATTGCCTAGATAACCCCAATAGCAGCGGAGATACGATCAATTAGATTTATTTGGCCTTGAAAATTTAAAAACTATAATTGCATTAGATTTGACAGGGAAGAATGTTATCGTAGGGCAAATCGAACGATGTGCCCTGTATAAAGAATCAAATGTGGAGTATAACGCGCTGCGAATTGCCTAGATATCCCCAATAGCAGTGGAGACACGATCAATTAGATTTATTTGGCCCTGAAAATTTGAAAACTATAATTGCTTTTGATTTGGCAGGGAAGACACTTAACGTAGGGCAAACCGAACGATGTGTCCTGTATAAAGAATCAAATGTGGAGTATAACGCGCATCGAATTGCCTAGATAACCCCAATAGCAGCGGAGATACATTCAATTAGATTTATTTGGCCTTGAAAATTTAAAAACTATAATTGCATTGGATATGACAGGGAAGAGTGTTAACATTGTGCAAACCGAACGATGTGTCCTGTATAAAGAATCAAATGTGGAGTATAACGCGCATCGAGTTGCCTAGATAACCCCAACAGCAGCGGAGATGCGATCAATTAGATTTATTTGGCCTTGAAAATTTAAATAATACGATTGCATTGCATATGACAGGGAAGAGTGTTAACGTTGGGCAAAAAGAACGATGTGTCCTGTGTAAAGAATCAAATGTGGAGTATAACGCGCCCCGAATTGTCTTCGTAACCCCAATAGCAGCGGAGATACGATCAATTAGGTTTATTTTGCCTTGAAAATTTAAATAATATAATTGCATTGCATATGACCGGGAAGAGTGTTAACGTTGGGCAAACCGAACGATGTGTCCTGTATAAAGAATCAAATGTGGAGTATAACGCGCTGCGAATTGCCTAGATAACCCCAATAGCAGCGGAGATGCGATCAATTAGATTTATTTGGCCTTGAAAATTTAAATACTATAATTGCATTACATTTGACAGGGAAGAAAGTTAATGTAGGGCAAACCGAACGACGTGCTCTGTATAAGGAATCAAATGTAGAGTATAACGCGCTGCGAATTGCCTAGATATCCCCAATAGCAGTGGAGACACGATCAATTAGATTTATTTGGCCCTGAAAACTTAAAAACTATAATTGCTTTTGATTTGACAGCGAAGAGTGTTAACATTGTGCAAACCGAACGATGTGTACTGTATAAAGAATCAAATGTGGAGTGTAACGCGATCAGAAATGTCTTCGTAACCCCAATAGCAGCGGAGATACGATCAATTAGATTTATTTGGCCCTGAAAATTCAAAAACTATAATTGCTTTTGATTTGACAGTGAAGAGTGTTAACATTGTGCAAACCGAACGATGTGTCCTGTATAAAGAATCAAATGTGGAGTATAACGTGATCCGAAACGTCTTCGTAACCCCAATAGCAGCGGAGATACGATCAATTAGATTTTTTTGGCCTTGAAAATTTAAATACTATAATTGCATTATATTTGACAGGGAAGATAGTTAACGTAGGGCAAACCGAACGATGTGTCCTGTATAAAGAATCAAATGTGGAGCATAACGCGCTCCGAAATGTCTTCGTAACTCCAATACCAGCGGAGATACGATCAATTAGATTTATTTGGCCTCGAAAATTTAAATAATATAATTGCATTGCATATGGCAGGGAAGAGTGTTAACGTAGGGCAAACGGAAGGGTGTGCCCTGTATAAAGAATCAAGTGTGGAGTATAACGCGCTCCGAATTGCCTAGATAACCCCAATAGCAGCGGAGATACGTTCAATTAGATTTATTTGGCCCTGAATATTTAAAAACTATAACTGCTTTTGATTTGACAGGGAAGACAGTTAACGTAGGGCAAACCGAACGATGTGTCCTGTATAAAGAATCAAGTGTGGAGTATAACGCGCTGCGAATTGCCTAGATAACCCCAATAGCAGCGGAGATACGTTCAATTAGATTTATTTGGCCCTGAATATTTAAAAACTATAACTGCTTTTGATTTGACAGGGAAGACAGTTAACGTAGGGCAAACCGAACGATGTGTCCTGTATAAAGAATCAAATGTGGAGTATAACGCGCCCCGAATTGTCTTCGTAACCCCAAAAGCTGCGGAGATGCGATCAATTAGATTTATTTGGCCTCGAAAATTTAAATAATATAATTGCATTGCATATGACAGGGAAGAGTGTTAACGTAGGGCAAACGGAAGGGTGTGCCCTGTATAAAGAATCAAGTGTGGAGTATAACGCGCTGCGATTTGCCTAGTTATCCCCAATAGCAGCGGTGATACGATAAATTAGATTTATTTGGCCTTGAAAATTTAAAAACTATAATTGCTATTGATTTGACAGGGAAGACAGTTAACGTAGGGCAAACTGAACGATGTGTCCTGTATAAAGAATCAAATGTGGAGTATAACGCGCTGCGAATTGCCTAGTTATCCCCAATAGCAGCGGTGATACGATAAATTAGATTTATTTGGCCTTGAAAATTTAAAAACTATAACTGCTTTTGATTTGACAGGGAAGACAGTTAACGTAGGGCAAACCGAACGATGTGTCCTGTATAAAGAATCAAATGTGGAGTATAACGCGCCCCGAATTGTCTTCGTAGCCCCAATAGCAGCGGTGATACGATAAATTAGATTTATTTGGCCCTGAAAATCTAAATACTATAAATGCATTAGATTTGACAGGGAAGAATGTTAACGTAGGGCAAACCGAACGATGTGCCCTGTATAAAGAATCAAATGTGGAGCATAACGCGCTCCGAAATGTCTTCGTAACTCCAATACCAGCGGAGATACGAGCAATTAGATTTATTTGGCCTCGAAAATTCAAAAACTATAATTGCTTTTGATTTGACAGTGAAGAGTGTTAACATTGTGCAAACCGAACGATGTGTCCTGTATAAAGAATCAAATGTGGAGTATAACGTGATCCGAAACGTCTTCGTAACCCCAATAGCAGCGGAGATACGATCAATTAGATTTATTAGGCCCTGAAAATTCAAAAACTATAATTGCTTTTGATTTGACAGTGAAGAGTGTTAACATTGTGCAAACCGAACGATGTGTCCTGTATAAAGAATCAAATGTGGAGTATAACGTGATCCGAAACGTCTTCGTAACCCCAATAGCAGCGGAGATACGATCAATTAGATTTTTTTGGCCTTGAAAATTTAAATACTATAATTGCATTATATTTGACAGGGAAGATAGTTAACGTAGGGCAAACCGAACGATGTGTCCTGTATAAAGAATCAAATGTGGAGCATAACGCGCTCCGAAATGTCTTCGTAACTCCAATACCAGCGGAGATACGATCAATTAGATTTATTTGGCCTCGAAAATTTAAATAATATAATTGCATTGCATATGGCAGGGAAGAGTGTTAACGTAGGGCAAACGGAAGGGTGTGCCCTGTATAAAGAATCAAGTGTGGAGTATAACGCGCTCCGAATTGCCTAGATAACCCCAATAGCAGCGGAGATACGTTCAATTAGATTTATTTGGCCCTGAATATTTAAAAACTATAAATGCTTTTGATTTGACAGGGAAGACAGTTAACGTAGGGCAAACCGAACGATGTGTCCTGTATAAAGAATCAAGTGTGGAGTATAACGCGCTGCGAATTGCCTAGATAACCCCAATAGCAGCGGAGATACGTTCAATTAGATTTATTTGGCCCTGAATATTTAAAAACTATAACTGCTTTTGATTTGACAGGGAAGACAGTTAACGTAGGGCAAACCGAACGATGTGTCCTGTATAAAGAATCAAATGTGGAGTATAACGCGCCCCGAATTGTCTTCGTAACCCCAATAGCAGCGGTGATAAGATAAATTAGATTTATTTGGCCTTGAAAATTTAAAAACTACAATTGCTATTGATTTGACAGGGAAGACAGTTAACGTAGGGCAAACTGAACGATGAGTCCTGTATAAAGAATCAAATGTGGAGTATAACGCGCCCCGAATTGTCTTCGTAACCACAAAAGCAGCGGAGATACGCTCAATTAGATTTATTGGGCCTTGAAAATTTAAATAATATAATTGCATTGCATATGACAGGGAAGAGTGTTAACGTTGGGCAAACCGAACGATGTGTCCTGTATAAAGAATCAAATGTGGAGTATAACGCGCTGCGAATTGCCTAGATAACCCCAATAGCAGCGGAGATGCGATCAATTAGATTTATTTGGCCTTGAAAATTTAAATACTATAATTGCATTGGATTTGACACGGAAGAAAGTTAACGTAGGGCAAACCCACAGATTTGCCCTGTATAAAGAATCAAATGTGGAGTATAACGCGCTGCGAATTGCCTAGATATCCCAATAGCAGTGGAGACACGATCAATTAGATTTATTTGGCCCTGAAAACTTAAAAACTATAATTGCTTTTGATTTGACAGCGAAGAGTGTTAACATTGTGCAAACCGAACGATGTGTACTGTATAAAGAATCAAATGAGGAGTGTAACGCGATCAGAAATGTCTTCGTAACCCCAATAGCTGCGGAGATACGATCAATTAGATTTATTTGGCCCTGAAAATTTAAAAACTATAATTGCTTTTGATTTGACAGTGAAGAGTGTTAACATTGTGCAAACCGAACGATGTGTCCTGTATAAAGAATCAAATGTGGAGTATAACGTGATCCGAAACGTCTTCGTAACCCCAATAGCAGCGGAGATACGATCAATTAGATTTTTTTGGCCTTGAAAATTTAAATACTATAATTGCATTAGATTTGACAGGGAAGATAGTTAACGTAGGGCAAACCGAACGATGTGTCCTGTATAAAGAATCAAATGTGGAGCATAACGCGCTCCGAAATGTCTTCGTAACTCCAATACCAGCGGAGATACGATCAATTAGATTTATTTGGCCTTGTAAATTTAAATAATATAATTGCATTACATATGACAGGGAAGAGTGTTAACGTTGGGCAAACCGAACGATGTGTCCTGTGTAAAGAATCAAATGTGGAGTATAACGCGCCCCGAATTGTCTTCGTAACCCCAAAAGCTGCGGAGATGCGATCAATTAGATTTATTTGGCCTCGAAAATTTAAATAATATAATTGCATTGCATATGACAGGGAAGAGTGTTAACGTAGGGCAAACGGAAGGGTGTGCCCTGTATAAAGAATCAAGTGTGGAGTATAACGCGCTGCGAATTGCCTAGTTATCCCCAATAGCAGCGGTGATACGATAAATTAGATTTATTTGGCCTTGAAAATTTAAAAACTATAATTGCTATTGATTTGACAGGGAAGACAGTTAACGTAGGGCAAACTGAACGATGTGTCCTGTATAAAGAATCAAATGTGGAGTATAACGCGCTGCGAATTGCCTAGTTATCCCCAATAGCAGCGGTGATACGATAAATTAGATTTATTTGGCCTTGAAAATTTAAAAACTATAACTGCTTTTGATTTGACAGGGAAGACAGTTAACGTAGGGCAAACCGAACGATGTGTCCTGTATAAAGAATCAAATGTGGAGTATAACGCGCCCCGAATTGTCTTCGTAGCCCCAATAGCAGCGGTGATACGATAAATTAGATTTATTTGGCCCTGAAAATCTAAATACTATAAATGCATTAGATTTGACAGGGAAGAATGTTAACGTAGGGCAAACCGAACGATGTGCCCTGTATAAAGAATCAAATGTGGAGTATAACGCGCTGCGAATTGCCTAGTTATCCCCAATAGCAGCGGTGATACGATAAATTAGATTTATTTGGCCTTGAAAATTTAAAAACTATAATTGCTATTGATTTGACAGGGAAGACAGTTAACGTAGGGCAAACTGAACGATGTGTTCTGTATAAAGAATCAAATGTGGAGTATAACGCGCCCCGAATTGTCTTCGTAACCGCAAAAGAAGCGGAAATACGATCAATTAGATTTATGTGGCCTTGAAAATTTAAATAATATAATTGCATTGCATATGACAGGGAAGAGTGTTAACGTTGGGCAAACCGAACGATGCGTCCTGTATAAGGAATCAAATGTGGAGTATAACGCGCATCGAATTGTCTAGATAACCCCAATAGCAGCGGAGATACGATCAATTAGATTTATTTGGCCCTGAGAATTTAAAAACTATAATTGCTTTTAGTTGACAGGGAAGACAGTTAACGTAGGGCAAACCGAACGATGTGTCCTGTATAAAGAATCAAATGTGGAGTATAACGCGCCCCGAATTGTCTTCGTAACCCCAAAAGCAGCGGAGATACGATCAATTAGATTTATTCGGCCTTGAAAATTTAAATAATATAATTGCATTGCATATGACAGGGAAGAGTGTTAACGTTGGGCAAACCGAACGATGTGTCCTGTATAAAGAATCAAGTGTGGAGTATAACGCGCTGCGAATTGCCTAGATATCCCAATAGCAGTGGAGACACGATCAATTAGATTTATTTGGCCCTGAAAACTTAAAAACTATAATTGCTTTTGATTTGACAGCGAAGAGTGTTAACATTGTGCAAACCGAACGATGTGTACTGTATAAAGAATCAAATGTGGAGTGTAACGCGATCAGAAATGTCTTCGTAACCCCAATAGCAGCGGAGATACGATCAATTAGATTTATTTGGCCCTGAAAATTTAAAAACTATAATTGCTTTTGATTTGACAGTGAAGAGTGTTAACATTGTGCAAACCGAACGATGTGTCCTGTATAAAGAATCAAATGTGGAGTATAACGTGATCCGAAACATCTTCGTAACCCCAATAGCAGCGGAGATACGATCAATTAGATTTTTTTGGCCTTGAAAATTTAAATACTATAATTGCATTAGATTTGACAGGGAAGATAGTTAACGTAGGGCAAACCGAACGATGTGTCCTGTATAAAGAATCAAATGTGGAGCATAACGCGCTCCGAAATGTCTTCGTAACTCCAATACCAGCGGAGATACGATCAATTAGATTTATTTGCCCTTGTAAATTTAAATAATATAATTGCATTACATATGACAGGGAAGAGTGTTAACGTTGGGCAAACCGAACGATGTGTCCTGTGTAAAGAATCAAATGTGGAGTATAACGCGCCCCGAATTGTCTTCGTAACCCCAAAAGCTGCGGAGATACGATCAATTAGATTTATTTGGCCTCGAAAATTTAAATAATATAATTGCATTGCATATGACAGGGAAGAGTGTTAACGTAGGGCAAATGGAAGGGTGTGCCCTGTATAAAGAATCGAGTGTGGAGTATAACGCGCTGCGAATTGCCTAGTTATCCCCAATAGCAGCGGTGATACGATAAATTAGATTTATTTGGCCTTGAAAATTTAAAAACTATAATTGCTATTGATTTGACAGGGAAGACAGTTAACGTAGGGCAAACTGAACGATGTGTCCTGTATAAAGAATCAAATGTGGAGTATAACGCGCTGCGAATTGCCTAGATAACCCCAATAGCAGCGGAGATACGTTCAATTAGATTTATTTGGCCCTGAATATTTAAAAACTATAACTGCTTTTGATTTGACAGGGAAGACAGTTAACGTAGGGCAAACCGAACGATGTGTCCTGTATAAAGAATCAAATGTGGAGTATAACGCGCCCCGAATTGTCTTCGTAACCCCAATAGCAGCGGTGATAAGATAAATTAGATTTATTTGGCCTTGAAAATTTAAAAACTACAATTGCTATTGATTTGACAGGGAAGACAGTTAACGTAGGGCAAACTGAACGATGAGTCCTGTATAAAGAATCAAATGTGGAGTATAACGCGCCCCGAATTGTCTTCGTAACCACAAAAGCAGCGGAGATACGCTCAATTAGATTTATTGGGCCTTGAAAATTTAAATAATATAATTGCATTGCATATGACAGGGAAGAGTGTTAACGTTGGGCAAACCGAACGATGTGTCCTGTATAAAGAATCAAATGTGGAGTATAACGCGCTGCGAATTGCCTAGATAACCCCAATAGCAGCGGAGATGCGATCAATTAGATTTATTTGGCCTTGAAAATTTAAATACTATAATTGCATTGGATTTGACACGGAAGAAAGTTAACGTAGGGCAAACCCACAGATTTGCCCTGTATAAAGAATCAAATGTGGAGTATACCGCGCTGCGAATTGCCTAGATATCACAATAGCAGTGGAGACACGATCAATTAGATTTATTTGGCCCTGAAAACTTAAAAACTATAATTGCTTTTGATTTGACAGCGAAGAGTGTTAACATTGTGCAAACCGAACGATGTGTACTGTATAAAGAATCAAATGAGGAGTGTAACGCGATCAGAAATGTCTTCGTAACCCCAATAGCTGCGGAGATACGATCAATTAGATTTATTTGGCCCTGAAAATTTAAAAACTATAATTGCTTTTGATTTGACAGTGAAGAGTGTTAACATTGTGCAAACCGAACGATGTGTCCTGTATAAAGAATCAAATGTGGAGTATAACGTGATCCGAAACGTCTTCGTAACCCCAATAGCAGCGGAGATACGATCAATTAGATTTTTTTGGCCTTGAAAATTTAAATACTATAATTGCATTAGATTTGACAGGGAAGATAGTTAACGTAGGGCAAACCGAACGATGTGTCCTGTATAAAGAATCAAATGTGGAGCATAACGCGCTCCGAAATGTCTTCGTAACTCCAATACCAGCGGAGATACGATCAATTAGATTTATTTGGCCTTGTAAATTTAAATAATATAATTGCATTACATATGACAGGGAAGAGTGTTAACGTTGGGCAAACCGAACGATGTGTCCTGTGTAAAGAATCAAATGTGGAGTATAACGCGCCCCGAATTGTCTTCGTAACCCCAAAAGCTGCGGAGATGCGATCAATTAGATTTATTTGGCCTCGAAAATTTAAATAATATAATTGCATTGCATATGACAGGGAAGAGTGTTAACGTAGGGCAAACGGAAGGGTGTGCCCTGTATAAAGAATCAAGTGTGGAGTATAACGCGCTGCGAATTGCCTAGTTATCCCCAATAGCAGCGGTGATACGATAAATTAGATTTATTTGGCCTTGAAAATTTAAAAACTATAATTGCTATTGATTTGACAGGGAAGACAGTTAACGTAGGGCAAACTGAACGATGTGTCCTGTATAAAGAATCAAATGTGGAGTATAACGCGCTGCGAATTGCCTAGTTATCCCCAATAGCAGCGGTGATACGATAAATTAGATTTATTTGGCCTTGAAAATTTAAAAACTATAACTGCTTTTGATTTGACAGGGAAGACAGTTAACGTAGGGCAAACCGAACGATGTGTCCTGTATAAAGAATCAAATGTGGAGTATAACGCGCCCCGAATTGTCTTCGTAGCCCCAATAGCAGCGGTGATACGATAAATTAGATTTATTTGGCCCTGAAAATCTAAATACTATAAATGCATTAGATTTGACAGGGAAGAATGTTAACGTAGGGCAAACCGAACGATGTGCCCTGTATAAAGAATCAAATGTGGAGTATAACGCGCTGCGAATTGCCTAGTTATCCCCAATAGCAGCGGTGATACGATAAATTAGATTTATTTGGCCTTGAAAATTTAAAAACTATAATTGCTATTGATTTGACAGGGAAGACAGTTAACGTAGGGCAAACTGAACGATGTGTTCTGTATAAAGAATCAAATGTGGAGTATAACGCGCCCCGAATTGTCTTCGTAACCGCAAAAGAAGCGGAAATACGATCAATTAGATTTATGTGGCCTTGAAAATTTAAATAATATAATTGCATTGCATATGACAGGGAAGAGTGTTAACGTTGGGCAAACCGAACGATGCGTCCTGTATAAGGAATCAAATGTGGAGTATAACGCGCATCGAATTGTCTAGATAACCCCAATAGCAGCGGAGATACGATCAATTAGATTTATTTGGCCCTGAGAATTTAAAAACTATAATTGCTTTTAGTTGACAGGGAAGACAGTTAACGTAGGGCAAACCGAACGATGTGTCCTGTATAAAGAATCAAATGTGGAGTATAACGCGCCCCGAATTGTCTTCGTAACCCCAAAAGCAGCGGAGATACGATCAATTAGATTTATTCGGCCTTGAAAATTTAAATAATATAATTGCATTGCATATGACAGGGAAGAGTGTTAACGTTGGGCAAACCGAACGATGTGTCCTGTATAAAGAATCAAGTGTGGAGTATAACGCGCTGCGAATTGCCTAGATATCCCAATAGCAGTGGAGACACGATCAATTAGATTTATTTGGCCCTGAAAACTTAAAAACTATAATTGCTTTTGATTTGACAGCGAAGAGTGTTAACATTGTGCAAACCGAACGATGTGTACTGTATAAAGAATCAAATGTGGAGTGTAACGCGATCAGAAATGTCTTCGTAACCCCAATAGCAGCGGTGATACGATCAATTAGATTTATTTGGCCCTGAAAATTTAAAAACTATAATTGCTTTTGATTTGACAGTGAAGAGTGTTAACATTGTGCAAACCGAACGATGTGTCCTGTATAAAGAATCAAATGTGGAGTATAACGTGATCCGAAACGTCTTCGTAACCCCAATAGCAGCGGAGATACGATCAATTAGATTTTTTTGGCCTTGAAAATTTAAATACTATAATTGCATTATATTTGACAGGGAAGATAGTTAACGTAGGGCAAACCGAACGATGTGTCCTGTATAAAGAATCAAATGTGGAGCATAACGCGCTCCGAAATGTCTTCGTAACTCCAATACCAGCGGAGATACGATCAATTAGATTTATTTGGCCTCGAAAATTTAAATAATATAATTGCATTGCATATGGCAGGGAAGAGTGTTAACGTAGGGCAAACGGAAGGGTGTGCCCTGTATAAAGAATCAAGTGTGGAGTATAACGCGCTGCGAATTGCCTAGTTATCCCCAATAGCAGCGGTGATACGATAAATTAGATTTATTTGGCCTTGAAAATTTAAAAACTATAATTGCTATTGATTTGACAGGGAAGACAGTTAACGTAGGGCAAACTGAACGATGTGTCCTGTATAAAGAATCAAATGTGGAGTATAACGCGCTGCGAATTGCCTAGTTATCCCCAATAGCAGCGGTGATACGATAAATTAGATTTATTTGGCCTTGAAAATTTAAAAACTATAACTGCTTTTGATTTGACAGGGAAGACAGTTAACGTAGGGCAAACCGAACGATGTGTCCTGTATAAAGAATCAAATGTGGAGTATAACGCGCCCCGAATTGTCTTCGTAGCCCCAATAGCAGCGGTGATACGATAAATTAGATTTATTTGGCCCTGAAAATCTAAATACTATAAATGCATTAGATTTGACAGGGAAGAATGTTAACGTAGGGCAAACCGAACGATGTGCCCTGTATAAAGAATCAAATGTGGAGTATAACGCGCTGCGAATTGCCTAGTTATCCCCAATAGCAGCGGTGATACGATAAATTAGATTTATTTGGCCTTGAAAATTTAAAAACTATAATTGCTATTGATTTGACAGGGAAGACAGTTAACGTAGGGCAAACTGAACGATGTGTTCTGTATAAAGAATCAAATGTGGAGTATAACGCGCCCCGAATTGTCTTCGTAACCGCAAAAGAAGCGGAAATACGATCAATTAGATTTATGTGGCCTTGAAAATTTAAATAATATAATTGCATTGCATATGACAGGGAAGAGTGTTAACGTTGGGCAAACCGAACGATGCGTCCTGTATAAGGAATCAAATGTGGAGTATAACGCGCATCGAATTGTCTAGATAACCCCAATAGCAGCGGAGATACGATCAATTAGATTTATTTGGCCCTGAGAATTTAAAAACTATAATTGCTTTTAGTTGACAGGGAAGACAGTTAACGTAGGGCAAACCGAACGATGTGTCCTGTATAAAGAATCAAATGTGGAGTATAACGCGCCCCGAATTGTCTTCGTAACCCCAAAAGCAGCGGAGATACGATCAATTAGATTTATTCGGCCTTGAAAATTTAAATAATATAATTGCATTGCATATGACAGGGAAGAGTGTTAACGTTGGGCAAACCGAACGATGTGTCCTGTATAAAGAATCAAGTGTGGAGTATAACGCGCTGCGAATTGCCTAGATATCCCAATAGCAGTGGAGACACGATCAATTAGATTTATTTGGCCCTGAAAACTTAAAAACTATAATTGCTTTTGATTTGACAGCGAAGAGTGTTAACATTGTGCAAACCGAACGATGTGTACTGTATAAAGAATCAAATGTGGAGTGTAACGCGATCAGAAATGTCTTCGTAACCCCAATAGCAGCGGAGATACGATCAATTAGATTTATTTGGCCCTGAAAATTTAAAAACTATAATTGCTTTTGATTTGACAGTGAAGAGTGTTAACATTGTGCAAACCGAACGATGTGTCCTGTATAAAGAATCAAATGTGGAGTATAACGTGATCCGAAACATCTTCGTAACCCCAATAGCAGCGGAGATACGATCAATTAGATTTTTTTGGCCTTGAAAATTTAAATACTATAATTGCATTAGATTTGACAGGGAAGATAGTTAACGTAGGGCAAACCGAACGATGTGTCCTGTATAAAGAATCAAATGTGGAGCATAACGCGCTCCGAAATGTCTTCGTAACTCCAATACCAGCGGAGATACGATCAATTAGATTTATTTGGCCTTGTAAATTTAAATAATATAATTGCATTACATATGACAGGGAAGAGTGTTAACGTTGGGCAAACCGAACGATGTGTCCTGTGTAAAGAATCAAATGTGGAGTATAACGCGCCCCGAATTGTCTTCGTAACCCCAAAAGCTGCGGAGATACGATCAATTAGATTTATTTGGCCTCGAAAATTTAAATAATATAATTGCATTGCATATGACAGGGAAGAGTGTTAACGTAGGGCAAATGGAAGGGTGTGCCCTGTATAAAGAATCGAGTGTGGAGTATAACGCGCTGCGAATTGCCTAGTTATCCCCAATAGCAGCGGTGATACGATAAATTAGATTTATTTGGCCTTGAAAATTTAAAAACTATAATTGCTATTGATTTGACAGGGAAGACAGTTAACGTAGGGCAAACTGAACGATGTGTCCTGTATAAAGAATCAAATGTGGAGTATAACGCGCTGCGAATTGCCTAGTTATCCCCAATAGCAGCGGTGATACGATAAATTAGATTTATTTGGCCTTGAAAATTTAAAAACTATAACTGCTTTTGATTTGACAGGGAAGACAGTTAACGTAGGGCAAACCGAACGATGTGTCCTGTATAAAGAATCAAATGTGGAGTATAACGCGCGCCGAATTGTCTTCGTAGCCCCAATAGCAGCGGTGATACGATAAATTAGATTTATTTGGCCCTGAAAATCTAAATACTATAAATGCATTAGATTTGACAGGGAAGAATGTTAACGTAGGGCAAACCGAACGATGTGCCCTGTATAAAGAATCAAATGTGGAGTATAACGCGCTGCGAATTGCCTAGTTATCCCCAATAGCAGCGGTGATACGATAAATTAGATTTATTTGGCCTTGAAAATTTAAAAACTATAATTGCTATTGATTTGACAGGGAAGACAGTTAACGTAGGGCAAACTGAACGATGTGTTCTGTATAAAGAATCAAATGTGGAGTATAACGCGCCCCGAATTGTCTTCGTAACCGCAAAAGAAGCGGAAATACGATCAATTAGATTTATTTGGCCTTGAAAATTTAAATAATATAATTGCATTGCATATGACAGGGAAGAGTGTTAACGTTGGGCAAACCGAACGATGCGTCCTGTATAAGGAATCAAATGTGGAGTATAACGCGCATCGAATTGTCTAGATAACCCCAATAGCAGCGGAGATACGATCAATTAGATTTATTTGGCCCTGAGAATTTAAAAACTATAATTGCTTTTAGTTGACAGGGAAGACAGTTAACGTAGGGCAAACCGAACGATGTGTTCTGTATAAAGAATCAAATGTGGAGTATAACGCGCCCCGAATTGTCTTCGTAACCGCAAAAGAAGCGGAAATACGATCAATTAGATTTATTTGGCCTTGAAAATTTAAATAATATAATTGCATTGCATATGACAGGGAAGAGTGTTAACGTTGGGCAAACCGAACGATGCGTCCTGTATAAGGAATCAAATGTGGAGTATAACGCGCATCGAATTGTCTAGATAACCCCAATAGCAGCGGAGATACGATCAATTAGATTTATTTGGCCCTGAGAATTTAAAAACTATAATTGCTTTTAGTTGACAGGGAAGACAGTTAACGTAGGGCAAACCGAACGATGTGTCCTGTATAAAGAATCAAATGTGGAGTATAACGCGCCCCGAATTGTCTTCGTAACCCCAAAAGCAGCGGAGATACGATCAATTAGATTTATTCGGCCTTGAAAATTTAAATAATATAATTGCATTGCATATGACAGGGAAGAGTGTTAACGTTGGGCAAACCGAACGATGTGTCCTGTATAAAGAATCAAGTGTGGAGTATAACGCGCTGCGAATTGCCTAGATAACCCCAATAGCAGTGGAGACACGATCAATTAGATTTATTTGGCCCTGAGAATTTAAAAACTATAATTGCTTTTAGTTGACAGGGAAGACAGTTAACGTAGGGCAAACCGAACGATGTGTCCTGTATAAAGAATCAAATGTGGAGTATAACGCGCTGCGAATTGCCTAGATATCCCCAATAGCAGTGGAGACACGATCAATTAGATTTATTTGGCCCTGAAAATTTAAAAACTATAACTGCTTTTGATTTGACAGGGAAGAGTGTTAACATTGTGCAAACCGAACGATGTGTCCTGTATAAAGAATCAAATGTGGAGTGTAACGCGATCCGAATTGTCTTCGTAACCCCAATAGCAGCGGAGATACGATCATTTAGATTTATTTGCCCTTGAAAATTTAAAAACTATAATTGCATTGGATTTGACACGGAAGAAAGTTAACGTAGGGCAAACCCACAGATTTGCCCTGTATAAAGAATCAAATGTGGAGTATAACGCGATCCGAAATGTCTTCGTAACCCCAATAGCAGCAGAGATACGAACAATTAGATTTTTTTGGCCTTGAAAATTTAAATAATATAATTGCATTGGATTTGACAGGGAAGAATGTTAACGTAGGGCAAACCGAACGATGTGCCCTGTATAAAGAATCAAATGTGGAGTATAACGCGCTGCGAATTGCCTAGATATCCCCAATAGCAGTGGAGACACGATCAATTAGATTTATTTGGCCCTGAAAATTTAAAAACTATAATTGCTTTTGATTTGACACGGAAGAGTGTTAACATTGTGCAAACCGAACGATGTGTCCTGTATAAAGAATCAAATGTGGAGTATAACGCGATCCGAAATGTCTTCGTAACCCCAATAGCAGCAGAGATACGAACAATTAGATTTTTTTGGCCTTGAAAATTTAAATAATATAATTGCATTGGATTTGACACGGAAGAAAGTTAACGTAGGGCAAACCGAACGATGTGTCCTGTATAAAGAATCAAATGTGGAGCATAACGCGCTCCGAAATGTCTTCGTAACTCCAATAGCAGCGGAGATACGATCAATTAGATTTATTATCCTTGAAAATTTAAATAATATAACTGCATTGCATATGACAGGGAAGAGTGTTAACGTTGGGCAAACCGAACGATGTGTCCTGTATAAAGAATCTAATGTGGAGTATAACGCGCATCGAATTGCCTAGATAACGCCAATAGCAGCGGAGATACGATCAATTAGATTTATTTGGCGTTGAAAATTTAAATACTATAATTGCATTGGATTTGACAGGGAAGGATGTTAACGTAGGGCAAACCGAACGATGTGCCCTGTATAAAGAATCAAATGTGGAGTATAACGCGCCCCGAATTGTCTTCGTTACCCCAACAGCAGCGGAGATACGATCAATTAGATTTATTTGGCCCTGAGAATTTAAAAACTATAATTGCTTTTGATTTGACAGGGAAGAGTGTTAACATTGTGCAAAGCGAACGATGTGTCCTGTATAAAGAATCTAATGTGGAGTATAACGCGCATCGAATTGCCTAGATAACCCCAATAGCAGTGGAGATACGATCAATTAGATTTATTTGGCCCTGAAAATTTAAAAACAATAATTGCTTTTGATTTGACAGGGAAGAATGTTAACGTAGGACAAACCGAACGATTTGTCCTGTATAAAGAATCAAATGTGGAGTATAACGCGCTCTGAAATGTCTTCGTAACTCCAATAGCAGCGGAGACACGATCAATTAGATTTATTCGGCCTTGAAAATTTAAAAACTATAATTGCTTTTGATTTCACAGGGAAGACAGTTAACGTAGGGCAAACCGAACGATGTGTCCTGTATAAAGAATCAAATGTGGAGTATAACGCGCATCGAATTGCCTAGATAACCCCAATAGCAGCGGAGATACGATCAATTAGATTTATTTGGCCTTGAAAATTTAAAAACTATAATTGCATTAGATTTGACAGGGAAGAATGTTAACGTAGGGCAAATCAAACGATGTGCCCTGTATAAAGAATCAAATGTGGAGTATAACGCGCTGCGAATTGCCTAGATATCCCCAATAGCAGTGGAGACACGATCAATTAGATTTATTTGGCCCTGAAAATTTGAAAACTATAATTGCTTGTGATTTGACAGGGAAGACAGTTAGCGTAGGGCAAACCGAACGATGTGTCCTGTATAAAGAATCAAATGTGGAGTATAACGCGCATCGAATTGCCTAGATAACCCCAATAGCAGCGGAGATTCGATCAATTAGATTTATTTGGCCTTGAAAATTTAAATAATATAATTGCATTGCATATGACAGGGAAGAGTGTTAACGTTGGGCAAACCGAACGATGTGTCCTGTATAAGGAATCAAATGTGGAGTATAACGCGCCCCGAATTGTCTTCGTAACCCCAATAGCAGCGGAGATACGATCAATTAGATTTATTTGGCCCTGAAAATTTGAAAACTATAACTGCTTTTGATTTGACAGGGAAGAGTGTTAACATTGTGCAAACCGAACGATGTGTCCTGTATAAAGAATCAAATGTGGAGTATAACGCGCATCGAATTGCCTAGATAACCCCAATAGCAGAGGAGATACGATCAATTAGATTTATTTGGCCCTGAAAATTTAAAAACAATAATTGCTTTTGATTTGACAGGGAAGAATGTTAACGTAGGACAAACCGAACGATATGTCCTGTATAAAGAATCAAATGTGGAGTATAACGCGCTCCGAAATGTCCTCGTAACCCCAATAGTAGCGGAGATACGATCAAATAGATTTAGTTGGCCTTGAAAATTTAAATACTATAATTGCATTGCATATGACAGGGAAGAGTGTTAACGTTGGGCAAACCGAACGATGTGTCCTGTATAAAGAATCAAATGTGGTGTATAACGTGCTGCGAATTCCCTAGATAACCCCAATAGCAGTGGAGACACGATCAATTAGATTTATTTGGCCCTGAAAATTTGAAAACTATAACTGCTTTCGATTTGACAGGGAAGAGTGTTAACATTGTGCAAACCGAACGATGTGTCCTGTATAAAGTATCAAATGTGTAGTATAACGCGCATCGAACTGCCTAGATAACCCCAATAGCAGCGGAGATACGATCAATTAGATTTATTTGGCCTTGAAAATTTAAATAATATAATTGCATTGCATATGACGGGGAAGAGTGTTGACGTTGGGCAAACCGAACGATGTGTCCTGTATAAAGAATCAAATGTGGAGTATAACGCGCCCCGAATTGTCTTCGTAACCCCAATAGCAGCGGTGATACGATAAATTAGATTTATTTGGCCCTGAAAATCTAAATACTATAAATGCATTAGATTTGACAGGGAAGAATGTTAACGTAGGGCAAACCGAACGATGTGCTCTGTATAAAGAATCAAATGTGGAGTATAACGCGCATCGAATTGTCTAGATAACACCAATGGCAGCGGAGATACGATCAATTAGATTTATTTGGCCTTGAAAATTTAAATACTATAATTGCATTGGATCTGACAGGGAAGGATGTTAACGTAGGGCAAACCGAACGATGTGCCCTGTATAAAGAATCAAATGTGGAGTATAACGCGCCCTGAATTGTCTTCGTAACCCCAATAGCAGCGGAGATACGATCAATTAGATTTATTTGGCCCTGAGAATTTAAAAACTATAATTGCTTTTAGTTGACAGTGAAGACAGTTAACGTAGGGCAAACCGAACGATATGTCCTGTATAAAGAATCATATGTGTAGTATAACGCGCATCGAATTGCCTAGATAACCCCAATAGCAGCGGAGATACGATCAATTAGATTTATTTGGCCTTGAAAATTTAAATAATATAATTGCATTGCATATGACAGGGAAGAGTGTTAACGTTGGGCAAACCGAACGATGTGTCCTGTATAAAGAATCAAATGTGGAGTATAACGCGCTCCGAAATGTCTTCGTAACCCCAAAAGCAGCGGAGATACGATCACTTAGATTTATTTGGCCTTGAAAACTTAAATAATATAATTGCATTGGGTTTGACAGGGAAGAGAGATAACGTAGGGCAAACCGAACGATTTGCCCTGTATAAAGAATCAAATGTGGAGTATAACACGATCCGAAATATCTTCGTAACCCCAATAGCAGCGGTGATACGATAAATTAGATTTATTTGGCCCTGAAAATCTAAATACTATAAATGCATTAGATTTGACAGGGAAGAATGTTAACGTAGGGCAAACCGAACGATGTGCTCTGTATAAAGAATCAAATGTGGAGTATAACGCGCATCGAATTGTCCAGATAACCCCAATGGCAGCGGAGATACGATCAATTAGATCTATTTGGCCTTGAAAATTTAAATACTATAAATGCATTAGATTTGACAGGGAAGAATGTTAACGTAGGGCAAACCGAACGATGTGCCCTGTATAAAGAATCAAATGTGGAGTATAACGCGCCCCGAATTGTCTTCGTTACCCCAACAGCAGCGGAGATACGATCAATTAGATTTATTTGGCCCTGAGAATTTAAAAACTATAATTGCTTTTGATTTGACAGGGAAGAGTGTTAACATTGTGCAAAGCGAACGATGTGTCCTGTATAAAGAATCTAATGTGGAGTATAACGCGCATCGAATTGCCTAGATAACCCCAATAGCAGTGGAGATACGATCAATTAGATTTATTTGGCCCTGAAAATTTAAAAACAATAATTGCTTTTGATTTGACAGGGAAGAATGTTAACGTAGGACAAACCGAACGATTTGTCCTGTATAAAGAATCAAATGTGGAGTATAACGCGCTCTGAAATGTCTTCGTAACTCCAATAGCAGCGGAGACACGATCAATTAGATTTATTCGGCCTTGAAAATTTAAAAACTATAATTGCTTTTGATTTCACAGGGAAGACAGTTAACGTAGGGCAAACCGAACGATGTGTCCTGTATAAAGAATCAAATGTGGAGTATAACGCGCATCGAATTGCCTAGATAACCCCAATAGCAGCGGAGATACGATCAATTAGATTTATTTGGCCTTGAAAATTTAAAAACTATAATTGCATTAGATTTGACAGGGAAGAATGTTAACGTAGGGCAAATCAAACGATGTGCCCTGTATAAAGAATCAAATGTGGAGTATAACGCGCTGCGAATTGCCTAGATATCCCCAATAGCAGTGGAGACACGATCAATTAGATTTATTTGGCCCTGAAAATTTGAAAACTATAATTGCTTGTGATTTGACAGGGAAGACAGTTAGCGTAGGGCAAACCGAACGATGTGTCCTGTATAAAGAATCAAATGTGGAGTATAACGCGCATCGAATTGCCTAGATAACCCCAATAGCAGCGGAGATACGATCAATTAGATTTATTTGGCCTTGAAAATTTAAATAATATAATTGCATTGCATATGACAGGGAAGAGTGTTAACGTTGGGCAAACCGAACGATGTGTCCTGTATAAGGAATCAAATGTGGAGTATAACGCGCCCCGAATTGTCTTCGTAACCCCAATAGCAGCGGAGATACGATCAATTAGATTTATTTGGCCCTGAAAATTTGAAAACTATAACTGCTTTTGATTTGACAGGGAAGAGTGTTAACATTGTGCAAACCGAACGATGTGTCCTGTATAAAGAATCAAATGTGGAGTATAACGCGCATCGAATTGCCTAGATAACCCCAATAGCAGAGGAGATACGATCAATTAGATTTATTTGGCCCTGAAAATTTAAAAACAATAATTGCTTTTGATTTGACAGGGAAGAATGTTAACGTAGGACAAACCGAACGATATGTCCTGTATAAAGAATCAAATGTGGAGTATAACGCGCTCCGAAATGTCCTCGTAACCCCAATAGTAGCGGAGATACGATCAAATAGATTTAGTTGGCCTTGAAAATTTAAATACTATAATTGCATTGCATATGACAGGGAAGAGTGTTAACGTTGGGCAAACCGAACGATGTGTCCTGTATAAAGAATCAAATGTGGTGTATAACGTGCTGCGAATTCCCTAGATAACCCCAATAGCAGTGGAGACACGATCAATTAGATTTATTTGGCCCTGAAAATTTGAAAACTATAACTGCTTTCGATTTGACAGGGAAGAGTGTTAACATTGTGCAAACCGAACGATGTGTCCTGTATAAAGTATCAAATGTGTAGTATAACGCGCATCGAACTGCCTAGATAACCCCAATAGCAGCGGAGATACGATCAATTAGATTTATTTGGCCTTGAAAATTTAAATAATATAATTGCATTGCATATGACGGGGAAGAGTGTTGACGTTGGGCAAACCGAACGATGTGTCCTGTATAAAGAATCAAATGTGGAGTATAACGCGCCCCGAATTGTCTTCGTAACCCCAATAGCAGCGGTGATACGATAAATTAGATTTATTTGGCCCTGAAAATCTAAATACTATAAATGCATTAGATTTGACAGGGAAGAATGTTAACGTAGGGCAAACCGAACGATGTGCCCTGTATAAAGAATCAAATGTGGAGTATAACGCGCCCTGAATTGTCTTCGTAACCCCAATAGCAGCGGAGATACGATCAATTAGATTTATTTGGCCCTGAGAATTTAAAAACTATAATTGCTTTTAGTTGACAGTGAAGACAGTTAACGTAGGGCAAACCGAACGATATGTCCTGTATAAAGAATCATATGTGTAGTATAACGCGCATCGAATTGCCTAGATAACCCCAATAGCAGCGGAGATACGATCAATTAGATTTATTTGGCCTTGAAAATTTAAATAATATAATTGCATTGCATATGACAGGGAAGAGTGTTAACGTTGGGCAAACCGAACGATGTGTCCTGTATAAAGAATCAAATGTGGAGTATAACGCGCTCCGAAATGTCTTCGTAACCCCAAAAGCAGCGGAGATACGATCACTTAGATTTATTTGGCCTTGAAAATTTAAATAATATAATTGCATTGGGTTTGACAGGGAAGAGAGATAACGTAGGGCAAACCGAACGATTTGCCCTGTATAAAGAATCAAATGTGGAGTATAACACGATCCGAAATATCTTCGTAACCCCAATAGCAGCGGTGATACGATAAATTAGATTTATTTGGCCCTGAAAATCTAAATACTATAAATGCATTAGATTTGACAGGGAAGAATGTTAACGTAGGGCAAACCGAACGATGTGCTCTGTATAAAGAATCAAATGTGGAGTATAACGCGCATCGAATTGTCCAGATAACCCCAATGGCAGCGGAGATACGATCAATTAGATCTATTTGGCCTTGAAAATTTAAATACTATAATTGCATTGGATTTGACAGGGAAGGATGTTAACGTAGGGCAAACCGAACGATGTGCTCTGTATAAAGAATCAAATGTGGAGTATAACGCGCCCCGAATTGCCTAGACATCCCCAATAGCAGCGGTGATACGATAAATTAGATTTATTTGGCCTTGAAAATTTAAAAACTATAATTGCTATTGATTTGACAGGGAAGACAGTTAACGTAGGGCAAACTGAACGATGTGTCCTGTATAAGGAATCAAATGTGGAGTATAAGGCGCCCCGAATTGTCATCGTAACCGCAAAAGCAGCGGAGATACGATCAATTAGATTTATTTGGCCTTGAAAATTTAAATAATATAATTGCATTGCATATGACAGGGAAGAGTGTTAACGTTGGGCAAACCGAACGATGTGCCCTGTATAAAGAATCAGATGTGGAGTATAACGCGCTCCGAAATGTCTTCGTAACTCCAATAGCAGCGGAGATACGATCAATTAGATTTATTTGGCCTTGAAAATTTAAATACTATAATTGCATTGGATTTGACGGGGAAGAGCGTTAACGTAGGTCAAACAGAACGATGTGCTCTGTATAAAGAATCAAATATGGAGTATTACGCGCTCTGAAATGTCTTCGTAACCCCAATAGCGGCGGAGATACGATCAATTAAATTTATTTGGCCTTGAAAATTTAAATACTATAATTGCATTGGATATGACAGTGAAGAGAGTTAACATAGGGCAAACCGAACGATGTGCCCTGTATAAAGAATCAAATGTGGAGTATTACGCGCATCGAATTACCTAGATAACCCCAATAGTAGAGGAGATGCGATCAATTAGATTTATTTGGCCTTGAAAATTTAAATACTATAATTGCATTGGATTTGACAGAGACGTGAGTTAACATAGGGCAAAACGAACGATGTGCCCTGTATAAAGAATCAAATGTGGAGTATAACGCGCATCGAATTGCCTAGATAACCCCAATAGTAGCGGAGATACGTTCATTTAGATTTATTTGGCCTCGAAAATTTAAATACTATATTTGAATTGGATTTGACGGAGAAGAGAGTTAACATAGGGCAAACCGAACGATGTGCCCTGTATAAAGAATCAAATGTGGAATATAACGAGCTCCGAAATGTCTTCGTAACCCCAATAGCGGCGGAGATACGACCAATTAGATTTATTTGGTCCTGAAAATTTAAATACTATATTTGAATTGGATTTGACGGAGAAGAGAGTTAACATAGGGCAAACCGAACGATGTGCCCTGTATAAAGAATCAAATGTGGAGTATAACGCGCATCGAATTGCCTAGATAACCAAAATAGTAGCGGAGATACGTTCAATTAGATTTATTTGGCCTTGAAAATTTAAATACTATAATTGCATTGGATTTGACAGGGAAGAGAGTTAACGTAGGGTAAACCCAACGATTTGCCCTGTATAAAGAATCAAATGTGGTGTATAACGCGCATCGAATTGCCTAGATAACCCCAATAGTAGCGGAGATACGTTCAATTAGATTTATTTGGCCTTGAAAATTTAAATACTATAATTGCATTGGATATGACAGTGAAGAGAGTTAACATAGGGCAAACCGAACGATGTGCCCTGTATAAAGAATCAAATGTGGAGTATAACGCGCTCCGAGATGTCTTCGTAACCCCAATAGCGGCGGAGATACGATCAATTAGAATTATTTGGCCTTGAAAATTTAAATACTATAAATGCATTGGATTTGACAGGGAAGAGAGTTAACGTTTGGCAAAACGAACGATGTTCCCTGTATAAAGAATCAGATGTGGAGTTTTACGCGCATCGAATTACCTAGATAACCCCAATAGTAGAGGAGATGCGATCAATTAGATTTATTTGGCCTTGAAAATTTAAATACTATAATTGCATTAGATTTGACAGGGAAGAAAGTTAATGTAGGGCAAACCGAACGACGTGCCCTTTATAAGGAATCAAATGTGGAGTATAACGCGCTGCGAATTGCCTAGATATCCCAATAGCAGTGGAGACACGATCAATTAGATTTATTTGGCCCTGAAAACTTAAAAACTATAATTGCTTTTGATTTGACAGCGAAGAGTGTTAACATTGTGCAAACCGAACGATGTGTACTCTATAAAGAATCAAATGTGGAGTGTAACGCGATCAGAAATGTCTTCGTAACCCTAATAGCAGCGGAGATACGATCAATTAGATTTATTTGGCCTTGAAAATTTAAATACTATAATTGCATTGGATTTGAAGGGAAGAGAGTTAACGTAGGGTAAACCCAACGATTTGCCCTGTATAAAGAATCAAATGTGGTGTATAACGCGCATCGAATTGCCTAGATAACCCCAATAGTAGCGGAGATACGTTCAATTAGATTTATTTGGCCTTGAAAATTTAAATACTATAATTGCATTGGATTTGACAGGGAAGAGAGTTAACGTTTGGCAAAACGAACGATGTGCCCTGTATAAAGAATCAGATGTGGAGTATAACGCGCTCCGAAATGTCTTCGTAACTCCAATAGCAGCGGAGATACGATCAATTAGATTTATTTGGCCTTGAAAATTTAAATACTATAATTGCATTGGATTTGACGGGGAAGAGCGTTAACGTAGGTCAAACAGAACGATGTGCTCTGTATAAAGAATCAAATATGGAGTATTACGCGCTCTGAAATGTCTTCGTAACCCCAATAGCGGCGGAGATACGATCAATTAAATTTATTTGGCCTTGAATACTTAAAAACTATAATTGGATTGGATTTGATAGCGAAAAGAGTTGACATAGTGCAAACCGAACGATGTGCCCTGTATAAAGAATCAAATGTGGAGTATAACGCGCATCGAATTGTCTATATAACGCCAATAGCAGTGGAGATACGTTCAAGTAGATATATTTGGGCTTTGAAATTCGAAAACGGTAATTTCATTGTATTTGCCGCTGAAACTTTAATCTAGGCTCGAGACTTTCTAATCGCAAACCAAAAAATATCTAATAAAGATGAAAGAAAAATATAAATCGCGGATGCTATTCCCAGTGCACATGGTCGACCAACGATCATTGCGACCGCTGTCCGTTCGCATGTACGTGCTCGAGCAATAAATGTTCGTTTCGAAACCCTCTCCGTACTCTCGCGACCACGACCATGATATTCGAAAAACCAATAGGCAAAGCTCAAGACAAATGGTTTGCTCCATTCGTGATGCCTGCTTCAGAGACAATTTTTCAAAGCAAATGTCCTGAAACGGGTTGGACACGCGTAAACGGGGCTACCCGACGAGAGACTGTGCCAACCTGCCCCGCCCAACCTACTTATGGTTAACACTCATGCCAGAAAATATGCTACCTATCCTACCCGGAAACCTATATTTAAAATTAAAAAAATGGTAAAACAAGGACACCAACACATTCACTCCACGGTTCTCAATCATAACCCGGGCGCAAAGGCATACAGTAGAGAGACGTCCCGGGACGCCTCCGACACCCGAGTTCGATATACAACTTTCACACTCTAAAGTACGTACCATTTTCCTGAAATCGACTGACGATGACTAGCGACCATTGTATGTATATCATGTAAAGAAATAATTTGACTAGAATAGATCGTCGTATTTTAATCAATGAAATTATCATTGTAGTTTAATACTGAGATTAGTAATATTATTATTTATAAACCACTTATTAACCCCATTTATTAACACTGTTTTTTTCAATGATAATTGGATTCATATTTCACAATCCATAACTATTTCAAGATTATAATAAATAGCAAAAGCGACGCAATTCCACAGCCTAATCACATACACACGTAGTGGAAAATACGTCGTGCACGATACGCTAACGCAACGTCAGTCGCTGAAAAAATTGTTAAGCTTATAAACTACTCATCATGCCCATTGCCTTCCTCCCATCCAAGAAGCACCTGGGCACGTGAGTGAGATTCTGACAATAAACATGGAAGGGGTTAAACCTGAAAATCCTGTGCTAAAAATATGATTAGTCTATCTATTATATTTTGTATCTAACGGGCTAATATTCTTTGACTTTGCAATCTAATTTCATTTCAAATTTACTGTATTATTTTAATGAACAATTAAACTATTAAACTGAATGAAGATAATTAATGAAGAATATACCTATTCATTAAACATAAACTAAGATTCAATGCAAGTAATACTTATATCAATGAACAACAATGGACTCTAAATGAACTTTATTACTCGAAATATCCTCAGGCGATATCTTTATCAAAACACATCTTTGAAAACACAAAGAAACGTTCAAAATTTGTTTTGATTCTGAAACCAGCCTGTCGCGAAGTGTTCTCTTGCACGTGAAATTTGATAATATTTATTATAACGGACAGACAAAGTTAAACTTTAACATATACTTTTTATCATGTTCCATATCCCGAATTTTACCGAAATTATACTATTAAGTACACTGTGTATACTAAAATAATAAAACTGCTCCGTACGTAATTCATAAACATAAGTGAATTTCCATATTAACGAAGTCTGAAGGTATCAGACATCTTCACTACAAAATACTTAAACCAAGTCATTTCGTCGTTTATTTCAATACTCATATATATGCTCACATGGATACTTTGTTTTTATAAATATATAGTAGTATTGAATATAATTTGATTTTATGAATAATTATAATTAATATATTGTGTAATTTTCAATCATATGCATATATATACTAATCATATCTAATAATATAATGATATAATTATATTATTATCAACATTATACTACTTACACAAAATACTTTATATTGTAATATGTAAATATCATACTTATATATATTATATATATATTATCATCAACATTTAAAAACGCGATGCGCAAGAAAACCTATCCTAAACTAATAAATAAAATATAGACAAAAAATGTTACTACTCAAGGGTATAATAAATACCCGCGGTCACTACGCTCGTCAAAAGTTCTACGTATACAACCAGTCACCCGTGTCTATTCGGACCTTTCATCCTTCCACATGATTGAGTGACCGGAGGAACAAAAACACATGCAACTCACGATTAGATGTGAAGTATGTTGTCCTGGATGTTGTTCGAATCCAAGGGAATTCGTCATCAAGCCATCATCAAATTGGAACCGTCGAATTCAATGGAAGAAAACTATAACAAGGCATAGAATATTCTAATTTACTCGTAGTGACGGTGTTAATTACTTTAAAAGTTTGAAATAATAGAAGACTAATTTCTATTAAATAAAATTTTTTAATAATAATATTCAATTTAAGAATGAAAAATTTACAAGTTTTCAAATCTTCAATCAAATTTTATTTTTTAAACTATCTAACTATTATTTATTTTAATTATTAAATGAAATATAAGGAATCGACTTAAATAAAATACAAAATACATAGTTACTTACATTTTTGGCTTTTGAAACACCACTAGGTCTTTTCCAAGAAACAGGAAGAAAGGAAAGAAGTGACATACCTTTAACAAAATATGAATCATTATAATTTGTTTTGAGAAATGCGATGGTTGATCAAAAAATTTAACATAATAAAATATGAAACTCTATGAGGACTTGAAACTTTAATAGCAAAAGAAATTAAAATTATAATAAACTCTAATTAAGATTGAAATTGAAATGCTAATATAAAAATTTAAAACTAGATTTTAGTTTTTAATTAATAACAATTACAGCGAAATACAAGGAATAAAGTTAATAAAATACAAAGAGTGAAGATTCTTACATGCTCAAATTTGAAACACCGCTACATCCTTCCCAAAGAAGAAGAAAAAAATGGAAGTTATGAAAAACCTGTAACAAAACGTATTAAATATTATAATTTGTTCTTGAAAGCGTACTTGTGATTGTTAGAAAATTTAAGACAATGAAAAATAGAACTCTATTCAAACTTGAAATTTTAAGAATAAAAAGAATTGAAATTCTAATAAAGTTCACTGAATATATAAAAAGTGGAACTTTAACATAATAATGACTTAGAAATTGAGACTCTATCGATTTCTGAACGATGTCAAACATTTTTATTGTGTATTTCAAGAGCAAAATTTTAAGATTTTAGTTCGATAAATAAATTAAAATACAATGTAGGACAATACTTACATTCTTGAGTTCCAGGAAAGGCTTTATCCTCTTGCGAGACCTACAACTCTACTACCGAAAACGAATGTTTAACAAAAAAAGAAAAAAAAAGAAGAAGAATAGACTATCAACGCGTCCGTTATGTCAACTAACAATCGGCGAACACACTGACTCTAATTTCGCGTCTGATTATTATAATTACATTTAATAAAAGTTATTATGCTTTAAATCAATATTAAATGTGATATAACGCAGCAAACACTGACTCTACCTTATTAGAGGTAGGGGATAGGGAAAGAAAATCTTTTTCTTTTTTCTGTCGAGTGTTTGTTTACGAAAATACTGCTTTCTTAGAACTACGAATTAATTATTATTTATTTACCATAGGTAGAATCATATATCATATCAAGAGCACGAAAATATACGTATAAATATCATACTAAGAATACGAAAGAAAATATATCGTTAGTATATTTAAAATATTTTTCAAAGTATTTTTTATCATTGTCATATATATATATATGAATATTTCATAATACGATTGATTTGTAAAAATTATCCGCCAAATTGAATGACCGCCATTACAACTTCAAATATTTTATGCATTACGTGACTTCCTTCTAATGCAACATGGTGCACTTTTTCTGACCGTTAAACAAATCTGCGCAATACGAAAAAGACACGATTCGCAGAACCTGTTCAAACTTGTCTGTGATAACGTACTTTCTCGAATGTAATAAAAGTTATTGAGAAAGACGAAATTAATTAACGAAATTAATAGTCAATATTATATTACAGACAATTTACGAATAATGAAGCAAAATGAAAAAGTTATTTGAATTTCTTACTCAAATGAAACAGAGTCGAGAGAATTCATGTTAAATTTATATTAAACAATCTATTCAATTTCTTCGGAAACATAATTTAATATATTCGAAAGAAAAAAATAATTTCTTTAATCTTGCCTTTTTCATCTTGGTATTCTTAATAAACCGTGAATTTAGAATTTGTTATATTAGATATTAATTAATATCACGAAATATTTATAAGAAATGGAGTTGATTTAATAGTGAATAAATATTACCTCATTTCGACGAAAAGTTATCAAATTTATCGTTAATCACCATGGCGTCCTTTTGACTTTCACCCCGTCCTTTCGAATTTCGTAGCATCCCTCTAATACATCAAAGCTTCCCCCGAAATCAAATAATAGTAATCTGCACAAAAAAGCAGAACATTAAAACAAATGTATAAAAAGATTAAGTTATTTGAAAATGAAACAATGATCATGGTCAAATTGTGCTTCGAAAACTCATTGTACGAGTTACCGGCAAATGGGGCAACCAAAAAGACAGTCGGAGAAACAAAGGTAATTAAATGGTAGATTACAACAAAGTATTGAAGAAAGACGTACAAGTAAATGAAAGTAACAATAGAGTGAGTTGGAACGGTAGAAAAATGTCTACCAAAGTGCCAAAGCCACTTGTCGCAAAATGACACGTATGGATATACGTCCGATCCCTCTGACTGTCCACGCTAAACTGACAACCCGCACCGCGATTTATCCAACGAGTTTCGGTTGGGGAGGAGTAGGGGGCTAGAGATGTCGGCTATCCGTGCATACACGAATAGGGTTCGTCAAATTCCTGAAACACCTACACTCAAGGATATGTTTTTCAGTAATAAACATATTATGTTTCAAAACAAAGAACAATACGTTAGGCTGAACAGTGAGATGAACGTAAAAGGTATAGAGAGTAAACACAAATGATTTAATATCATTTTGACGGATAAAAATGAATCTGAAACGAAGATATCTGCGCTTATACGTTGTCACTTGATAAAATAAAATTGACTAATAGATAGAAAGTTGGAAAAATATAATTTTTTCAAACATAACATGTAATAGAATATTATAAAATATTAATGACAATGGCCTTAGGCGATCCCATTATCAAAGCACGGCATTGAAAATGTAAAACTAAATCTAATTATAAAATATTAAATTATAAAAACGTTACATAGCAAACACTGTCTCTAAGACCACATTGCACCCGGTCACAAAAAATTTCCGAAAGTAAAACTGCATTATCAGAGAAGGATGGGGGAAGTGAGCGTCTTTTTCCAGAAAATACTGCTGTTTCCAATTAATTTATTCATCAATAAAAATATTCTATTACGAAAATAGAATATATTTGAAATATTATTTGTGCTTTGTACGATATTTCCTGATATTGACAAGTATTTATAAACATTATAAATGTAATACAATCTATCTGAAAAAATTATACTACGGATGTTCGTTTCTTACTTATAAACTACATTTTTTAATAAATATTCAGAAATGCTTGTGACAAACCAAAATTCTATATGTAAACATATCCGAGGATAGTGTCACGACCGGCTTACTTCAAAACCGGAGATAAAGATGTGGCACTTGGCAACTTGGCAAGCACTTGGCAACAATGTATATCGCCGAAGCGAAGTGCCTAATGAACCATCAATATCCCAACGGTCCTTCCGTCGAATGTTCGATAAGAAGGCATGTGTGGCAACAGTCGCGGATGCCTAACGAACTCGTGGATAGTGGGGAGGATTGAGGGGTGACAAAGACAAATAACCGAATCCGATCGGAAGTCGAGTTGTAAGAGTCAGTCTTAAAGAGTCACGCATAGAGTTCGGAAGTAAATCGTAAACCCAGTGTTAGAAAAAAGTAAAGTTTCTTTTTTATTTTTCATCTTAAATTTCTCTTTTATTTTATTTGTCATTTTACGTGACAAAATCATCGACAAGTTCACTCCTGTAATGATTATGATACTGTATGTAATGATTTTAAAGACAGTACGAGTTTACGGTTGTACGAACTATTTTACGAAAAAGATAGTTATCCGACGATGTTAAAATTCTGAGCATAATGTTGATGTAGGTACAACAGATACTCATGGGAAAAACCAACTAAACTAATAATAAAATCAATGTATTAGAAAAAAAGAGCTATAGGCAAATATAATATACAGTAGCATAATCTGCACTTTATTATAAAATAATTGATCCGAGCAGAATCTATTATAAAAGAAGATTGCTGAATATGATAGACATTGTCGAATACTAATTGAATAAAATCATTTAATTAATTTTCAAAGAATTTGATATTTCTTCAAGGAATCAATAAGTCTCTCGCTAATAGCCTAATAGATCCTTTGATAGATCTAACGAAGAAATATCTAACCGCGATTACAGCCAATTAGTTCATATTATTCGCTACATAATTAATATCACGTACAGGGATGCAGGCGGTATTGAAGAAAATAGCCATTTTATGTTACAACTATAACGAGTAAATTTACTCGTTTAACTTGAGAGGAATTAAAAAAGAACCTGACTTTTAAGTAAGCATTAAGTATGAATTTTAAATATCGCAAACAAAGATGTAGGTGCTGTTCAAGAAAAAAGACATTTTATTTTTTAATTAGCACGAGTAAATGAACGAATATCGATAATATAATTTAATGCTTAATATGAATTTTATCTGTCCGATTATTTAATACCTTAACTTATTTCACAGTAACGTCATCGACAGCCGTTAGACTTTTTTTCTCTTTTTGTTCAAACTAATTGATAGTAGAAAGCTAGTATCCACAAAGTGTGAATTTAGTCTCAGTTTGTAGAAACTATTAAAATGATAAAAAAGGATTACAGTATTAAATAGTTAAAGACCCCAATTTACCATAAAAATTAAGAAATTGTTCAATTTGATTTTGTTATAATGGAAAAACCGCCTCCTGTTATGTCAACAAATCGCTACCGTTTGATTAACATCCCGACACCTTGTCAAGTTATATAAGGAACATGCAAATCGCGCGCGAGCTTCTTCGTGCCTGAACTCTCGGAGAGTAAACATCGAAAACTATCGTAAATATAAGGTAAGTGAAAAAAAAAACAAACAATAACATTGAAACTAGTAATTTATAACGTCTAAGCCATTAATTTCTAACATTTAAGCCATTAATTTATAACATTTAAGTTACTAATTTATAACATATAAGTGATTAATTTATATGAATCAAACCGTTTATATACCACATTTAAGCCATTACTTAATAACAGATATACCATTAATTTCTAACATGTAAACTGTTAATTCCTAACGTTTAAGTTATTAATGTATAACATTCAAGCCATTAATTTGCAACATTTAAGCTATTAATTTACAACATCTAAGCCACTATCTTATAACATTTAAGCTATCAGTTAATACATTTTAATCATTAATTTTTAACCCTCAAGCTATTAATTTACAACATCTAAGCCACAAATTTATAACATTTAAGCTATCAGTTTATACAACTAAACCATTCATTTTTAACCCTCAAGCTATTACTTTACAACATCTAAGCCACTAATTTATAACATTTAAGCTATCAGTTTATACAATTAAACCATTCATTTTTAACCCTCAAGCTATTACTTTACAACATCTAAGCCACTAACTTATAGCATTTAAGCTATCAGTTTATACAATTAAACCATTCATTTTTAACCCTCAAGCTATTAATTTACCACATCTAAGCCACTAATTTATAACATTTAAGCTATCAGTTTATACATTTAAACCATTAATTTTTAACCCTCAAGCTATTAATTTACAACATCTAAGCATCTAACTTATAACATTTAAGCTATCAGTTTATACATTTAAACCATTAATTTTTAACCCTCAAGCTATTAATTTATAACATTTAAGCCACTAACTTATAACATTTAAGCTGTCAGTTTATACATTTAAACCATTAATTTTTAACCCTCAAGCTATTAATTTATAACATTTAAGCTATTAATTTACAACATCTAAGCCACTAACTTATAACATTTAAGCTATCAGTTTATACATTTAAACCATTAATTTTTAACCCTCAAGCTGTTAATTTACAACATCTAAGCCACTAATTTATATCATAAGCTATCAGTTTATAAATTTCATCCATTCATTTTTAACCCTCAAGCTGTTAATTTATAACATTTAAGCTATTAACTTACAACATCTAAGCCACTAATTTATAACATTTAAGCTATCAGCTTATACATTTCAACCATTAATTTTTAACCCTCAAGCACTTAATTTACAACATCTAAGCCACTAATTTATAACATTTAAGCTATCAGTTTATGCATTTAAACCATTAATTTTTAACCCGCAAGCTAATAATTTATAACATTTAAGCCACTAATTTATAGCATTTAAGCTATCAGTTTATACAATTAAACCATTCATTTTTAACCCTCAAGCTATTAATTTATAACATTTAAGCTATTACTATACAACATCTAAGCCACTAACTTATAACATTTAAGCTATCAGTTTATACATTTCAACCATTCATTTTTAACCCTCAAGCTATAAATTTATAACATTTAAGCTGTTAATTTACAACATCTAAGCCACTAATTTATATCATTTAAGCTATCAGTTTATACATTTCAACCATTCATTTTTAACCCTCAAGCTATAAATTTATAACATTTAAGCTATTAATATACAACATCTAAGCCGCCAACTTATGACATTTAAGCTATCAGTTTATACATTTAAACCATTAATTTTTAACTCTCAAGCTATTAATTTACAACATCTAAGCCACTAACTTATAACATTTAAGCTATCAGTTTATACATTTAAACCTTTAATTTTTAACCCTCAAGCTATTAATTTATAACATTTAAACTATCAATTTATAACATTTAACCTATTAACTAATAACATTTAAAGCATTAATTAACAATCGAACCGTTAATTAGCAACATTTAAACCATTAATTTCTAACAATCCAAACACTAATTAAGAACTTTTATGCAACTAATTAATAACAATGAAACCTTTAATTTATAGCAATCCACCCAATAATTAACAACATTTGAAACGTTAATTTACAACAATGAAACCATTCTTCGAGGAATCTATAAGTTTCTCGCTTATAGCCTAATATATCCTCTAAAAGATCTTACAAAGAAATACCGAACCTCGATTACAGCCTATTAATTCATATTATTCGCTACATAATTAATACCTGTATCACTCACAGCGATGCAGGCGGTATTGAAGAAATAAGCCATTTTATGTTACAACTATAACGAGTAAATTTACTCGTTTAACTTGAGAGGAATTAAAAAAGAACCTGACTTTTAAGTAAGCATTAAGTATGAATTTTAAATATCGCAAACAAAGATGTAGGTGCTGTTCAAGAAAAAAGACATTTTATTTTTTAATTAGCACGAGTAAATGAACGAATATCGATAATATAATTTAATGCTTAATATGAATTTTATCTGTCCGATTATTTAATACCTTAACTTATTTCACAGTAACGTCATCGACTGCCGTTAGACTTTTTTTCTCTTTTTGTTCAAACTAATTGATAGTAGAAAGCTAGTATCCACAAAGTGTGAATTTAGTCTCAGTTTGTAGAAACTATTAAAATGATAAAAAAGGATTACAGTATTAAATAGTTAAAGACCCCAATTTACCATAAAAATTAAGAAATTGTTTAATTTGATTTTGTTATAATGGAAAAACCGCCTCCTGCTATGTCAACAAATCGTTACCGTATGATTATCATCCCCACACCTTGTCAAGTTATATAAGGAACATGCAAATCCCGCGCGAGCTTTTTCGTGCCCGAACTCTCGGAGAGTGAACATCGAAAAGGATCTTAAATATAATGTAAGTGAAAAAAAAAAACAAATAATAACATTGAAACTAGTAATTTATAACGTCTAAGCCATTAGTTTCTAACATTTAAAATGTTAATTCCTAACGTTTAAGTTATTAATTTATAACATTTAAGCCATTAATTTATAACATTTAAGCAATTAATTTCTAACATTCAAACTATTAATTTATAACATTTAAGCTATTAATTTATACTTTTAAACCATTAATTTCTGACACTTAAACTGTTAATTTATAACATTTAAGCTATAAATTTATAACGTCCAAGTTATTTATTTACGACATTTAAACTATTGCTTTATACATTTAAACCATGAACTTCTAACATTCAAACTATTAATTTATAACATTTAAGTCATTAATTTATAACAATCAAACCGTTAGTAAACAACATTTAAGCCATTAATTAATAACAGTTATACAATTAATTTCTAACATTTAAACTGTTAATTCCTAACGTTTAAGTTATTAATTTATAACATTCAAGTCATTAATTTATAACATTTAAGCTATTAATTTATAACATTTAAGCAATTAATATACATCATCTAAGCCACTAACTTATAACATTTAAGCTATCAGTTTATACATTTAAACCATTACTTTTTAACCCTCAAGCTGTTAATTTACAACATCTAAGCCACTAACTTATAACATTTAAGCTATCAGTTTATACATTTAAGCCATTAATAAAATTTAAGCCTCAAGCTATTAATTTATAACATTTAAGCTATTAATTTACAGCATCTAGGCTACTAATTTATAACATTTAAGCTATTAATATATAACATTCAAGATATTAATTTATAACATTCATGCTATTAATTTATAACACTTAAGCTATTAATTTACAATATTTAAATGATTATTTTATACATTTAAGCCATTAATTTATAACATTTAAGCTATTAATTTATATCATTTAAACTATTATTTTATAGATTTAAGCCATTAATCTAAAACAGTTACTGCATTAATTCTTAACAATTATACCTATAATTTATAACTATATCTTCCCATTAATTCAATGTAATTTTGCTCTTAATTCATAACAGTTGCACCATTAATCGGAAGCAATTCTACATTCATTGATTTAAATCAATACCATCGATTCGTAGTGAGTAAATTAATGATTTATTTTAGTTTATTTAATATTAACGAAATCTTTCAAGTCCCTGAAGTGCTATTTTATTTTTATATAGTATTATTTTTAAATTTTGAATACAGTATTTAATTTCTCATTTCACTATTTCGTATAAAACCAGTGGTAACGCAGAGTGTACCTATTGAGTGTCTGGATGGGATGTAATTTTCCATGTCTGCATAAAACCAAGGAAACAACACCGTAATCATGGAATCAAGGAAGCAAGTGTAATTTAATGGAAGGCAACGACATCTCATCATTCGTCCATACGCGCTACAATTGCTACCTTGCATGATTTCGTTTCTTCGAAGATAAGTTCAATATTCAAGTATGATTATGCGAATCCACGTACTACAGCTATTCTAATTAATAAATTTCAATACACGCTACATCTTTGTTATAAAATAATTTTACATCTCTGCTTCCAATGCTTAAAAACTCTTTATGTAAATGGGACCCGAGCGTAGTTACCTCCTCGTGGTGGGTCCCGGTAATTGGTATCGTTTTCTAAATAATAATACACTAAGTACTATTTTTAATATTAGTATTATTATTTGAAAAACGATATCAAGCTAAAAACTACTTGAATATAGTCTGGTCTTGATCATCCAAAATAATTTTGGTGATCCAGATTGGACTAATACCCCCCCGCGGGGGCACCGTGGGACATCGTGGGACATCGCGGGACATCGTGAGATGCGTGCGTTTTAGCCTTAATTAATCGTAAGATAGATATATATGTTAAGTGCATTGTGAGCTCATTCTGTACAAAGATACTTATCCATCTTGGAACGAAAAATATTAATCTCGTCTCCGTTGATCCCCTCGCTTACCACATTGGAAAAATTGTTCCCGCGATTTATCGGTTCACGATCGCTCAGTTCTTTCAAACTGCCGCGTGGCGTACTCGCTCGCGCGTATTCCGGGTACGTGCGGGTCAACGTGCACTGGATAACTCTTTGGATTCGTAAGTCGCCCCAAGGACACCTCTGTCTTGGTGACTACTCGACAACTGCTCGTCGCTTGCCGCGAATCGCGGGAGATGTCATCGCGCTGATGATACCTGAGTCGTAGATCTGCAATCCTGTCCGATTGGTACTTCGGTACTTGGGCAGGGACCTGCATTTAACGTCCTCCGTAATCCTGTTCAAGTGGCAAAACCCGCGGGGGTGGACCCCACTGTTCAGTTGGGGCCTTGCCTTGGTAATCCTGATCAGCGGTCCCTCCCCGGGCTGTCACTTGTTCAGTTGGAGTGTGTTAAATTGCGGGCCCATTTGCTGGATCTCTGGTATCATCGGCAGGTGCCATCGACCGTGATAAGTTGCAAGCGACATGACAGGAATCGAGGGAAGGTCAATGCTTGGGCTTTCCGCTGAACCTTAGGGTTATCTGGTGCACGGGGGTACGTCACGTAGGTTTGTTAGTTCCTTCGAGAGATCGTGATTTCGTTCGTTCCGGGCGCGCCCCGGTGTTTCTTTCATCGGCTGATTGTTGGGGCTCCTTTTCCATAGTAGTCTCATTCTTTCTCTTTCGTTCCAAGTTAGACAAATGTGTCTTTGATACGGAATGTTGCCGATAGGGTTGCGAATTATTGTACGATGTTTGTACTGATCGATGTAATCGTTGTGTGTGAGATACATGTTGCGTTGTGTGGGAGATAGATATTGCGTCGTGTAAGCTTTGTTTTACGTTTGTAAAGAATCGTGTAACTGCTGCGTAGGAGATAGATGTTTCGCGGTTAGGCTACGAAATAGCTATCTCTTTACGCAGGCCCATGATCAAGTAGAGTCAGAACTCGACATTCTTGCCAATAGGTTGAATGTCGAGACCGATGCATAATGTTAAATAACTCATGGGCGGGTCTCTTGCGTAGTCACCTCCTCGTGGTGAGACCCGGTAATTGGCATCGTTTTCCAAAAATTAATCAGTTGATTAATCTTTGGAAAGCGATACCAAGCTAAGAACTACGCACCAGTCCAGTTTGGGTCTCCAAAAGCCGCCAAAAGAATTTTGGATGATCTAGACTGGACTAGCACCCCCCCGCGGGGGCACCGTGGGACATCGTGGGACACCGTTGTTCACCGTTGGACGCCGTTGGACACCGTTGGACACCGTTGGACACCGTTGGACACCGTTGGACACCGTTGGACACCGTGGGATAAGTCTTGGCTCTCAAATCCATTCTGAGCCCATTCTGTACAATGATATTTATCTGACTTGGAACGAAATGTAAAAATTGATTCTTCTTTTCCTCTGAATCTTGCGGTTATTTTGTGCACGGGAGTGCGTCGCGTGAGTCCATTGATTCTTTCGAAAGATTTTTCTTTCATTGTCTGTTTGTTCGGGCTTCTTATTTTCCCATTTTTAAGGGAAGATTATTACGGTCATGTTGGTGTTTATAACTTTTCGATATATTCAAAAGTTTAGAGTCGCGAAAATAGAGTGTTAAACAGTTTAGTACAATGCCTCGAATGTCCCTTTTGGAAGACACGAAATTGTATATGCAGTGTCAATAGGTACGATTAAATAAATTATTGTTCTATTTCCGATATATGAGATCATTCTCTTATTTCAATCGAATTTTTAACGAATTATCTTATTGTTTCAAATTGAGTTATATCTCAATAATTCACTTATGGAATTCAATTTCTTTTGTTGTATTATGTGAATTTGCTACAGTTAACGTCATAAACTTGCAACTTAGTACAGTTAGATTCAAATACCTCGAAACAAGGTTTCGCGTGCGTTTGTCAAGTGTTCTTTAAGTATATTTAGTGGCGAACTTTTGAATCCTTGCAAATATTTTCCAATATTTATAACACGCGACTATAGTGTATTAGTGAAATGTATATTTCGTTTTCTAATAACGAATATTCACAGTATATATTCTAATTGCGAATAGTATAATTTTTGCAAACGATTGCATTGCATTCACGGCATTCGTAAGTATTTGTTCGCTATCGAGAAATATCTCACAATTTTCAACTTATATTTTCATACTTGATCCAATTTCTTAATGATAATTTTTAAGTGTAAAGAAATAGCAGTATTTTCTAAATAAACGTTCGATTGGGAAAAGAAGAAAATTGTCGAAACGACGTTTCGCTTCTTTTCCATCCCCACCCCCGCCTCTAAACTGCTTTATTTTCAGGGAATATTTGTGACCGCGCGCAATGCGGTTGTAGAGTCAGTGTTTGCTACGCGATAGTTTCTTTTCAATATTTTAAAATCACGATAGTTTTGATTAAATTCGATCGAATAATCACACGCGAAAGTAATAAAATTTTATCAATCAAATTTGTACGCGATATTAGAATCCTTGTTCGCCGATCATAATTTAAGCGGTCGCGGTAACGTAGTCTTTTATTTTTTTTTTTTATATTTATTTTTTTGAATATTCGTTTTCGGTATTAGAGTCAGTGCCTCCCTCAAGAGGATAAAGCCTCTCCAGGAGCTCAAGAAAGTAAGTAGTTTTATATATTGTATTTCAATTTTTTCTATTTATTATATTTTATTTGAAACATTGTTAATTATAAAATAAAAATTATTGATAATTTAGAAAGTTGTAAATGTTCTTTTTAATCGAAATAAAGTCTTAAAGTCTTAACATTAAAGTACAATAAAACTGTCTGATACGTATCAAAAATAACTGAATGTTTAATTCTCAAAGTTTTATATTAGAGTTTCAATTTACATACTTATTAAAGTTTAGTCTTTATTATTGTTAAAGTTCCATGTCTTTCATTATGTATTAACGATATTAATGATATCTTATGTTTTGTTATAGACATACCACTGCTTCAACTTCTTCATCTTCATCAGGGATGTTCTAACAGTGGCTCAAAAGCCAAGAATGTAAGTATTTTTCCATATCGTACTTCAATTTTGTCTATTTCGTATATTTTTCTTTGACCACTATCAATTAAGAAATACAATTTGATTGAAAATTTGGAAGGTTAGCATTTTCTGAGATTATTCTTTCAATAAAGTAAAATAACTGTTAAAGTTTAATACCGAATTATGAGACATGACTAACATATTTCAGAAATCATTAGATTCCTAATTTTTAGATTCTAAACTTTCATATTAGAGTTTTAGTTTTTATACTTATCAAAGTTTATTAAAATTTCAATCTTTATTATTACTAAAGTTACTAAAGTTAATAAACCTTCATTTTTCATTATCTCCAACTTTTCAAATAATCAGCAATCACTCATCGTGTTTCGTTCTGTAACAGATTTTTCGCAACCTCCATTTCCACCACCGGACCTTACACGGTTCCTGACGATATTCGCTGGGGTGGCTCAACATCCATGGTACGTCCTCTGTTTCTCCGCATCGAACGGTGAGTCGCATGCATTTCTGTTCCTCCGGTCACCCAATCATGTCGTAGGATGAAAGGTCCGAATCGGCACGGGTGACTGGTTGTATTACCTAGAATTTTTTGCGAGCATAGTGACCGCGGGTATTTTTTATACCCGTGAGTAGTAACATTCTTTTTTTAAATTTATTAGTTTAGGATAGGTCTTCTTGCACAGCGCGATTATAATAATTAGTTTTTTAATAGTTAGGTTAAACACATACACTTATTCGTGTTATTTATAAATATGCATGTTAATATTCCGTATGAATATTTGCAAATGGCAAATATCTACACGAATATACCTGTATGATACAAATATATTTGATCTTAAGCAATGAATTGATCGTGACAATATTAAGTCACATTCGTTTATTTCACTTCGGCTAGAATTTCAAATATGAGTCAAAATTCATTTTTTCCCGTACAAGAATGTGTGCAATTTTACGTGCAAGAAGACACTCCGCGACAGGCAAATTTTTGAATCAAAGCAATAATTTTGAACATTGCCTCTGCACTCTCGAGTATATGCTTTGATAAAGAAATCGCCTGAAATTATTTCTTTCTCAGTAATATATTTACAGTCAATTATTCCATTTCATTGAGTCTTTTTCAATTAACGCTACCTTTTTTACAATATTAAAATTTTGTTCTGATTTATTAAATTAATAAAATAGAATTACTTTATTATTAAATGAATAAAGTAGAGTTATTCAGAAAGGAAGTAATAAAATATAAAATCAAAGAACGTCAGTCCGTTAAATAAAAATTACACAAATTCAATCATCTTTTTAGATCAGGATTTTCAGGTTTAACCCTTTCCGTGCCCATTGTCAGGATCTCATTCACGTGCCCAGGTGCTACTTGAATGGGAGAAGGACATTGGGCACGATGATCTAGAATTAAACAATGTAATAATTTCTCAGCGACTGACGATGCGTTAGTGTGTCGTGCACGACGTATTTTCCACGTTATGTGTGTGTGTTGTTAGGCCGTGGTATTACGTCGCTTTCTCTCATTCGTTACAACTTCAAATATTAAAAATGTCGAGACATATATCGATTCAATTTATGTCTCGATACAATTAGAATTTTTCATAATATCATCCACATGATTAAGTGTACTCATACTCTTAATATTGCTATCAATTGCAATTATAATTCCAAGTTTACTTATATTTATTTAAAAAATATAATTTCTTGAGACGTGTTTTATCACGTTTTACGCAATGGTCACTAGCCTTCGTCAGTCGATTTCAGGAAAACGGTACGTACCTTAGAGTGTGCATGTTGTGTGTTAAGCTCGGGTGTCGGAGGCGTCCCGGGATGCCTAGTGTAGGACCTTTGCGCCCGAGCGTTTGTGTGAGAACCGTGGAGTGAGTGTGTTGGTGTGCCTGTTTTGCCATTTTTAAATATAGCGTTAGGTAGGATAGGTAGTATACCTTCTGGTATGCCTGTTAATAGTAAAGTAGGTAGGGCCGGGCAGGTTGGCACAGTCTCTGGTCGGGTAGGCGCGTTTTCGCGTGATCAACCTGTTTCTGGAAATCTATTTGAAAAATCGACGGTGAAACCGGCACGAGTAGAGCATGCTCTCGTCTCTGGTTTTGCCTATCGATTTTTCGAATTTCGCGGTCGCGATCGCGAGTGGGCTCGAAACGAACGTACATTGCTCGAGCACGCACATGCGAGTGGGCAACATACATACATCTGTTATCCCGTTGACCGCGGATTCGTTATCGAACCTAGAATCATTGTCATTAGCGTCTGGAGTATCTAATTAACACGGTTACTTGTCGATATCTGCAACAATCATATTTGCTCTAGTCAATATCTCCTCTATTGCATAACGACAATGTCTAATCACCACGAAGATTCGTTTCACGCCCTTAACCCCAACTCTAATCATAACGCTAACCCAACATATATATATATATATATCAATAATTGTAAGTATATATATATATATATATATATACTTATATATATATATATGTATATATACAATACAGGGAAGACAGTTAACATAGGGCAAACCGAACGATGTGCCCTGTATAAAGAATCAAATGTGGAGTATAACGCGTATCGAATTGCCTAGATAACCCCAATGGCAGCGGAGATACGTTCAATTAGATTGGTTTGGCCTTGAAAATGTAAAAACTATAATTGCATTGGATTTGACAGGGAAGAGAGTTAACATAGGGCAAACCGAACGATGTGTCCTGTATAAAGAATCAAATGTGGAGTATAACGTGCTCCGAATAGTCTTCGTAACCCCAATAGCAGCGGACATACGTTCAATTAGATTGATTTGGCCTTGAAAATTTAAAAACTATAATTGCATTGTATTTTACAGGGAAGAGAGTTAACATATGGCAAACCGAACGATGTGCCCTGTATAAAGAATCAAATGTGGAGTATAACGTGCTACTAATTGTCTTCGTAACCCCAATAGCAGCGGAGATACGATCAATTAGATTTATTTGGCCTTGAAAATTTAAACACTATAATTACATTGCATTTGACAGGGAAGAGAGTTAACATAGGGCAAACCGAACGATGTGCCCTGTATAAAGAATCAAATGTGGAGTATAACGTGCTCCGAATAGTCTTCGTAACCCCAATAGCAGCGGAGATACGTTCAATTAGATTTACTTGGCCTTGAAAATTTAAAAACTATAATTGGATTGGATTTGACGGGGAAGAGAGTTAACGTAGGGCAAACCGAACGATGTGTCCTGTATAAGGAATCAAATGTTGAGTATGACGCGTATCGAATTGTCTAGATAACCCCAACAGCAGCGGGGATACGTTCAATTAGATATATTTGGCCTTGAAAATTTAAAAACTATAATTGCATTGGATTTGACAGGGAAGACAGTTAACATAGGGCAAACCGAGCGATGTGCCCTGTATAAAGATTCAAATGTGGAGTATAACGCGTATCGAATTGCCTAGATAACCCCAATAGCCGCGGAGATACGTTCAATTAGAGTTATTTGGCCTTGAAAAATTAAAAACTATAATTGGATTGGATTTGACAGGGAATAGGGTTAACGTAGGTCAAACCGAGCGATGTGTCCTGTATAAAGATTCAAATGTGGAGTATAACGCGTATCGAATTGCCTAGATAACCCCAATAGCCGCGGAGATACGTTCAATTAGATTTATCTGGCCTTGAAAATTTAAATAATATAATTGCATTGCATATAACAGGGAAGAGTGTTAACGTTGGGCAAACCGAACGACGTGTCCTGTATAAAGAATCAAATGTGGAGTTTAACGCGCTCCGAAATGGCATCGTAACTCCAATTGCAGCAGAAATGCGTTATAACGTAATACTACGTCACGTTTTACGTTATAACGTAATACTACATAACATTATACGTTATAACGTAATACTACATAATGTTATACGTTATATCACAATGCTACATAACGTTATACGTTATATCGTAATGCTACATAACGTTATACGTTATATCGTAATGCTACATAACGTTATACGTTATATCGTAATGCTACATAGCGTTATACGTTATATAGTAATGCTACATAACGTTATACGATATATCGTAATGCTACATAACGTTATACGATATATCGTAATGCTACATAACGTTATACGTTATATCGTAATGCTACATAACGTTATACGTTATATCGTTATGCTACATAACGTTATACGTTATATCGTAATGCCACAATACGTTATACGTTATATCGTAATGCTACATAACGTTATACGTTATATCGTAATGCTACATAACGTTAAACGTTATATAGTAATGCTACATAACGTTATACGTTATGTCGTAATGCTACATAACGTTATACGTTATATCGTAATGCTACATAACGTTATACGTTATATCGTAATGCTACATAACGTTATACGTTATATCGTAATGCTACATAACGTTATACGTTATATCGTAATGCTACATAACGTTATACGTTATATCGTAATGATACATAACGTTATACGTTATAACGTAATACTATATAACGTTATACGTTATATCGTAATGCTACATAACGTTATACGTTATATCGTAATGCTACATAACGTTATACGTTATATCGTAATGCTACATAACGTTATACGCTATATCGTAATGCTACATAACGTTATACGTTATATCGTAATGCTACATAATGTTATACGTTATATCGTAATGCTACATAACGTTATACGTTATATCGTAATGCTACATAACGTTATACGTTATATCGTAATGCTACATAACGTTATACGTTATATCGTAATGATACATAACGTTATACGTTATAACGTAATACTACATAACATTATACGATATATCGTAATGCTACATAACGTTATACGTTATATCGTAATGCTACATAACGTTATACGTTATATCGTAATGCTGCATAACGTTATACGTTATATAGTAATGCTACATAACGTTATACGTTATAACGTATTACCATATAACGTTATACGTTATATCGTATTACCATATAACGTTATACGTTATATCGTAATGCTGCATAACGTTATACGTTATAACGTAATACTATATAAAGTTATACGTTATATCGTAATGCTACATAACGATATACGTTATAACGTATTACCATATAACGTTATACGTTATATCGTAATGCTACATAACGATATACGTTATAACGTATTACCATATAACGTTATACGTTATATCGTAATGCTACATAACGTTATACGTTATATCGTAATGCTACATAACGTTATACGTTATATAGTAATGCTACATAACGTTATACGTTATAACGTATTACCATATAACGTTATACGTTATATCGTATTACCATATAACGTTATACGTTATATCGTAATGCTGCATAACGTTATACGTTATATCGTAATGCTACATAACGTTATACGTTATATCGTAATGCTACATAACGTTATACGTTATAACGTAATACTATATAAAGATATACGTTATATCGTAATGCTAACGTTATACGTTATAACGTAATACTATATAAAGTTATACGTTATATCGTAATGCTACATAACGTTATACGTTATATAGTAATGCTACATAACGTTATACGCTATATCGTAATGCTACATAACGTTATACGCTATATCGTAATGCTACAATACGTTATACGTTATATCGTAATGCTACATAACGTTATACGCTATATCGTAATGCTACCATACGTTATACGTTATATCGTAGTGCTACATAACGTTATAAGTTATAACGTAATACCATATAACGTTATACGTTATATCGTAATGCTACATAACGTTATACGTTATATCGTAATGCTACATAACGTTATACGTTATATCGTAATGCTACATAACGTTATACGTTATAACGTATTACCATATAACGTTATACGTTATATCGTAATGCTACATAACGTTATACGCGATATCGCAATGCCACAATACGTTATACGTTATATCGTAATGCCACAATACGTTATACGTTATATCGTAATGCTACATAACGTTATACGTTATATCGTAATGCTACATAACGATAAACGTTATATAGTAATGCTACATAACGTTATACGTTATGTCGTAATGCTACATAACGTTATACGTTATATCGTAATGCTACATAACGTTATACGTTATATCGTAATGCTACATAACGTTATACGTTATATCGTAATGCTACATAACGTTATACGTTATATCGTAATGCTACATAACGTTATACGTTATATCGTAATGATACATAACGTTATACGTTATAACGTAATACTATATAACGTTATACGTTATATCGTAATGCTACATAACGTTATACGTTATATCGTAATGCTACATAACGTTATACGTTATATCGTAATGCTACATAACGTTATACGCTATATCGTAATGCTACATAACGTTATACGTTATATCGTAATGCTACATAATGTTATACGTTATATCGTAATGCTACATAACGTTATACGTTATATAGTAATGCTACATAACATTATACGATATATCGTAATGCTACATAACGTTATACGTTATATCGTAATGCTACATAACGTTATACGTTATATCGTAATGCTGCATAACGTTATACGTTATATAGTAATGCTACATAACGTTATACGTTATAACGTATTACCATATAACGTTATACGTTATATCGTATTACCATATAACGTTATACGTTATATCGTAATGCTGCATAACGTTATACGTTATAACGTAATACTATATAAAGTTATACGTTATATCGTAATGCTACATAACGATATACGTTATAACGTATTACCATATAACGTTATACGTTATATCGTAATGCTACATAACGATATACGTTATAACGTATTACCATATAACGTTATACGTTATATCGTAATGCTACATAACGTTATACGTTATATCGTAATGCTACATAACGTTATACGTTATATAGTAATGCTACATAACGTTATACGTTATAACGTATTACCATATAACGTTATACGTTATATCGTATTACCATATAACGTTATACGTTATATCGTAATGCTGCATAACGTTATACGTTATAACGTAATACTATATAAAGTTATACGTTATATCGTAGTGCTACATAACGATATACGTTATAACGTATTACCATATAACGTTATACGTTATATCGTAATGCTACATAACGATATACGTTATAACGTATTACCATATAACGTTATACGTTATATCGTAATGCTACATAACGTTACACGTTATATCGTAATGCTACATAACGTTATACGTTATATCGTAATGCTACATAACGCTATACGTTATATCGTTATGCTACATAACGTTATACGTTATATCGTAATGCTACATAACGTTATACGTTATATCGTAATGCTACATAACGTTATACGTTATATCGTTATGCTACATAACGTTATACGCTATAACGTAATACTATATAACGTTATACGTTATAACGTAATACTATATAACGTTATACGTTATAACGTAATACTATATAAAGTTGTACGTTATATCGTAATGCTACATAACGTTATACGCTATATAGTAATGCTACATAACGTTATACGTTATATCGTAATGCTACATAACGTTATACGTTATATCATAGTGCTACATAACGTTATACGTTATAACGTAATACTATATAAAGTTATACGTTATATCGTAATGCTACATAACGTTATACGTTATAACGTAATACTATATAAAGTTATACGTTATATCGTAATGCTACATAACGTTATACGTTATATAGTAATGCTACATAACGTTATACGCTATATCGTAATGCTACATAACGTTATACGCTATATCGTAATGCTACAATACGTTATACGTTATATCGTAATGCTACATAACGTTATACGCTATATCGTAATGCTACCATACGTTATACGTTATATCGTAGTGCTACATAACGTTATAAGTTATAACGTATTACCATATAACGTTATACGTTATATCGTAATGCTACATAACGTTATACGTTATATCGTAATGCTACATAACGTTATACGTTATATCGTAATGCTACATAACGTTATACGTTATAACGTATTACCATATAACGTTATACGTTATATCGTAATGCTACATAACGTTATACGCGATATCGTAATGCCACAATACGTTATACGTTATATCGTAATGCCACAATACGTTATACGTTATATCGTAATGCTACATAACGTTATACGTTATATCGTAATGCTACATAACGTTAAACGTTATATAGTAATGCTACATAACGTTATACGTTATGTCGTAATGCTACATAACGTTATACGTTATATCGTAATGCTACATAACGTTATACGTTATACCGTAATGCTACATAACGTTATACGTTATATCGTAATGCTACATAACGTTATACGTTATATCGTAATGCTACATAACGTTATACGTTATATCGTAATGATACATAACGTTATACGTTATAACGTAATACTATATAACGTTATACGTTATATCGTAATGCTACATAACGTTATACGTTATATCGTAATGCTACATAACGTTATACGTTATATCGTAATGCTACATAACGTTATACGCTATATCGTAATGCTACATAACGTTATACGTTATATCGTAATGCTACATAATGTTATACGTTATATCGTAATGCTACATAACGTTATACGTTATATAGTAATGCTACATAACATTATACGATATATCGTAATGCTACATAACGTTATACGTTATATCGTAATGCTACATAACGTTATACGTTATATCGTAATGCTACATAACTTTGTACGTTATATCGTAATGCTACATAACGTTATACGTTATATCGTAATGCTACAATACGTTATACGTTATATCGTAATGCTACATAACGTTATACGCTATATCGTAATGCTACCATACGTTATACGTTATATCGTAGTGCTACATAACGTTATAAGTTATAACGTATTACCATATAACGTTATACGTTATATCGTAATGCTACATAACGTTATACGTTATATCGTAATGCTACATAACGTTATACGTTATATCGTAATGCTACATAACGTTATACGTTATAACGTATTACCATATAACGTTATTCGTTATATCGTAATACTACATAACGTTATACGTTATATCGTAATCCTACATAACGTTATACGTTATATCGTAATGCTACATAACGTTATACGTTATATCGTTATGCTACATAACGTTATACGTTATAACGTAATACTATATAACGTTATACGTTATATTGTAATGCTACATTACGTTATACGTTATATAGTAATGCTACATAACGTTATACGTTATATCGTAATGCTACATAACGTTATACGTTATAACGTAATACTATATAAAGTTATACGTTATATCGTAATGCTACATAACGTTATACGCTATATAGTAATGCTACATAACGCTATACGTTATATCGTAATGCTACATAACGTTATACGTTATATCATAGTGCTACATAACGTTATACGTTATAACGTATTACTATATAAAGTTATACGTTATATCGTAATGCTACATAACGATATACGTTATAACGTATTACCATATAACGTTATACGTTATATCGTAATGCTACATAACGTTATACGCGATATCGTAATGCCACAATACGTTATACGTTATATCGTAATGCCACAATACGTTATACGTTATATCGTAATGCTACATAACGTTATACGTTATATCGTAATGCTACATAACGTTAAACGTTATATAGTAATGCTACATAACGTTATACGTTATGTCGTAATGCTACATAACGTTATACGTTATATCGTAATGCTACATAACGTTATACGTTATATCGTAATGCTACATAACGTTATACGTTATATCGTAATGCTACATAACGTTATACGTTATATCGTAATGCTACATATCGTTATACGTTATATCGTAATGATACATAACGTTATACGTTATAACGTAATACTATATAACGTTATACGTTATATCGTAATGCTACATAACGTTATACGTTATATCGTAATGCTACATAACGTTATACGTTATATCGTAATGCTACATAACGTTATACGCTATATCGTAATGCTACATAACGTTATACGTTATATCGTAATGCTACATAATGTTATACGTTATATCGTAATGCTACATAACGTTATACGTTATATAGTAATGCTACATAACATTATACGATATATCGTAATGCTACATAACGTTATACGTTATATCGTAATGCTACATAACGTTATACGTTATATCGTAATGCTACATAACTTTGTACGTTATATCGTAATGCTACATAACGTTATACGTTATATCGTAATGCTACATAACGTTATACGTTATATCGTTATGCTACATACCGTTATACGTTATATCGTAATGCTACATAACGTTATACGTTATAACGTAATACTATATAACGTTATACGTTATATCGTAATGCTACATAACGTTATACGTTATAACGTCTTACCATATAACGTTATACGCCATATCGTATTACCATATAACGTTATACGTTATATCGTAATGCTACATAACGTTATACGTTATATCGTAATGCTACATAACGTTGTACGTTATATCGTAATAATACATAACGTTATACGTTATATCGTAATGCTACATAACGTTATACGTTATATCGTAATGCTACATAACGTTATACGTTATATCGTAATGCTACATAACGTTATACGTTATATCGTAATGCTACATAACGTTATACGTTATATCGTAATGCTATATAACGTTATACGTTATATCGTAATGCTACATAACGTTAAACGTTATATAGTAATGCTACATAACGTTATACGTTATATCGTAATGCTACATAACGTTATACGTTATATCGTAATGCTACATAACGTTATACGTTATATCGTAATGCTACATAACGTTATACGTTATATCGTATTACCATATAACGTTATACGTTATATCGTTATGCTACATAACTTTATACGTTATATCGTTATGCTACATAACGTTATACGTTATATCGTAATGCTACATAACGTTATACGTTATAACGTATTACCATATAACGTTATACGTTATATCGTAATGCTACATAACGTTATACGTTATATCGTAATGCTACATAACGTTACACGTTATAACGTAATGCTACATAACGTTATACGTTATATCGTAATGCTACATAACGTTATACGTTATATCGTAATGCTACATAACGTTATACGTTATATCGTAATGCTACATAACGTTATACGTTATATCGTAATGCTACGTAACGTTATACGTTATATCATAATGCTACATAACGTTATACGTTATATCGTAATGCTACATAACGTTATACGTTATATCGTAATGCTACATAACGTTATACGTTATAACGCAATACTATATAAAGTTATACGTTATATCGTAATGCTACATAACGTTATACGTTATATCGTAATGCTACATAACGTTATACGCTATATCGTAATGCTACATAACGTTATACGTTATATCGTAATGCTACATAACGTTATACGTTATATCGTAATGCTACATAACGTTATACGTTATATCGTAATGATACATAACGTTATACGTTATATAGTAATGCTACATAACGTTATACGTTATATCGTAATGCTACATAACGTTATACGTTATATCGTAATGCTACATAACGTTATACGTTATAACGTATTACCATATAACGTTATACGTTATATCGTAATGCTACATAACGTTATACGTTATAACGTACTACCATATAACGTTATACGTTATATCGTAATGCTACATAACGTTATACGTTATATCGTAATGCTACATAACGTTATACGTTATATCGTAATGCTACATAACGTTATACGTTATATCGTAATGCTACATAACGTTATACGTTATATCGTAATGCTATATAGCGTTATACGTTATATCGTAATGCTACATAACGTTAAACGTTATATAGTAATGCTACATAACGTTATACGTTATATCGTAATGCTACATAACGTTATACGTTATATCGTAATGCTACATAACGTTATACGTTATATCGTAATGCTACATAACGTTATACGTTATATCGTAATGCTACATAACGTTATACGTTATATCGTATTACCATATAACGTTATACGTTATATCGTTATGCTACATAACTTTATACGTTATATCGTTATGCTACATAACGTTATACGTTATGTCGTAATGCCACATAACGTTATACGTTATAACGTATTACCATATAACGTTATACGTTATATCGTAATGCTACATAACGTTATACGTTATATGGTAATGCTACATAACGTTATACGTTATATCGTAATGCTACATAACGTTATACGTTATATCGTAATGCTACATAACGTTATACGTTATATCGTAATGCTACATAACGTTATACGTTATATCGTAATGCTACATAACGTTATACGTTATATCGTAATGCTACGTAACGTTATACGTTATATCATAATGCTACATAACGTTATACGTTATATCGTAATGCTACATAACGTTATACGTAATATCGTAATGCTACATAACGTTATACGTTATAACGCAATACTATATAAAGTTATACGTTATATCGTAATGCTACATAACGTTATACGTTATATCGTAATGCTACATAACGTTATACGCTATATCGTAATGCTACATAACGTTATACGTTATATCGTAATGCTACATAACGTTATACGTTATATCGTAGTGCTACATAACGCTATACGTTATATCGTAATGCTACATAACGTTATACGTTATAACGTAATACTATATAACGTTATACGTTATATCGTAATGCTACATAACGTTATACGTTATATCATAATGCTACATAACGTTATACGTTATATCGTAATGCTACATAACGTTATACGCTATATCGTAATGCTACATAACGTTACACGTTATATAGTAATGCTACATCACGTTATACGTTATAACGTATTACCATATAACGTTATACGTTATATCGTAATACCATATAAAGTTATACGTTATATCGTAATGCTACATAACGTTATACGTTATATTGTAATGCTGCATAACGTTATACGTTATATCGTAATGCTACATAACGTTATACTTTATATCGTAATGCTACATAACGTTATACGTTATAGCGTTATGCTACATAACGTTATACGTTATATCATAATGCTACATAACGTTATACGTTATATCGTAATGCTACATAACGTTATACGCTATATCGTAATGCTACATAACGTTATACGTTATATCGTAATGCTACATAACGTTATACGTTATATCGTAATGCTACATAACGTTACACGTTATATAGTAATGCTACATCACGTTATACGTTATAACGTATTACCATATAACGTTATACGTTATATCGTAATGCTACATAACGTTATACGTTATATCGTAATGCTACATAACGTTATACGTTATATCGTAATGCTATATAAAGTTATACGTTATATCGTAATGCTACATAACGTTATACGTTATATCGTAATGCTACATAACGTTATACGCTATATCGTAATGCTACATAACGTTATACGTTATATCGTAATGCTACATAACGTTATACGTTATATCGTAATGCTACATAACGTTATACGTTATATCGTAATGATACATAACGTTATACGTTATATCGTAATGCTACATAACGTTATACGTTATATTGTAATGCTGCATAACGTTATACGTTATATCGTAATGCTACATAACGTTATACGCTATATCGTAATGCTACATAACGTTATACGTTATATAGTAATGCTACATAACGTTATACGTTATATCGTTATGCTACATAACTTTATACGTTATATCGTAATGCTACATAACGTTATACGTTATATCCTTATGCTACATAACGTTATACGTTATATCGTTATGCTACATAACTTTATACGTTATATCGTAATGCTACATAACGTTATACGTTATATCGTTATGCTACATAACGTTATACGTTATATCATAATGCTACATAACGTTATACGTTATATCGTAATGCTACATAACGTTATACGCTATATCGTAATGCTACATAACGTTATACGTTATATCGTAATGCTACATAACGTTATACGTTATATCGTAATGCTACATAACGATACACGTTATATAGTAATGCTACATCACGTTATACGTTATAACGTATTACCATATAACGTTATACGTTATATCGTATTACCATATAAAGTTATACGTTATATCGTAATGCTACATAACGTTATACGTTATATTGTAATGCTGCATAACGTTATACGTTATATCGTAATGCTACATAACGTTATACGTTATATCGTAATGCTACATAACGTTATACGTTATATCGTTATGCTACATAACGTTATACGTTATATCATAATGCTACATAACGTTATACGTTATATCGTAATGCTACATAACGTTATACGCTATATCGTAATGCTACATAACGTTATACGTTATATCGTAATGCTACATAACGTTATACGTTATATCGTAATGCTACATAACGTTACACGTTATATAGTAATGCTACATCACGTTATACGTTATAACGTATTACCATATAACGTTATACGTTATATCGTAATGCTACATAACGTTATACGTTATATCGTAATGCTACATAACGTTATACGTTATATCGTAATGCTATATAAAGTTATACGTTATATCGTAATGCTACATAACGTTATACGTTATATCGTAATGCTACATAACGTTATACGCTATATCGTAATGCTACATAACGTTATACGTTATATCGTAATGCTACATAACGTTATACGTTATATCGTAATGCTACATAACGTTATACGTTATATCGTAATGATACATAACGTTATACGTTATATCGTAATGCTACATAACGTTATACGTTATATTGTAATGCTGCATAACGTTATACGTTATATCGTAATGCTACATAACGTTATACGCTATATCGTAATGCTACATAACGTTATACGTTATATAGTAATGCTACATAACGTTATACGTTATATCGTTATGCTACATAACTTTATACGTTATATCGTAATGCTACATAACGTTATACGTTATATCCTTATGCTACATAACGTTATACGTTATATCGTTATGCTACATAACTTTATACGTTATATCGTAATGCTACATAACGTTATACGTTATATCGTTATGCTACATAACGTTATACGTTATATCGTAATGCTACATAACGTTATACGTTATAACGTATTACCATATAACGTTATACGTTATATCGTAATGCTACATAACGTTATACGTTATATCGTAATGCTACATAACGTTACACGTTATAACGTAATGCTACATAACGTTATACGTTATATCGTAATGCTACATAACGTTATACGTTATATCGTAATGCTACATAACGTTATACGTTATATCGTAATGCTACGTAACGTTATGCGTTATATCGTTATGCTACATAACGTTTTACGTTATATCGCAATGCTACATAACGTTATACGTTATATCGTAATGCTACATAACGTTATACGTTATATCGTAATGCTACATGACGTTATACGTTACATCGTAATGCTACATAACGTTATACGTTATATCTTACTGCTACATAACGTTGTACGTTATATCATAATGCTACATAACGTTATACGTTATGTCGTACTGCTAGATAACGTTGTACGTTAGATCATAATGCTACATTACGTTATACGTTATATCGTAATGCTGCATAACGTTATACGTTATATCGTAATGCTACAGAACGTTATACGTTATATCGTAATGCTACATAACGTTATACGTTATATCGTAATGCTACATAACGTTATACGTTATATCGTAATGCTACATAACGTTATACGTTATATCGTACTGCTACATAACGTTATACGTTGTATCGTAATGCTACATAACGTAGTACGTGGTATCGTAATGCTACATAACTTTATACGTTGTATCGTACTGCTACATAACGTTATACGTCATATCGTAATGCTACATAACGTTATACGTTATATCGTAATGCTACATAACGTTATAAGCTATATCGTACTGCTACATAACGTTATACGTTTTATCGTACTGCTACATAACGTTATACGTTATATCGTTATGCTACATAACGTTACACATTGTATCGTAATGCAACATAACGTTATACGTTATATCGTAATGCTACATAACGTTACACGTTATATAGTAATGCTGCATAACGTTATACGCTATATCGTAATGCTACATAACGTTATACGTTATATCGTAATGCTACATAACGTTATACGTTATATCGTAGTGCTACATAACGTTATACGTTATATCGTAATGCTACATAACGTTATACGTTATAACGTAATACTATATAACGTTATACGTTATATCGTAATGCTACATAACGTTATACGTTATATCGTAATGCTACATAACGTTATACGTTATATCGTAATGCTACATAACGTTATACGTTATATCGTTATGCTACATAACGTTATACGTTATATCATAATGCTACATAACGTTATACGTTATATCGTAATGCTACATAACGTTATACGCTATATCGTAATGCTACATAACGTTATACGTTATATCGTAATGCTACATAACGTTATACGTTATATCGTAATGCTACATAACGTTACACGTTATATAGTAATGCTACATCACGTTATACGTTATAACGTATTACCATATAACGTTATACGTTATATCGTATTAGCATATAAAGTTATACGTTATATCGTAATGCTACATAACGTTATACGTTATATTGTAATGCTGCATAACGTTATACGTTATATCGTAATGCTACATAACGTTATACGTTATATCGTAATGCTACATAACGTTATACGTTATATCGTTATGCTACATAACGTTATACGTTATATCATAATGCTACATAACGTTATACGTTATATCGTAATGCTACATAACGTTATACGCTATATCGTAATGCTACATAACGTTATACGTTATATCGTAATGCTACATAACGTTATACGTTATATCGTAATGCTACATAACGTTACACGTTATATAGTAATGCTACATCACGTTATACGTTATAACGTATTACCATATAACGTTATACGTTATATCGTATTACCATATAAAGTTATACGTTATATCGTAATGCTACATAACGTTATACGTTATATTGTAATGCTGCATAACGTTATACGTTATATCGTAATGCTACATAACGTTATACGCTATATCGTAATGCTACATAACGTTATACGTTATATAGTAATGCTACATAACGTTATACGTTATATCGTTATGCTACATAACTTTATACGTTATATCGTAATGCTACATAACGTTATACGTTATATCGTTATGCTACATAACGTTATACGTTATATCGTTATGCTACATAACTTTATACGTTATATCGTAATGCTACATAACGTTATACGTTATATCGTTATGCTACATAACGTTATACGTTATATCGTAATGCTACATAACGTTATACGTTATATCGTAATGCTACATAACGTTATACGTTATATCGTAATGCTACATAACGTTACACGTTATAACGTAATGCTACATAACGTTATACGTTATATCGTAATGCTACATAACGTTATACGTTATATCGTAATGCTACGTAACGTTATGCGTTATATCGTTATGCTACATAACGTTTTACGTTATATCGCAATGCTACATAACGTTATACGTTATATCGTAATGCTACATAACGTTATACGTTATATCGTAATGCTACATGACGTTATACGTTACATCGTAATGCTACATAACGTTATACGTTATATCTTACTGCTACATAACGTTGTACGTTATATCATAATGCTACATAACGTTATACGTTATGTCGTACTGCTAGATAACGTTGTACGTTAGATCACAATGCTACATTACGTTATACGTTATATCGTAATGCTGCATAACGTTATACGTTATATCGTAATGCTACATAACGTTATACGTTATATCGTAATGCTACATAACGTTATACGTTATATCGTAATGCTACATAACGTTATACGTTATATCGTAATGCTACATAACGTTATACGTTATATCGTACTGCTACATAACGTTATACGTTGTATCGTAATGCTACATAACGTAGTACGTGGTATCGTAATGCTACATAACTTTATACGTTGTATCGTACTGCTACATAACGTTATACGTCATATCGTAATGCTACATAACGTTATACGTTATATCGTAATGCTACATAACGTTATAAGCTATATCGTACTGCTACATAACGTTATACGTTTTATCGTACTGCTACATAACGTTATACGTTATATCGTTATGCTACATAACGTTACACATTGTATCGTAATGCAACATAACGTTATACGTTATATCGTACTGCTACATAACGTTATACGTTGTATCGTACTGCTACATAACGTTATACGTTGTATCGTAATGCTACATAACGTTATACGTTATATCGTAATGCTACATAACGTTATACGTTATATCGTAATGATACATAACGTTATAAGCTATATCGTACTGCTACATAACGTTATACGTTATAACGTATTACCATATAACGTTATACATTACATCGTAATGCTACATAACGTTATATGTTATATCGTAATGCTACATAATGTTATACGCTATATCGTAATGCTACATAACGTTATACGTTGTGTCGTACTACTACATAACGTTATACGTTATATGGTAATTCTACATAACGTTATAAGTTATAACGTATTACCATACCACGCTATACGTTATATCGTAATGCTACATAACGTTATACGCTATATCGTAATGCTACATAACGTTATACGTTATATCGTAATGCTACATAATGTCATACGTTATATCGTAATGCTACATAAAGTTATACGTTATATCGTTATGCTACATAACGTTATACATTGTATCGTAATGCAACATAACGTTATACGTTATATCGTACTGCTACATAACGTTATACGTTGTATCGTAATGCTACATAACGTTATACGTTATATCGTAATGCTACATAACGTTATACGTTATATCGTAATGCTACATAAAGTTATACGTTATAACGTATTACCATATCACGTTATACGTTATATCGTAATGCTACATAACGTTATACGTTATAACGTATTACCATATAACGTTATACGTTACATCGTAATGCTACATAACGTTATACGTTATATCGCAATGCTACATAACGTTATACGTTATATCGTAATGCTACATAACGTTATACGTTATATCGTAATGTTACATTGCGATATACGTCATATCGTAATGCTACATAACGTTATACGTTACATCGTAATGCTACATAACGTTATAAGCTATATGGTACTGCTACATAACGTTATACGTTATAATGTATTACCATATAACGTTATACATTACATCGTAATGCTACATAACGTTATACGTTATATCGTTATGCTACATAACGTTATACATTGTATCGTAATGCAACATAACGTTATACGTTATATCGTACTGCTACATAACGTTATACGTTGTATCGTAATGCTACATAACGTTATACGTTATATCGTAATGCTACATAACGTTATACGTTATATCGTAATGATACATAACGTTATACGTTATAACGTAATGCTACATAACGTTATACGTTCTAACGTATTACCATATAACGTTATACATTACATCGTAATGCTACATAACGTTATACGTTATATCGTAATGCTACACAAAGTTATACGTTACATCGTAATGCTACATAACGTTATACGTTATATCTTACTGCTACATAACGTTGTACGTTATATCATAATGCTACATAACGTTATACGTTATATCGTAATGCTACATAACGTTATACGTTATATCGTAATGCTACATAACGTTATACGTTATATCGTACTGCTACATAACGTTATACGTTGTATCGTAATGCTACATAACGTAGTACGTGGTATCGTAATGCTACATAACTTTATACGTTGTATCGTAATGCTACATAACGTTATACGTCATATCGTAATGCTACATAACGTTATACGTTATATCGTAATGCTACATAACGTTATAAGCTATATCGTACTGCTACATAAAGTTATACGTTATATCGTTATGCTACACAAAGTTATACGTTACATCGTAATGCTACATAACGTTATACGTTATATCGTAATGCTACATAACGTTATAAGCTATATCGTACTGCTACATAAAGTTATACGTTATATCGTTATGCTACACAAAGTTATACGTTACATCGTAATGCTACATAACGTTATACGTTATATCGTAATGCTACATAACGTTATACGTTATATCTTACTGCTACATAACGTTATACGTTATATCTTACTGCTACATAACGTTATACGTTATATCGTAATGCTACATAATGTTATACGCTATATCGTAATGCTACATAACGTTATACGTTGTGTCGTACTACTACATAACGTTATACGTTATATGGTAATTCTACATAACGTTATAAGTTATAACGTATTACCATACCACGCTATACGTTATATCGTAATGCTACATAACGTTATACGCTATATCGTAATGCTACATAACGTTATACGTTATATCGTAATGCTACATAATGTCATACGTTATATCGTAATGCTACATAAAGTTATACGTTATATCGTTATGCTACACAAAGTTATACGTTACATCGTAATGCTACATAACGTTATACGTTATATCTTACTGCTACATAACGTTATACGTTATATCGTAATGCTACATAACGTTATACGTTATATCGTAATGCTACATAACGTTATACGTTATATCGTAATGATACATAACGTTATAAGCTATATCGTACTGCTACATAACGTTATACGTTATAACGTATTACCATATAACGTTATACATTACATCGTAATGCTACATAACGTTATATGTTATATCGTAATGCTACATAATGTTATACGCTATATCGTAATGCTACATAACGTTATACGTTGTGTCGTACTACTACATAACGTTATACGTTATATGGTAATTCTACATAACGTTATAAGTTATAACGTATTACCATACCACGCTATACGTTATATCGTAATGCTACATAACGTTATACGCTATATCGTAATGCTACATAACGTTATACGTTATATCGTAATGCTACATAATGTCATACGTTATATCGTAATGCTACATAAAGTTATACGTTATATCGTTATGCTACATAACGTTATACATTGTATCGTAATGCAACATAACGTTATACGTTATATCGTACTGCTACATAACGTTATACGTTGTATCGTAATGCTACATAACGTTATACGTTATATCGTAATGCTACATAACGTTATACGTTATATCGTAATGCTACATAAAGTTATACGTTATAACGTATTACCATATCACGTTATACGTTATATCGTAATGCTACATAACGTTATACGTTATAACGTATTACCATATAACGTTATACGTTACATCGTAATGCTACATAACGTTATACGTTATATCGCAATGCTACATAACGTTATACGTTATATCGTAATGCTACATAACGTTATACGTTATATCGTAATGTTACATTGCGATATACGTCATATCGTAATGCTACATAACGTTATACGTTACATCGTAATGCTACATAACGTTATAAGCTATATGGTACTGCTACATAACGTTATACGTTATAATGTATTACCATATAACGTTATACATTACATCGTAATGCTACATAACGTTATACGTTATATCGTTATGCTACATAACGTTATACATTGTATCGTAATGCAACATAACGTTATACGTTATATCGTACTGCTACATAACGTTATACGTTGTATCGTAATGCTACATAACGTTATACGTTATATCGTAATGCTACATAACGTTATACGTTATATCGTAATGATACATAACGTTATACGTTATAACGTAATGCTACATAACGTTATACGTTCTAACGTATTACCATATAACGTTATACATTACATCGTAATGCTACATAACGTTATACGTTATATCGTAATGCTACACAAAGTTATACGTTACATCGTAATGCTACATAACGTTATACGTTATATCTTACTGCTACATAACGTTGTACGTTATATCATAATGCTACATAACGTTATACGTTATATCGTAATGCTACATAACGTTATACGTTATATCGTAATGCTACATAACGTTATACGTTATATCGTACTGCTACATAACGTTATACGTTGTATCGTAATGCTACATAACGTAGTACGTGGTATCGTAATGCTACATAACTTTATACGTTGTATCGTAATGCTACATAACGTTATACGTCATATCGTAATGCTACATAACGTTATACGTTATATCGTAATGCTACATAACGTTATAAGCTATATCGTACTGCTACATAACGTTATACGTTTTATCGTACTGCTACATAACGTTATACGTTATATCGTTATGCTACATAACGTTACACATTGTATCCTAATGCAACATAACGTTATACGTTATATCGTACTGCTACATAACGTTATACGTTGTATCGTACTGCTACATAACGTTATACGTTGTATCGTAATGCTACATAACGTTATACGTTATATCGTAATGCTACATAACGTTATACGTTATATCGTAATGATACATAACGTTATAAGCTATATCGTACTGCTACATAACGTTATACGTTATAACGTATTACCATATAACGTTATACATTACATCGTAATGCTACATAACGTTATACTTTATATCGCAATGCTACATAACGTTATACGTTATATCGTAATGCTACATAACGTTATACGTTATATCGTAATGCTACATACCGTTATACGTTATAACGTATTACCATATAACGTTATACGTTACATCGTAATGTTACATAGCGATATACGTCATATCGTAATGCTACATAACGTTATACGTTATATCGTAATGCTACATAACGTTATAAGCTATATCGTACTGCTACATAACGTTATACGTTATAATGTATTACCATATAACGTTATACATTACATCGTAATGCTACATAACGTTATACGTTATATCGTTATGCTACATAACGTTATACATTGTATCGTAATGCAACATAACGTTATACGTTATATCGTACTGCTACATAACGTTATACGTTGTATCGTAATGCTACATAACGTTATACGTTATATCGTAATGCTACATAACGTTATACGTTATATCGTAATGATACATAACGTTATACGTTATATCGTAATGCTACATAACGTTATACGTTATATCGTAATGCTACATAACGTTATACGTTCTAACGTATTACCATATAACGTTATACATTACATCGTAATGCTACATAACGTTATACGTTATATCGTTATGCTACATAACGTTATACATTGTATCGTAATGCAACATAACGTTATACGTTATATCGTACTGCTACATAACGTTATACGTTGTATCGTAATGCTACATAACGTTATACGATATATCGTAATGCTACATAACGTTATACGTTATATCGTAATGATACATAACGTTATACGTTACAGCGTAATGTTACATAGCGATATACGTCATATCTTACTGATACATAACGTTGTACGTTATATCATAATGCTACATATCGTTATACGTTATATCGTAATGCTACATAACGTTATACGTTATAACGTAATACTACATAACGTTATACGTTATAACGTAATACTATATAACGTTATACGTTATATCGTAATGCTACATAACGTTATACGTTATATCGTAATGCTACATAACGTTATACGTTATATCGTAATGCTACATAACGTTATACGTTATATCGTAATGCTACATAACGTTATACGCTATAAGTTATTACCATATAACGTTATATGTTACATCGTAATGCTACATAACGTTATACGTCATATCGTAATGCTACATAACGTTATACGTTATATCGTAATGCTACATAACGTTATACGTTATATCGTAATGCTACATAACGTTATACGTTATAACGTAATACTACATAACGTTATACGTTATAACGTAATGCTATATAACGTTATACGTTATATCGTAATGCTACATAACGTTATACGTTATATCGTAATGCTACATAACGTTATACGTTATATCGTAATGCTACATAACGTTATACGTTATATCGTACTGCTACATAACGTTATACGTTGTATCGTAATGCTACATAACGTAGTACGTGGTATCGTAATGCTACATAACTTTATACGTTGTATCGTAATGCTACATAACGTTATACGTCATATCGTAATGCTACATAACGTTATACGTTATATCGTAATGCTACATAACGTTATAAGCTATATCGTACTGCTACATAACGTTATACGTTTTATCGTACTGCTACATAACGTTATACGTTATATCGTTATGCTACATAACGTTACACATTGTATCGTAATGCAACATAACGTTATACGTTATATCGTACTGCTACATAACGTTATACGTTGTATCGTACTGCTACGTAACGTTATACGTTGTATCGTAATGCTACATAACGTTATACGTTATATCGTAATGCTACATAACGTTATACGTTATATCGTAATGATACATAACGTTATAAACTATATCGTACTGCTACATAACGTTATACGTTATAACGTATTACCATATAACGTTATACATTACATCGTAATGCTACATAACGTTATACGTTATATCGTAATGCTACATAACGTTATACGTTATATCGTAATGCTACATACCGTTATACGTTATAACGTATTACCATATAACGTTATACGTTACATCGTAATGTTACATAGCGATATACGTCATATCGTAATGCTACATAACGTTATACGTTATATCGTAATGCTACATAACGTTATAAGCTATATCGTACTGCTACATAACGTTATACGTTATAATGTATTACCATATAACGTTATACATTACATCGTAATGCTACATAACGTTATACGTTATATCGTTATGCTACATAACGTTATACATTGTATCGTAATGCAACATAACGTTATACGTTATATCGTACTGCTACATAACGTTATACGTTGTATCGTAATGCTACATAACGTTATACGTTATATCGTAATGCTACATAACGTTATACGTTATATCGTAATGATACATAACGTTATACGTTATATCGTAATGCTACATAACGTTATACGTTATATCGTAATGCTACATAACGTTATACGTTCTAACGTATTACCATATAACGTTATACATTACATCGTAATGCTACATAACGTTTTACGTTATATCGCAATGCTACATAACGTTATACGTTATATCGTGATGCTACATAACGTTATACGTTATATCGTAATGCTACATGACGTTATACGTTACATCGTAATGCTACATAACGTTATACGTTATATCTTACTGCTACATAACGTTGTACGTTATATCATAATGCTACATAACGTTATACGTTATGTCGTACTGCTAGATAACGTTGTACGTTATATCATAATGCTACATAACGTTATACGTTATGTCGTACTGCTACATAACGTTATACGTTATATCGTAATGCTACATAACGTTATAAGCTATATCGTACTGTTACATAGCGTTATACGTTATAACGTATTACCATATAACGTTATACATTACATCGTAATGCTACATAACGTTATACGTTATATCGCAATGCTACATAACGTTATACGTTATATCGTAATGCTACATAACGTTATACGTTATATCGTAATGCTACATACCGTTATACGTTATAACGTATTACCATATAACGTTATACGTTACATCGTAATGTTACATAGCGATATACGTCATATCGTAATGCTACATAACGTTATACGTTATATCGTATTGCTACATAACGTTATAAGCTATATCGTACTGCTACATAACGTTATACGTTATAATGTATTACCATATAACGTTATACATTACATCGTAATGCTACATAACGTTATACGTTATATCGTTATGCTACATAACGTTATACATTGTATCGTAATGCAACATAACGTTATACGTTATATCGTACTGCTACATAACGTTATACGTTGTATCGTAATGCTACATAACGTTATACGTTACATCGTAATGCTACATAACGTTATACGTTATATCGTAATGCTACATAACGTTATACGTTATATCGTAATGCTACATAACGTTATACGTTGTAACGTATTACCATATAACGTTATACGTTACAGCGTAATGTTACATAGCGATATACGTCATATCTTACTGATACATAACGTAGTACGTTATATCATAATGCTACATAACGTTATACGTTATATCGTAATGCTACATAACGTTATACGTTATAACGTAATACTACATAACGTTATACGTTATAACGTAATACTATATAACGTTATACGTTATATCGTAATGCTACATAACGTTATACGTTATATCGTAATGCTACATAACGTTATACGTTATATCGTAATGCTACATAACGTTATACGTTATATCGTAATGCTACATAACGTTATACGTTATAAGTTATTACCATATAACGTTATATGTTACATCGTAATGCTACATAACGTTACACGTTATATCGTAATGCTACATAACGTTATACGTTATATCGTAATGCTACATGACGTTATACGTTATATCGTAATGCTACATAACGTTATACGTTATATCGTAATGCTACATAACGTTATACGTTATATCGTAATGCTACATAACGTTATACGTTATATCGTAATGCTACATAACGTTATACGTTATAAGTTATTACCATATAACGTTATATGTTACATCGTAATGCTACATAACGTTACACGTTATATCGTAATGCTACATAACGTTATACGTTATATAGTAATGCTACATGACGTTATACGTTATATCGTAATGCTACATAACGTTATACGTTATAACGTATTACCATATAACGTTATACGTTACATCGTAATGCTACATAACGTTATACGTTTAAACGTATTACCATATAACGTTATACGTTACATCGTAATGCTAGGTAACGTTATACGTCATATCGTAATGCTACGTGACGTTATACGTTATATCGTAATGCCACATAACGTTATACGTTATATCGTACTGCTAGATAACGTTATACGTTATATCGTAATGCTACATAACGTTATACGTTGTATCGTAATGCTACATAACGTTGTACGTTATATCGTATTGCTACATAACGTTATACGTTACATCGTAATGCTACATAACGTTATACGTTATACCGTATTACCATATCACGTTATACGTTATATCGTAATGCTACATAACGTTATAGGTTATATCTTACTGCTCCGTAACGTTATACGTTATATCGTAATGCTACATAACGTTATACGTTATATGGTAATGCTACATATCGTTATACGTTATAACGTATTACCATATAACGTTATTCGTTATATCGTAATGCTACATAACGTTATACGTTATATCGTAATGCTACATAACGTTATACGTTATATCGTAATGCTACATAACGTTATACGTTATAACGTATTACCATATAACGTTATACGTTACATCGTAATGCTACATAACGTTATACGTTATATCGTAATGCTACACAAAGTTATACGTTATATTGTAATGCTACATAACGTTATACGTTATATGGTAATGCTACATATCGTTATACGTTATAACGTATTACCATATAACGTTATTCGTTATATGGTAATGCTACATAACGTTGTACGTTATAACGTATTACCATATAACGTTATAAGTTACATCGTAATGCTACATAACGTTATACGTCAAATCGTAATGCTACATAACGTTATACGTTATATCGTAATGCTACATAACGTTATACGCTATATCGTACTGCTACATAACGTTATACGTTATATGGTAATTCTACATAACGTTATACGTTGTATTGTAATGCTACATAACGTTATACGTTATATCGTAATGCTACATAACGTTATACGTTATAACGTAATAATACATAACGTTATACGTTATAACGTAATACTATATAACGTTATACGTTATATCGTTATGCTACATAACGTTATACGTTATATCGTAATGCTACACAACGTTATGCGTTATATTGTAATGCTACATAGCGTTATACGTTATATGGTAATGCTACATATCGTTATACGTTATAACGTATTACCATATAACGTTATTGGTTATATCGTAATGCTACATAACGTTATACGTTATATCGTAATGCTACATAACGTTATACGTTATAACGTATTACCATATAACGTTATACGTTACATCGTAATGCTACATAACGTTATACGTTATATCGTAATACTACACAACGTTATACGATATATTGTAATGCTACATAACGTTATACGTTATCTGGTAATGCTACATATCGTTATACGTTATAACTTATTACCATATAACGTTATTCGTTATATCGTAATGCTATATAACGTTATACGTTATATCGTAATGCTACATAACGTTATACGTTATGTCGGAATGCTACATAACGTTATACGTTATATCGTAATGCTACATGGCGTTATACGTTATATCGTAATGCTACATAACGTTATACGTTATATCCTAATGCTACATAACGTTATACGCTGTATCGTAATGCTACATAGCGTTATACGTTATAACGTAATACTACATAACGTTATACGTTATATTGTAATGCTACATAACGTTATAAGTTATATGGTAATGCTACATAACGTTATACGTTATAATGTATTACCATATAACGTTATACACTATATCGTAATGCTACATAACGTTATACGTTATATCGTAATGCTACATAACGTTATACGTTATATCGTAATGCTACATAACGTTATATGTTATATCGTAATGCCACACAACGTTATACGTTATAACGTATTACCATATAACGTTATACGTTATATTGTAATGCTACATAACGTTATACGTTATATCTTACTGCTACATAACGTTATGAGTTATATCGTAATGCTACATAACGTTATACGTTATGTCGGAATGCTACATAACGTTATACGTTATATCGTAATGCTACATGACGTTATACGTTATATCGTAATGCTACATAACGTTATACGTTATATCCTAATGCTACATAACGTTATACGCTGTATCGTAATGCTACATAGCGTTATACGTTATAACGTAATACTACATAACGTTATACGTTATATTGTAATGCTACATAACGTTATAAGTTATATGGTAATGCTACATAACGTTATACGTTATAATGTATTACCATATAACGTTATACATTATATCGTAATGCTACATAACGTTATACGTTATATCGTAATGCTACATAACGTTATACGTTATATCGTAATGCTACATAACGTTATACGTTATAACGTATTACCATATAACGTTAAACGTTACATCGTAATGCTACATAACGTTATACGTTATATCGTAATGCTACACAACGTTATACGTCATATTGTAATGCTACGTAACGTTATACGTTATATGGTAATGCTACATATCGTTATACGTTATAACGTATTACCATATAACGTTATTCGTTATATGGTAATGCTACATAACGTTGTACGTTATAACGTATTACCATATAACGTTATAAGTTACATCGTAATGCTACATAACGTTATACGTCATATCGTAATGCTACATAACGTTATACGTTATATCGTAATGCTACATAACGTTATACGTTATATCGTAATGCTACATAACGTTATACGTTATAACGTAATACTACATAACGTTATACGTTATAACGTAATACTATATAACGTTATACGTTATAACGTATTACCATATAACGTTATTCGTTATATTGTAATGCTACATAACGTTATACGTTATATCGTAATGCTACATAACGTTATACGTTATAACGTATTACCATATAACGTTATACGTTACATCGTAATGCTACATAACGTTATATGTTATATCGTAATGCTACACAACGTTATACGTTATATTGTAAGGCTACATAACGTTATACGTTATATGGTAATGCTACATATCGTTATACGTTATAACGTATTACCATATGACGTTATTCGTTATATGGTAATGCTACATAACGTTGTACGTTATAACGTATTACCATACAACGTTATAAGTTACATCGTAATGCTACATAACGTTATACGTCATATCGTAGTGCTACATAACGTTATACGTCATATTGTAATGCTACATAACGTTATACGTTATATGGTAATGCTACATATCGTTATACGTTATAACGTATTACCATATAACGTTATTCGTTATATGGTAATGCCACATAACGTTATACGCTAGGTCGTACTGCTAGATAACGTTATACGTTATATCGTAATGCTACATAAAGTTATACGTTGTATCGTAATGCTACATAACGTTGTACGTTATATCGTAATGCTACAAAACGTTATACGTTATATTGTAATGCTACATAACGTTATACGTTATATGGTAATGCTACATATCGTTATACGTTATATCGTATTACCATATAACGTTATTCGTTATATCGTAATGCTACATAATGTTATACGTTATATCGTAATGCTACATAACGTTATACGTTATATCGTAATGCTACATAACGTTATACGTTATAACGTAATACTACATAACGTTATACGTTATAACGTAATACTATATAACGTTATACGTTATATCGTTATGCTACATAACGTTATACATTATATCGCAATGCTACATAACGTTATACGTTATATCGTAATGCTACATAACGTTATACGTTGTATCGTAATGCTACATAACGTTGTACGTTATATCGTAATGCTACATAACGTTATACGTTATATCGTAATGCTACATAACGTTATACGTTATAACGTATTACCATATAACGTTATACGTTATATCGTAATGCTACATAACGTTATAGGTTATATCTTACTGCTACATAACGTTATACGTTATATGGTAATGCTACATAACGTTATACGTTATATCGTAATGCTACATAATGTTATACGGTATATCGTAATGCTACATAACGTTATACGTTATATCTTTCTGCTACATAACGTTATACGTTATAACGTATTACCATATAACGTTATATGTTACATCGTAATGCTACATAACGTTATCCGTTATATCGTAATGCTACATAACGTTATACGTTATATCGTAATGCTACATAACGTTATACGTTATATCGTAATGCTACATAACGTTATACGTTATAACGTAATCCTACATAACGTTATACGCTATAACGTAATACTATATAACGTTATACGTTATATCGTTATGCTACATAACGTTATACATTATATCGTAATGCTACATAACGTTATACGTTATATCGTAATGCTACATAACGTTATACGTTGTATCGTAATGCTACATAACGTTGTACGTTATATCGTAATGCTACATAACGTTATACGTTATATCGTAATGCTACGTAACGTTATACGTTATAACGTATTACCATATAACGTTATACATTATATCGTAATGCTACATAACGTTATACGTTATATCGTAATGCTACATAACGTTATACGTTATAACGTATTACCATATGACGTTATACGTTATATTGTAATGCTACATAACGTTATAGGTTATATCTTACTGCTACATAACGTTATACGTTATATCGTAATGCTATATAACGTTATACGTTATATCGTAATGCTGCACAACGTTATACGTTATAACGTATTACCATATAACGTTATACGTTATATCGTAATGCTACATAACGATATACGTTATATCGTAATGCTACATAACGTTATACGTTATATCGTAATGCTACATAACGTTATACGTTATAACGTAATACTACATAACGTTATACGTTATAACGTAATACTATATAACGTTATACGTTATATCGTAATGCTACATAACGTTATACGTTATAACGTATTACCATATGACGTTATACGTTATATCGTAATGCTACATAACGTTATAGGTTATATCTTACTGCTACATAACGTTATACGTTATATCGTAATGCTACATAACGTTATACGTTATATCGTAATGCTGCACAACGTTATACGTTTAAACGTATTACGATATAACGTTATACGTTACATCGTAATGCTAGATAACGTTATACGCTATATCGTACTGCTAGATAACGTTATACGTTATATTGTAATGCTACATAACGTTATACGTTATATGGTAATGCTACATATCGTTATACGTTATAACGTATTACCATATAACGTTATTCGTTATATCGTAATGCTACATAACGTTATACGTTATATCGTAATGCTACATAACGTTATACGTTATATAGTAATGCTACATAACGTTATACGTTATAACGTATTACCATATAACGTTATACGTTACATCGTAATGCTACATAACGTTATCCGTTATATCGTAATGCTACATAATGTTATACGTTATATCGTAATGCTACATAACGTTATACGTTTAAACGTATTACGATATAACGTTATACGTTACATCGTAATGCTAGATAACGTTATACGTTATATTGTAATGCTACATAACGTTATACGTTATATGGTAATGCTACATATCGTTATACGTTATAACGTATTACCATATAACGTTATACGTTATATCGTAATGCTACATAACGTTATAGGTTATATCTTACTGCTACATAACGTTATACGTTATATCGTAATGCTACATAACGTTATACGTTATATCGTAATGCTACATAACGTTATACGTTACATCGTAATGCTACATAACGTTATCCGTTATATCGTAATGCTACATAATGTTATACGTTATATCGTAATGCTACATAACGTTATACGTTTAAACGTATTACGATATAACGTTATACGTTACATCGTAATGCTAGATAACGTTATACGCTATATCGTACTGCTAGATAACGTTATACGTTATATCGTAATGCTACATAACGTTATACGTTGTATCGTAATGCTACATAACGTTGTACGTTATATCGTAATGCTACATAACGTCATACGGTATATCGTAATGCTACATAACGTTATACGTTATATCTTTCTGCTACACAACGTTACACGTTATATTGTAATGCTACATAACGTTATACGTTATATGGTAATGCTACATATCGTTATACGTTATAACGTATTACCTTATAACGTTATTCGTTATATCGTAATGCTACATAACGTTATACGTTATATCGTAATGCTACATAACGTTATACGTTATATTGTAATGCTACATAACGTTATACGTTATAACGTATTACCATATAACGTTATACGTTACATCGTAATGCTACATAACGTTATACGTTACATCGTAATGCTGGATAACGTTATACATCATGTCGTAATGCTACATAACGTTATACGTTATATCGTAATGCCACATAACGTTATATGCTATATCGTACTGCTAGATAACGTTATACGTTATATCGTAATGCTACACAACGTTATACGTTATATTGTAATGCTACATAACGTTATAAGTTATATGGTTATGCTACATAACGTTATACGTTATAATGTATTACCATATAACGTTATACATTATATCGTAGTGCTACATAACGTTATCCGCTATATCGTAATGCTACATAACGTTATACGTTATATCGTAATGCTACATAACGTTATACGTTATAACGTATTATCATATAACGTTATACGTTACATCGTAATGCTGGATAACGTTATACGTCATGTCGTAATGCTACATAACGTTATACGTTATATCGCAATGCCACATAACGTTATACGCTATATCGTACTGCTAGATAACGTTATACGTTATATCGTAATGCTACATAACGTTATACGTTGTATCGTAATCCTACATAACGTTGTACGTTATATCGTAATGCTACAAAACGTTATACGTTATATCGTAATGCTACATAACGTTATACGTTATAACGTATTACCATATAACGTTATACGTTACATCGTAATGCTACATAACGTTATACGTTATATCGTAATGCTACACAACGTTATACGTCATATTGTAATGCTACATAACGTTATACGTTATATGGTAATGCTACATATCGTTATACGTTATAACGTATTACCATATAACGTTATTCGTTATATGGTAATGCCACATAACGTTATACGCTATATCGTACTGCTAGATAACGTTATACGTTATATCGTAATGCTACATAACGTTATACGTTGTATCGTAATGCTACATAACGTTGTACGTTATATCGTAATGCTACAAAACGTTATACGTTATATTGTAATGCTACATAACGTTATACGTAATATGGTAATGCTACATATCGTTATACGTTATATCGTATTACCATATAACGTTATTCGTTATATCGTAATGCTACATAATGTTATACGTTCTATCGTAATGCTACATAACGTTATACGTTATATCGTAATGCTACATAACGTTATACGTTATAACGTAATACTACATAACGTTATACGTTATAACGTAATACTATATAACGTTATACGTTATATCGTTATGCTACATAACGTTATACATTATATCGCAATGCTACATAACGTTATACGTTATATCGTAATGCTACATAACGTTATACGTTGTATCGTAATGCTACATAACGTTGTACGTTATATCGTAATGCTACATAACGTTATACGTTATATCGTAATGCTACATAACGTTATACGTTATAACGTAATACCATATAACGTTATACGTTATATCGTAATGCTACATAACGTTATAGGTTATATCTTACTGCTACATAACGTTATACGTTATATGGTAATGCTACATAACGTTATACGTTATATCGTAATGCTACATAACGTTATACGGTATATCGTAATGCTACATAACGTTATACGTTATATCTTTCTGCTACATAACGTTATACGTTATAACGTATTACCATATAACGTTATATGTTACATCGTAATGCTACATAACGTTATCCGTTATATCGTAATGCTACATAACGTTATACGTTATATCGTAATGCTACATAACGTTATACGTTATATCGTAATGCTACATAACGTTATACGTTATATCGTAATGCTACATAACGTTATTCGTTATATCGTAATGCTACATAACGTTATACGTTATATGGTAATGCTACATAACGTTATACGTTATATCGTAATGCTACATAACGTTATACGTTATAACGTATTACCATATAACGTTATATGTTACATCGTAATGCTACATAACGTTATCCGTTATATCGTAATGCTACATAACGTTATACGTTATATCGTAATGCTACATAACGTTATACGTTATATCGTAATGCTGCACAACGTTATACGTTATAACGTATTACCATATAACGTTATACGTTATATCGTAATGCTACATAACGTTATACGTTATATCGTAATGCTACATAACGTTATACGTTATATCGTAATGCTACATAACGTTATACGTTATATCGTAATACTACATAACGTTATACGATATAACGTATTACCTTATAACGTTATTCGTTATATCGTAATGCTACATAACGTTATACGTTATATCGTAATGCTACATAACGTTATAGGTTATATCTTACTGCTACATAACGTCATACGGTATATCGTAATGCTACATAACGTTATACGTTATATCTTTCTGCTACACAACGTTACACGTTATATTGTAATGCTACATAACGTTATACGTTATATGGTAATGCTACATATCGTTATACGTTATAACGTATTACCTTATAACGTTATTCGTTATATCGTAATGCTACATAACGTTATACGTTATATCGTAATGCTACATAACGTTATACGTTATATTGTAATGCTACATAACGTTATACGTTATAACGTATTACCATATAACGTTATACGTTACATCGTAATGCTACATAACGTTATACGTTACATCGTAATGCTGGATAACGTTATACATCATGTCGTAATGCTACATAACGTTATACGTTATATCGTAATGCCACATAACGTTATATGCTATATCGTACTGCTAGATAACGTTATACGTTATATCGTAATGCTACACAACGTTATACGTTATATTGTAATGCTACATAACGTTATAAGTTATATGGTTATGCTACATAACGTTATACGTTATAATGTATTACCATATAACGTTATACATTATATCGTAGTGCTACATAACGTTATCCGCTATATCGTAATGCTACATAACGTTATACGTTATATCGTAATGCTACATAACGTTATACGTTATAACGTATTATCATATAACGTTATACGTTACATCGTAATGCTGGATAACGTTATACGTCATGTCGTAATGCTACATAACGTTATACGTTATATCGCAATGCCACATAACGTTATACGCTATATCGTACTGCTAGATAACGTTATACGTTATATCGTAATGCTACATAACGTTATACGTTGTATCGTAATCCTACATAACGTTGTACGTTATATCGTAATGCTACAAAACGTTATACGTTATATCGTAATGCTACATAACGTTATACGTTATAACGTATTACCATATAACGTTATACGTTACATCGTAATGCTACATAACGTTATACGTTATATCGTAATGCTACACAACGTTATACGTCATATTGTAATGCTACATAACGTTATACGTTATATGGTAATGCTACATATCGTTATACGTTATAACGTATTACCATATAACGTTATTCGTTATATGGTAATGCCACATAACGTTATACGCTATATCGTACTGCTAGATAACGTTATACGTTATATCGTAATGCTACATAACGTTATACGTTGTATCGTAATGCTACATAACGTTGTACGTTATATCGTAATGCTACAAAACGTTATACGTTATATTGTAATGCTACATAACGTTATACGTAATATGGTAATGCTACATATCGTTATACGTTATATCGTATTACCATATAACGTTATTCGTTATATCGTAATGCTACATAATGTTATACGTTCTATCGTAATGCTACATAACGTTATACGTTATATCGTAATGCTACATAACGTTATACGTTATAACGTAATACTACATAACGTTATACGTTATAACGTAATACTATATAACGTTATACGTTATATCGTTATGCTACATAACGTTATACATTATATCGCAATGCTACATAACGTTATACGTTATATCGTAATGCTACATAACGTTATACGTTGTATCGTAATGCTACATAACGTTGTACGTTATATCGTAATGCTACATAACGTTATACGTTATATCGTAATGCTACATAACGTTATACGTTATAACGTAATACCATATAACGTTATACGTTATATCGTAATGCTACATAACGTTATAGGTTATATCTTACTGCTACATAACGTTATACGTTATATGGTAATGCTACATAACGTTATACGTTATATCGTAATGCTACATAACGTTATACGGTATATCGTAATGCTACATAACGTTATACGTTATATCTTTCTGCTACATAACGTTATACGTTATAACGTATTACCATATAACGTTATATGTTACATCGTAATGCTACATAACGTTATCCGTTATATCGTAATGCTACATAACGTTATACGTTATATCGTAATGCTACATAACGTTATACGTTATATCGTAATACTACATAACGTTATACGTTATATCGTAATGCTACATAACGTTATTCGTTATATCGTAATGCTACATAACGTTATACGTTATATCGTAATGCTACATAACGTTATACGTTATATCGTAATGCTACATAACGTTATACGTTATAACGTATTACCATATAACGTTATATGTTACATCGTAATGCTACATAACGTTATCCGTTATATCGTAATGCTACATAACGTTATACGTTATATCGTAATGCTACATAACGTTATACGTTATATCGTAATGCTGCACAACGTTATACGTTATAACGTATTACCATATAACGTTATACGTTATATCGTAATGCTACATAACGTTATACGTTATATCGTAATGCTACATAACGTTATACGTTATATCGTAATGCTACATAACGTTATACGTTATATCGTAATACTACATAACGTTATACGATATAACGTATTACCTTATAACGTTATTCGTTATATCGTAATGCTACATAACGTTATACGTTATATCGTAATGCTACATAACGTTATAGGTTATATCTTACTGCTACATAACGTTATACGTTATATGGTAATGCTACATAACGTTATTCGTTATATCGTAATGCTACATAACGTTGTACGTTATATCGTAATGCTACATAACGTTATACGTTATATCGTAATGCTACATAACGTTATACGTTATAACGTATTACCATATAACGTTATACGTTATATCGTAATGCTACATAACGTTATAGGTTATATCTTACTGCTACATAACGTTATACGTTATATCGTAATGCTACATAACGTTATACGTTATATCGTAATGCTGCACAACGTTATACGTTATAACGTATTACCATATAACGTTATACGTTATATCGTAATGCTACATAACGTTATACGTTATATCGTAATGCTACATAACGTTATACGATATAACGTATTACCTTATAACGTTATTCGTTATATCGTAATGCTACATAACGTTATACGTTATATCGTAATGCTACATAACGTTATACGTTATATCGTAATGCTACATAACGTTATACGTTATAACGTATTACCATATAACGTTATACGTTACATCGTAATGCTACATAACGTTATACGTTACATCGTAATGCTGGATAACGTTATACGTCATGTCGTAATGCTACATAACGTTATACGTTATATCGTAATGCCACATAACGTTATACGCTATATCGTACTGCTAGATAACGTTATACGTTATATCGTAATGCTACACAACGTTATACGTTATATTGTAATGCTACATAACGTTATAAGTTATATGGTTATGCTACATAACGTTATACGTTATAATGTATTACCATATAACGTTATACATTATATCGTAATGCTACATAACGTTATCCGCTATATCGTAATGCTACATAACGTTATACGTTATATCGTAATGCTACATAACGTTATACGTTATAACGTATTACCATATAACGTTATACGTTACATCGTAATGCTGGATAACGTTATACGTCATGTCGTAATGCTACATAACGTTATACGTTATATCGTAATGCCACATAACGTTATACGCTATATCGTACTGCTAGATAACGTTATACGTTATATCGTAATGCTACATAACGTTATACGTTGTATCGTAATGTTACATAACGTTGTACGTTATATCGTAATGCTACATAACGTTATACGTTATATCGTAATGCTACATAACGTTATACGTTATAACGTATTACCATATAACGTTATACGTTATATCGTAATGCTACATAACGTTATAGGTTATATCTTACTGCTACATAACGTTATACGTTATATCGTAATGATACATAACGTTATACGTTATATCGTAATGCTGCACAACGTTATACGTTATAACGTATTACCATATAACGTTATACGTTATATCGTAATGCTACATAACGCTATACGTTATATCGTAATGCTACATAACGTTATAGGTCATATCTTACTGCTACATAACGTTATACGTTATATGGTAATGCTACATAACGTTATACGTTATATCGTAATGCTACATAACGTTATACGGTATATCGTAATGCTACATAACGTTATACGTTATATCTTTCTGCTACACAACGTTACACGTTATATTGTAATGCTACATAACGTTATACGTTATATGGTAATGCTACATATCGCTATACGTTATATGGTAATGCTACATATCGTTATACGTTATATCGTATTACCATATAACGTTATTCGTTATATCGTAATGCTACATAACCTTATCCGTTGTATCGTAATGCTACATAATGTTATACGTTATATCGTAATGCTACATAACGTTATACGTTTAAACGTATTACGATATAACGTTATACGTTACATCGTAATGCTAGATAACGTTATACGCTATATCGTACTGCTAGATAACGTTATACGTTATATCGTAATGCTACATAACGTTATACGTTGTATCGTAATGTTACATAACGTTGTACGTTATATCGTAATGCTACATAACGTTATACGTTATATCGTAATGCTACATAACGTTATACGTTATAACGTATTACCATATAACGTTATACGTTATATCGTAATGCTACATAACGTTATTCGTTATATCGTAATGCTATTTAACGTTATACGTTATATCGTAATGCTACATAACTTTATACGTTATATCGTAATGCTACATAACGTTATACGTTATAACGTATTACCATATAACGTTATACGTCATGTCGTAATGCTACATAACGTTATACGTTATATCGTAATGCCACATAACGTTATACGCTATATCGTACTGCTAGATAACGTTATATGTTATATCGTAATGCTACACAACGTTATACGTTATATTGTAATGCTACATAACGTTATAAGTTATATGGTTATGCTACATAACGTTATACGTTATAATGTATTACCATATAACGTTATACATTATATCGTAATGCTACATAACGTTATCCGCTATATCGTAATGCTACATAACGTTATACGTTATATCGTAATGCTACATAACGTTATACGTTGTATCGTAATGCTACATAACGTTGTACGTTATATCGTAATGCTACAAAACGTTATACGTTATATCGTAATGCTACATAACGTTATACGTTATAACGTATTACCAAATAACGTTATACGTTACATCGTAATGCTACATAACGTTATACGTTATATCGTAATGCTATACAACGTTATACGTCATATTGTAATGCTACATAACGTTATACGTTATATGGTAATGCTACATATCGTTATACGTTATAACGTATTAGCATATAACGTTATTCGTTATATGGTTATGCCACATAACGTTATACGCTATATCGTACTGCTAGATAACGTTATACGTTATATCGTAATGCTACATAACGTTATACGTTGTATCGCAATGCTACATAACGTTGTACGTTATATCGTAATGCTACAAAACGTTATACGTTATATTGTAATGCTACATAACGTTATACGTTATATGGTAATGCTACATATTGTTATACGTTATATCGTAATGCTACAAAACGTTATACGTTATATCGTAATGCTACATAACGTTATACGTTATAACGTATTACCATATAACGTTATACGTTACATCGTAATGCTACATAACGTGATACGTTATATCGTAATGCTACACAACGTTATACGTCATATTGTAATGCTACATAACGTTATACGTTATATGGTAATGCTACATATCGTTATACGTTATAACGTATTACCATATAACGTTATTCGTTATATGGTAATGCCACATAACGTTATACGCTATATCGTACTGCTAGATAACGTTATACGTTATATCGTAATGCTACATAACGTTATACGTTGTATCGTAATGCTACATAACGTTGTACGTTATATCGTAATGCTACAAAACGTTATACGTTATATTGTAATGCTACATAACGTTATACGTTATATGGTAATGCTACATAACGTTGTACGTTATATCGTAATGCTACATAACGTTATACGTTATATCGTAATGCTACATAACGTTATACGTTATAACGTATTACCATATAACGTTATACGTTATATCGTAATGCTACATAACGTAATAGGTTATATCTTACTGCTACATAACCTTTTACGTTATATGGTAATGCTACATAACGTTATACGTTATATCGTAATGCTACATAACGTTATACGGTATATCGTAATGCTACATAACGTTATACGTTATATCTTTCTGCTACATAACGTTATACGTTATAACGTATTACCATATAACGTTATATGTTACATCGTAATGCTACATAACGTTATCCGTTATATCGTAATGCTACATAACGTTATACGTTATATCGTAATGCTACATAACGTTATACGTTATATCGTAATGCTACATAACGTTATACGTTATAACGTAATCCTACATAACGTTATACGTTATAACGTAATACTATATAACGTTATACGTTATATCGTTATGCTACATAACGTTGTACATTATATCGTAATGCTACATAACGTTATACGTTATATCGTAATGCTACACAACGTTATACGTTATAACGTATTACCATATAACGTTATACGTTATATCGTAATGCTACATAACGTTATAGGTTATATCTTACTGCTACATAACGTTATACGTTATATCGTAATGCTACATAAAGTTATACGTTATATCGTAATGCTGCACAACCTTATACGTTATAACGTATTACCATATAACGTTATACGTTATATCGTAATGCTACATAACGTTATACGTTATATCGTAATGCTACATAACGTTATACGTTTAAACGTATTACCATATAACGTTATACGTTACATCGTAATGCTAGATAACGTTATACGTCATATCGTAATGCTACATAACGTTATACGTTATATCGTAATGCCACATAACGTTATACGTTATATCGTAATGCTACATAACGTTATACGTTATAACGTATTACCATATAACGTTATACGTTATATCGTAATGCTACATAACGTTATAGGTTATATCTTACTGCTACATAACGTTATACGTTATATGGTAATGCTACATAACGTTATACGTTATATCGTAATGCTACATAACGTTATACGGTATATCGTAATGCTACATAACGTTATACGTTATATCTTTCTGCTACATAACGTTATACGTTATAACGTATTACCATATAACGTTATATGTTACATCGTAATGCTACATAACGTTATCCGTTATATCGTAATGCTACATAACGTTATACGTTATATCGTAATGCTACATAACGTTATACATTATATCGTAATGCTACATAACGTTATACGTTATAACGTAATCCTACATAACGTTATACGTTATAACGTAATACTATATAACGTTATACGTTATATCGTTATGCTACATAACGTTATACATTATATCGTAATGCTACATAACGTTATACGTTATATCGTAATGCTACATAACGTTATACGTTGTATCGTAATGCTACATAACGTTGTACGTTATAACGTAATGCTACATAACGTTATACGTTATATCGTAATGCTACGTAACGTTATACGTTATAACGTATTACCATATAACGTTATACATTATATCGTAATGCTACATAACGTTATACGTTATATCGTAATGCTACATAACGTTATACGTTATAACGTATTACCATATGACGTTATACGTTATATCGTAATGCTACATAACGTTATAGGTTATATCTTACTGCTACATAACGTTATACGTTATATCGTAATGCTACATAACGTTATACGTTATATCGTAATGCTGCACAACGTTATACGTTATAACGTATTACCATATAACGTTATACGTTATATCGTAATGCTACATAACGTTATACGTTATATCGTAATGCTACATAACGTTATACGTTATATCGTAATGCTACATAACGTTATACGTTATAACGTAATACTACATAACGTTATACGTTATAACGTAATACTATATAACGTTATACGTTACATCGTAATGCTACATAACGTTATCCGTTATATCGTAATGCTACATAATGTTATACGTTATATCGTAATGCTACATAACGTTATACGTTTAAACGTATTACGATATAACGTTATACGTTACATCGTAATGCTATATAACGTTATACGCTATATCGTACTGCTAGATAACGTTATACGTTATATCGTAATGCTACATAACGTTATACGTTGTATCGTAATGCTACATAACGTTGTACGTTATATCGTAATGCTACATAACGTTATACGTTATATCGTAATGCTACATAACGTTATACGTTATAACGTATTACCATATAACGTTATACGTTATATCGTAATGCTACATAACGCTATAGGTTGTATCTTACTGCTACATAACGTTATACGTTATATCGTAATGCTACATAACGTTATACGTTATATCGTAATGCTGCACAACGTTATACGTTATAACGTATTACCATATAACGTTATACGTTATATCGTAATGCTACATAACGTTATACGTTATATCGTAATGCTACATAACGTTATAGGTTATATCTTACTGCTACATAACGTTATACGTTATATGGTAATGCTACATAACGTTATACGTTATATCGTAATGCTACATAACGTTATACGGTATATCGTAATGCTACATAACGTTATACGTTATATCCTTCTGTTACACAACGTTACACGTTATATCGTAATGCTACATAACGTTATACGTTATAACGTATTACTATATAACGTTATACGTTACATCGTAATGCTACATAACGTTATACGTTACATCGTAATGCTGGATAACGTTATACGTCATGTCGTAATGCTACATAACGTTATACGTTATATCGTAATGCCACATAACGTTATACGCTATATCGTACTGCTAGATAACGTTATACGTTATATCGTAATGCTACACAACGTTATACGTTATATTGTAATGCTACATAACGTTATAAGTTATATGGTTATGCTACATAACGTTATACGTTATAATGTATTACCATATAACGTTATACATTATATCGTAATGCTACATAACGTTATCCGCTATATCGTAATGCTACATAACGTTATACGTTATATCGTAATGCTACATAACGTTATCCGTTATAACGTATTACCATATAACGTTATACGTTACATCGTAATGCTGGATAACGTTATACGTCATGTCGTAATGCTACATAACGTTATACGTTATATCGTAATGCCACATAACGTTATACGCTATATCGTACTGCTAGATAACGTTATACGTTATATCGTAATGCTACATAACGTTATACGTTGTATCGTAATGCTACATAACGTTGTACGTTATATCGTAATGCTACAAAACGTTATACGTTATATCGTAATGCTACATAACGTTATACGTTATAACGTATTACCATATAACGTTATACGTTACATCGTAATGCTACATAACGTTATACGTTATATCGTAATGCTACACAACGTTATACGTCATATTGTAATGCTACATAACGTTATACGTTATATGGTAATGCTACATATCGTTATACGTTATAACGTATTACCATATAACGTTATTCGTTATATGGTAATGCCACATAACGTTATACGCTATATCGTACTGCTAGATAACGTTATACGTTATATCGTAATGCTACATAACGTTATACGTTATATGGTAATGCTACATATCGTTATACGTTATAACGTATTACCATATAACGTTATTCGTTATATGGTAATGCCACATAACGTTATACGCTATAACGTATTACCATATAACGTTATACGTTACATCGTAATGCTGGATAACGTTATACGTCATGTCGTAATGCTACATATCGTTATACGTTATAACGTATTACCATATAACGTTATACGTTATATCGTAATGCTACATAACGTTATACGTTGTATCGTAATGCTACATAACGTTGTACGTTATATCGTAATGCTACAAAACGTTATACGTTATATTGTAATGCTACATAACGTTATACGTTATATGGTAATGCTACATATCGTTATACGTTATATCGTATTACCATATAACGTTATTCGTTATATCGTAATGCTACATAATGTTATACGTTATATCGTAATGCTACATAACGTTATACGTTATATCGTAATGCTACATAACGTTATACGTTATAACGTATTACCATATAACGTTATACGTTACATCGTAATGCTACATAACGTTATACGTTATATCGTAATGCTACACAACGTTATACGTCATATTGTAATGCTACATAACGTTATACGTTATATGGTAATGCTACATAACGTTATACGTTTAAACGTATTACGATATAACGTTATACGTTACATCGTAATGCTATATAACGTTATACGCTATATCGTACTGCTAGATAACGTTATACGTTATATCGTAATGCTACATAACGTTATACGTGGTATCGTAATGCTACATAACGTTGTACGTTATATCGTAATGCTACATAACGTTATACGTTATATCGTAATGCTACATAACGTTATACGTTATAACGTATTACCATATAACGTTATACGTTATATCGTAATGCTACATAACGTTATACGTTATATCGTAATGCTACACAACGTTATACGTCATATTGTAATGCTACATAACGTTATACGTTATATGGTAATGCTACATAACGTTATACGATTAAACGTATTACGATATAACGTTATACGTTACATCGTAATGCTATATAACGTTATACGCTATATCGTACTGCTAGATAACGTTATACGTTATATCGTAATGCTACATAACGTTATACGTTGTATCGTAATGCTACATAACGTTGTACGTTATATCGTAATGCTACATAACGTTATACGTTATATCGTAATGCTACATAACGTTATACGTTATAACGTATTACCATATAACGTTATACGTTATATCGTAATGCTACATAACGCTATAGGTTGTATCTTACTGCTACATAACGTTATACGTTATATCGTAATGCTACATAACGTTATACGTTATATCGTAATGCTGCACAACGTTATACGTTATAACGTATTACCATATAACGTTATACGTTATATCGTAATGCTACATAACGTTATACGTTATATCGTAATGCTACATAACGTTATAGGTTATATCTTACTGCTACATAACGTTATACGTTATATGGTAATGCTACATAACGTTATACGTTATATCGTAATGCTACATAACGTTATACGGTATATCGTAATGCTACATAACGTTATACGTTATATCTTTCTGTTACACAACGTTACACGTTATATCGTAATGCTACATAACGTTATACGTTATAACGTATTACTATATAACGTTATACGTTACATCGTAATGCTACATAACGTTATACGTTACATCGTAATGCTGGATAACGTTATACGTCATGTCGTAATGCTACATAACGTTATACGTTATATCGTAATGCCACATAACGTTATACGCTATATCGTACTGCTAGATAACGTTATACGTTATATCGTAATGCTACACAACGTTATACGTTATATTGTAATGCTACATAACGTTATAAGTTATATGGTTATGCTACATAACGTTATACGTTATAATGTATTACCATATAACGTTATACATTATATCGTAATGCTACATAACGTTATCCGCTATATCGTAATGCTACATAACGTTATACGTTATATCGTAATGCTACATAACGTTATCCGTTATAACGTATTACCATATAACGTTATACGTTACATCGTAATGCTGGATAACGTTATACGTCATGTCGTAATGCTACATAACGTTATACGTTATATCGTAATGCCACATAACGTTATACGCTATATCGTACTGCTAGATAACGTTATACGTTATATCGTAATGCTACATAACGTTATACGTTGTATCGTAATGCTACATAACGTTGTACGTTATATCGTAATGCTACAAAACGTTATACGTTATATCGTAATGCTACATAACGTTATACGTTATAACGTATTACCATATAACGTTATACGTTACATCGTAATGCTACATAACGTTATACGTTATATCGTAATGCTACACAACGTTATACGTCATATTGTAATGCTACATAACGTTATACGTTATATGGTAATGCTACATATCGTTATACGTTATAACGTATTACCATATAACGTTATTCGTTATATGGTAATGCCACATAACGTTATACGCTATATCGTACTGCTAGATAACGTTATACGTTATATCGTAATGCTACATAACGTTATACGTTATATGGTAATGCTACATATCGTTATACGTTATAACGTATTACCATATAACGTTATTCGTTATATGGTAATGCCACATAACGTTATACGCTATAACGTATTACCATATAACGTTATACGTTACATCGTAATGCTGGATAACGTTATACGTCATGTCGTAATGCTACATATCGTTATACGTTATAACGTATTACCATATAACGTTATACGTTATATCGTAATGCTACATAACGTTATACGTTGTATCGTAATGCTACATAACGTTGTACGTTATATCGTAATGCTACAAAACGTTATACGTTATATTGTAATGCTACATAACGTTATACGTTATATGGTAATGCTACATATCGTTATACGTTATATCGTATTACCATATAACGTTATTCGTTATATCGTAATGCTACATAATGTTATACGTTATATCGTAATGCTACATAACGTTATACGTTATATCGTAATGCTACATAACGTTATACGTTATAACGTAATACTACATAACGTTATACGGTATAACGTAATACTATATAACGTTATACGTTATATCGTTATGCTACATAACGTTATACATTATATCGTAATGCTACATAACGTTGTACGTTATATCGTAATGCTACATAACGTTATACGTTATATCGTAATGCTACATAACGTTATACGTTATAACGTATTACCATATAACGTTAAACGTTATATCGTAATGCTACATAACGTTATAGGTTATATCTTACTGCTACATAACGTTATACGTTATATGGTAATGCTACATAACGTTATACGTTATATCGTAATGCTACATAACGTTATACGGTATATCGTAATGCTACATAACGTTATACGTTATATCTTTCTGCTACATAACGTTATACGTTATAACGTATTACCATATAACGTTATATGTTACATCGTAATGCTACATAACGTTATCCGTTATATCGTAATGCTACATAACGTTATACGTTATATCGTAATGCTACATAACGTTATACGTTATATCGTAATGCTACATAACGTTATACGTTATAACGTAATCCTACATAACGTTATACGTTATAACGTAATACTATATAACGTTATACGTTATATCGTTATGCTACATAACGTTATACATTATATCGTAATGCTACATAACGTTATACGTTATATCGTAATGCTACACAACGTTATACGTTATAACGTATTACCATATAACGTTATACGTTATATCGTAATGCTACATAACGTTATAGGTTATATCTTACTGCTACATAACGTTATACGTTATATCGTAATGCTACATAAAGTTATACGTTATATCGTAATGCTGCACAACCCTATACGTTATAACGTATTACCATATAACGTTATACGTTATATCGTAATGCTACATAACGTTATACGTTATATCGTAATGCCACATAACGTTATACGTTTAAACGTTTTAGCATATAACGTTATACGTTACATCGTAATGCTAGATAACGTTATACGTCATATCGTAATGCTACATAACGTTATACGTTATATCGTAATGCCACATAACGTTATACGCTATATCGTACTGCTAGATAACGTTATACGTTATATCGTAATGCTACATAACGTTATACGTTGTATCGTAATGCTACATAACGTTGTACGTTATATCGTAATGCTACATAACGTTATACGTTATATCGTAATGCTACATAACGTTATACGTTATAACGTATTACCATATAACGTTTTACTTTATATCGTAATGCTACATAACGTTATACGTTATATCGTAATGCTACATAACGTTATACGGTATATCGTAATGCTACATAACGATATACGTTATATCGTAATGCTACATGACGTTATACGTTATATCGTAATGCTACATAACGTTATCCGTTATATCGTAATGCTACATAACGTTATACGTTATATCGTAATGCTACATAACGTTATACGTTATATCGTAATGCTACATAACGTTATACGTTATAACGTAATACTAGATAACGTTATACGTTATAACGTAATACTATATAACGTTATACGTTATATCGTTATGCTACATAACGTTATACGTTATATCGTAATGCTACACAACGTTACACGTTATATTGTAATGCTACATAACGTTATACGGTATATCGTAATGCTACATAACGTTATACGTTATATCTTTCTGCTACATAACGTTATACGTAATAACGTATTACCATATAACGTTATATGTTACATCGTAATGCTACATAACGTTATCCGTTATATCGTAATGCTACATATCGTTATACGTTATATCGTAATGCTACATAACGTTATACGTTTAAACGTATTACCATATAACGTTATACGTTACATCGTAATGCTAGATAACGTTATACGTCTTATCGTAATGCTACATAACGTTATACGTTATATCGTAATGCCACATAACGTTATACGCTATATCGTACTGCTAGATAACGTTATGCGTTATATTGTAATGCTACATAACGTTATACGTTGTATCGTAATGCTACATAACGTTGTACGTTATATCGTAATGCTACATAACGTTACACGTTATACCGTAATGCTACACAACGTTATACGTTATAACGTATTACCATATAACGTTATACGTTATATCGTAATGCTACATAACGTTATAGGTTATATCTTACTGCTATATAACGTTATACGTTATATCGTAATGCTACATAACGTTATACGTTATATCGTAATGCTGCACAACCTTATACGTTATAACGTATTACCATATAACGTTATACGTTATATCGTAATGCTACATAACGTTATACGTTGTATCGTAATGCTACATAACGTTGTACGTTATATCGTAATGCTACATAACGTTATACGTTATATAGTAATGCTACATAACGTTATAATTTATAACGTATTACCATATAACGTTATACGTTATATCGTAATGCTACATAACGTTATAGGTTATATCTTACTGCTACATAACGTTATACGTTATATCGTAATGCTACATAACGTTATACGTTATATCGTAATGCTACATAACGTTATACGTTATAACGTAATACTACATAACGTTATATGTTATAACGTAATACTATATAACGTTATACGTTATATCGTTATGCTACATAACGTTATACGTTATATCGTAATGCTACATATCGTTATACGTTATATCGTAATGCTACATAACGTTATACGTTTAAACGTATTGTCATATAACGTTATACGTTACATCGTAATGCTAGATAACGTTATACGTCATATCGTAATGCTACATAACGTTATACGTTATATCGTAATGCCACATAACGTTATACGCTATATCGTACTGCTAGATAACGTTATACGTTATATCGTAATGCTACATAACTTTATACGTTGTATCGTAATGCTACATAACGTTGTACGTTATATCGTAATGCTACATAACGTTACACGTTATACCGTAATGCTACACAACGTTATACGTTATAACGTATTACCATATAACGTTATACGTTATATCGTAATGCTACATAACGTTATAGGTTATATCTTACTGCTACATAACGTTTTACGTTATATCGTAATGCTACATAACGTTATACGTTATATCGTAATGCTGCACAACCTTATACGTTATAACGTATTACCATATACGTTATACGTTATATCGTAATGCTGCATAACGTTATACGTTATATGGTAATGCTACATATCGTTATACGTTATAACGTATTACCATATAACGTTATACGTTATATAGTAATGCTACATAACGTTATACGTTATAACGTATTACCATATAACGTTATACGTTATATCGTAATGCTACATAACGTTATAGGTTATATCTTACTGCTACATAACGTTATACGTTATATCGTAATGCTACATAACGTTATACGTTATATCGTAATGCTACATAACGTTATACGTTATAACGTAATACTACATAACGTTATATGTTATAACGTAATACTATATAACGTTATACGTTATATCGTTATGCTACATAACGTTATACGTTATATCGTAATGCTACATATCGTTATACGTTATATCGTAATGCTACATAACGTTATACGTTTAAACGTATTGTCATATAACGTTATACGTTACATCGTAATGCTAGATAACGTTATACGTCATATCGTAATGCTACATAACGTTATACGTTATATCGTAATGCCACATAACGTTATACGCTATATCGTACTGCTAGATAACGTTATACGTTATATCGTAATGCTACATAACTTTATACGTTGTATCGTAATGCTACATAACGTTGTACGTTATATCGTAATGCTACATAACGTTACACGTTATACCGTAATGCTACACAACGTTATACGTTATAACGTATTACCATATAACGTTATACGTTATATCGTAATGCTACATAACGTTATAGGTTATATCTTACTGCTACATAACGTTTTACGTTATATCGTAATGCTACATAACGTTATACGTTATATCGTAATGCTGCACAACCTTATACGTTATAACGTATTACCATATACGTTATACGTTATATCGTAATGCTGCATAACGTTATACGTTATATGGTAATGCTACATATCGTTATACGTTATAACGTATTACCATATAACGTTATACGTTACATCGTAATGCTACATAACGTTATACGTTATATCGTAATGCTACATAACGTTATACGTTATATGGTAATGCTACATATCGTTATACGTTATAACGTATTACCATATAACGTTATACGTTACATCGTAATGCTACATAACGTTATACGTTATAACGTAATGCTACATAACGTTATACGTTATAACGTAATACTACATAACGTTATATGTTATAACGTAATACTATATAACGTTATACGTTATATCGTTATGCTACATAACGTTATACATTATATCGTAATGCTACACAACGTTATACGTTATATTGTAATGCTACATAACGTTATACGTTATATGGTAATGCTACATATCGTTATACGTTATAACGTATTACCATATAACGTTATTCGTTATATCGTAATGCTACATAACGTTATACGTTATATCGTAATAGTACATAACGTTATACGTTATATCGTAATGCTACATAACGTTATACGTTACAACGTATTACCATATAACGTTATACGTTACATCGTAATGCAACATAACGTTATACGTTATATCGTAATGCTACATAACGTTATACCTTATATCGTAATGCTACATAACGTTATACGTTACATCGTAATGCTATATAACGTTATACGTTACACCTTACAGCTACATAACGTTATACGTTTTATCGTAACGCTACATAACGTTATACGTTATATCGTAATGCTACATAACGTTATACGTTATGTCTTTCTGCTACATAACGTTATACGTTATATCGTAATGCTACATAACGTTATACGTTATATCGTAATGCTACATAACGTTATACGTTATATGGTAATGCTACATATCGTTATACGTTATAACGTATTATCATATAACGTTATACGTTACATCGTAATGCTACATAACGTTATACGTTATAACGTAATGCTACATAACGTTATACGTTATAACGTAATACTACATAACGTTATATGTTATAACGTAATACTATATAACGCTATACGTTATATCGTTATGCTACATAACGTTATACGTTATATCGTAATGCTACACAACGTTATACGTTATATTGTAATGCTACATAACGTTATACGTTATATGGTAATGCTACATATCGTTATACGTTATAACGTATTACCATATAACGTTATTCGTTATATCGTAATGCTACATAACGTTATACGTTATATCGTAATGCTACATAACGTTATACGTTATATCGCAATGCTACATAACGTTATACGGTAAAACGTAATACTACATAACGTTATACGTTATATTGTAATGCTACATAACGTTGTACGTTATAACGTAATGCTACATAACGTTATACGTTATATCGTAATGCTACATAACGTTGTACGTTATATCTTACTGCTACATAACGTTATACGTTATATCGTAATGCTACATAACGTTATACGTTATATCGTAATGCTACATAACGTTATATGTTGTATCGTAATGCTACATAACGTTGTACGTTATATCGTAATGCTACATAACGTTATACGTTATATCGTAATGCTACATAACGTTATACGTTATAACGTATTACCATATAACGTTATACGTTATATCGTAATGCTACATAACGTTATAGGTTATATCTTACTGCTACATAACTTTATACGTTATATGGTAATGCTACATAACGTTATACGTTATATCGTAATGCTACATAACGTTATACGGTATATCGTAACGCTACATAACGTTATACGTTATATCGTAATGCTACATAACGTTATACGTTTAAACGTATTATCATATAACGTTATACGTTACATCGTAATGCTAGATAACGTTATACGTTTAAACGTATTACCATATAACGTTATACGTTACATCGTAATGCTAGATAACGTTATACGTCATATCGTAATGCTACATAACGTTATACGTTATATCGTAATGCCACATAACGTTATACGCTATATCGTACTGCTAGATAACGTTATACGTTATATCGTAATGCTACATAACGTTATACGTTGTGTCGTAATGCTACATATCGTTATACGTTATAACGTATTACCATATAACGTTATTCGTTATATCGTAATGCTACATAACGTTATACGTTATATCGTAATGCTACATAACGTTATACGTTATATCGTAATGCTACATAACGTTATACGTTATAACGTATTACCATATAACGTTATACGTTACATCGTAATGCTACATAACGTTATACGTTATATCGTAATGCTACACAACGTTATACGTTATATTGTAATGCTACATAACGTTATACGTTATATGGTAATGCTACATATCGTTATACGTTATAACGTATTACCATATAACGTTATTCGTTATATCGTAATGCTACATAACGATATACGTTATATCGTAATGCTACATAACGTTGTACGTTATGTCGGAATGCTACATAACGTTATACGTTATATCCTAATGCTACATAACGTTATACGCTGTATCGTAATGCTACATAACGTTATACGTTATAACGTAATACTACATAACGTTATACGTTATATTGTAATGCTACATAACGTTATAAGTTATATGGTAATGCTACATAACGTTATACGTTATAATGTATTACCATATAACGTTATACATTATATCGTAATGTTACATAACGTTATACGTTATATCGTATATACGTAATGCTATATACGTTATATCGTAATGCTACATAATGTTATACGTTATATCGTAATGCTACATGACGTTATACGTTATATCGTAATGCCACACAACGTTATACGTTATAACGTATTACCATATAACGTTATACGTTATAACGTATTACCATATAACGTTATACGTTATATACTAATGCTACATAACGTTATACGTTATACCGTACTGCTACATAACGTTATACGTTATATGGTAATGCTACATAACGTTATACGGTATATCGTAATGCTACATAACGTTATACGTTATATCTTTCTGCTACATAACGTTATACGTAATAACGTATTACCATATAACGTTATATGTTACATCGTAATGCTACATAACGTTATCCGTTATATCGTAATGCTACATATCGTTATACGTTATATCGTAATGCTACATAACGTTATACGTTTAAACGTATTACCATATAACGTTATACGTTACATCGTAATGCTAGATAACGTTATACGTCTTATCGTAATGCTACATAACGTTATACGTTATATCGTAATGCCACATAACGTTATACGCTATATCGTACTGCTAGATAACGTTATACGTTATATCGTAATGCTACATAACGTTATACGTTGTATCGTAATGCTACATAACGTTGTACGTTATATCGTAATGCTACATAACGTTACACGTTATACCGTAATGCTACACAACGTTATACGTTATAACGTATTACCATATAACGTTATACGTTATATCGTAATGCTACATAACGTTATAGGTTATATCTTACTGCTATATAACGTTATACGTTATATCGTAATGCTACATAACGTTATACGTTATATCGTAATGCTGCACAACCTTATACGTTATAACGTATTACCATATAACGTTATACGTTATATCGTAATGCTACATAACGTTATACGTCGTATCGTAATGCTACATAACGTTGTACGTTATATCGTAATGCTACATAACGTTATACGTTATATAGTAATGCTACATAACGTTATACGTTATAACGTATTACCATATAACGTTATACGTTATATCGTAATGCTACATAACGTTATAGGTTATATCTTACTGCTACATAACGTTATACGTTATATCGTAATGCTACATAACGTTATACGTTATAACGTAATACTACATAACGTTATATGTTATAACGTAATACTACATAACGTTATATGTTATAACGTAATACTATATAACGTTATACGTTACATCGTTATGCTACATAACGTTATACGTTATATCGTAATGCTACATATCGTTATACGTTATATCGTAATGCTACATAACGTTATACGTTTAAACGTATTACCATATAACGTTATACGTTACATCGTAATGCTAGATAACGTTATACGTCATATCGTAATGCTACATATCGTTATACGTTATATCGTAATGCCACATAACGTTATACGCTATATCGTACTGCTAGATAACGTTATACGTTATATCGTAATGCTACATAACTTTATACGTTGTATCGTAATGCTACATAACGTTGTACGTTATATCGTAATGCTACATATCGTTACACGTTATACCGTAATGCTACACAACGTTATACGTTATAACGTATTACCATATAACGTTATACGTTATATCGTAATGCTACATAACGTTATAGGTTATATCTTACTGCTACATAACGTTTTACGTTATATCGTAATGCTACATAACGTTATACGTTATATCGTAATGCTGCACAACCTTATACGTTATAACGTATTACCATATACGTTATACGTTATATCGTAATGCTGCATAACGTTATACGTTATATGGTAATGCTACATATCGTTATACGTTATAACGTATTACCATATAACGTTATACGTTACATCGTAATGCTACATAACGTTATACGTTATATCGTAATGCTACATAACGTTATACGTTATATGGTAATGCTACATATCGTTATACGTTATAACGTATTACCATATAACGTTATACGTTACATCGTAATGCTACATAACGTTATACGTTATAACGTAATGCTACATAACGTTATACGTTATAACGTAATACTACATAACGTTATATGTTATAACGTAATACTATATAAGGTTATACGTTATATCGTTATGCTACATAACGTTATACATTATATCGTAATGCTACACAACGTTATACGTTATATTGTAATGCTACATAACGTTATACGTTATATGGTAATGCTACATATCGTTATACGTTATAACGTATTACCATATAACGTTATTCGTTATATCGTAATGCTACATAACGTTATACGTTATATCGTAATGCTACATAACGTTATACGTTATATCGTAATGCCACATAACGTTATACGTTACAACGTATTACCATATAACGTTATACGTTACATCGTAATGCAACATAACGTTATACGTTATATCGTAATGCTACATAACGTTATACCTTATATCGTAATGCTACATAACGTTATACGTTACATCGTAATGCTATATAACGTTATACGTTACACCTTACAGCTACATAACGTTATACGTTTTATCGTAACGCTACATAACGTTATACGTTATATCGTAATGCTACATAACGTTATACGTTATATCTTTCTGCTACATAACGTTATACGTTATATCGTAATGCTACATAACGTTATACGTTATATCGTAATGCTACATAACGTTATACGTTATATGGTAATGCTACATATCGTTATACGTTATAACGTATTATCATATAACGTTATACGTTACATCGTAATGCTACATAACGTTATACGTTATAACGTAATGCTACATAACGTTATACGTTATAACGTAATACTACATAACGTTATATGTTATAACGTAATACTATATAACGCTATACGTTATATCGTTATGCTACATAACGTTATACGTTATATCGTAATGCTACACAACGTTATACGTTATATTGTAATGCTACATAACGTTATACGTTATATGGTAATGCTACATATCGTTATACGTTATAACGTATTACCATATAACGTTATACGTTATATCGTAATGCTACATAACGTTATAGGTTATATCTTACTGCTACCTAACTTTATACGTTATATGGTAATGCTACATAACGTTATACGTTATATCGTAATGCTACATAACGTTATACGGTATATCGTAACGCTACATAACGTTATACGTTATATCGTAATGCTACATAACGTTATACGTTTAAACGTATTATCATATAACGTTATACGTTACATCGTAATGCTAGATAACGTTATACGTTTAAACGTATTACCATATAACGTTATACGTTACATCGTAATGCTAGATAACGTTATACGTCATATCGTAATGCTACATAACGTTATACGTTATAACGTATTACCATATAACGTTATATGTTACATCGTAATGCTACATAACGTTATCCGTTACATCGTAATGCTACATAACGTTATACGTTATATCGTAATGCTACATAACGTTATACGTGTAAACGTATTACCATATAACGTTATACGTTACATCGTAATGCTAGATAACGTTATACGTCATATCGTAATGCTACATAACGTTATACGTTATATCGTAATGCCACATAACGTTATACGCTATATCGTACTGCTAGATAACGTTATACGTTATATCGTAATGCTACATAACGTTATACGTTGTGTCGTAATGCTACATATCGTTATACGTTATAACGTATTACCATATAACGTTATTCGTTATATCGTAATGCTACATAACGTTATACGTTATATCGTAATGCTACATAACGTTATACGTTATATCGTAATGCTACATAACGTTATACGTTATAACGTATTACCATATAACGTTATACGTTACATCGTAATGCTACATAACGTTATACGTTATATCGTAATGCTACACAACGTTATACGTTATATTGTAATGCTACATAACGTTATACGTTATATGGTAATGCTACATATCGTTATACGTTATAACGTATTACCATATAACGTTATTCGTTATATCGTAATGCTACATAACGTTATACGTTATATCGTAATGCTACATAACGTTGTACGTTATGTCGGAATGCTACATAACGTTATACGTTATATCCTAATGCTACATAACGTTATACGCTGTATCGTAATGCTACATAACGTTATACGTTATAACGTAATACTACATAACGTTATACGTTATATTGTAATGCTACATAACGTTATAAGTTATATGGTAATGCTACATAACGTTATACGTTATAATGTATTACCATATAACGTTATACATTATATCGTAATGTTACATAACGTTATACGTTATATCGTATATACGTAATGCTATATACGTTATATCGTAATGCTACATAATGTTATACGTTATATCGTAATGCTACATGACGTTATACGTTATATCGTAATGCCACACAACGTTATACGTTATAACGTATTACCATATAACGTTATACGTGATAACGTATTACCATATAACGTTATACGTTATATACTAATGCTACATAACGTTATACGTTATACCGTACTGCTACATAACGTTATGAGTTATATCGTAATGCTACGTAACGTAATACGATATAACGTAATACTACATATCGTTATACGTTATAACGTAATACTATATAACGTTATACGTTATATCGTTATGCTACATAACGATATACGTTATATCGTAATGCTACATAACGTTATACGTTATATGGTAATGCTACATATCGTTATACGTTATAACGTATTACCATATAACGTTATACGTTACATCGTAATGCTACATAACGTTATACGTTATATCGTAATGCTACATGACGTTATACGTTATAACGTAATACTACATAACGTTATATGTTATAACGTAATACTATATAACGTTATACGTTATATCGTTATGCTACATAACGTTATACGTTATATGGTAATGCTACATAACGTTATACGTTATATCGTAATGCTACATAACGTTATACGTTTAAACGTATTACCATATAACGTTATACGTTACATCGTAATGCTAGATAACGTTATACGTTTAAACGTATTACCATATAACGTTATACGTTACATCGTAATGCTAGATAACGTTATACGTCATATCGTAATGCTACATAACGTTATACGTTATAACGTATTACCATATAACGTTATATGTTACATCGTAATGCTACATAACGTTATCCGTTATATCGTAATGTTACATAACGTTATACGTTATATCGTAATGCTACATAACGTTATACGTTTAAACGTATTACCATATAACGTTATACGCTATATCGTACTGCTAGATAACGTTATACGTTATATCGTAATGCTACATAACGTTATACGTTGTATCGTAATGCTACATAACGTTGTACGTTATATCGTAATGCTACATAACGTTATACGTTATATAGTAATGCTACATAACGTTATACGTTATAACGTATTACCATATATCGTTATACGTTATATCGTAATGCCACATAACGTTATAGGTTATATCTTACTGCTACATAACGTTATACGTTATATCGTAATGCTACATAACGTTATACGTTATATCGTAATGCTACATAACGTTATACGTTATAACGTATTACCATATAACGTTATACGTTACATCGTAATGCTACATAACGTTATACGTTATATCGTAATGCTACATAACGTTATACGTTATAACGTAATACTACATAACGTTATATGTTATAACGTAATACTATATAACGTTATACGTTATATCGTTATGCTACATAACGTTATACATTATATCGTAATGCTACACAACGTTATACGTTATATTGTAATGCTACATAACGTTATACGTTATATGGTAATGCTACATATCGTTATACGTTATAACGTATTACCATATAACGTTATTCGTTATATTGTAATGCTACATAACGTCATACGTTATATCGTAATGCTACATAACGTTATACGTTATATCGTAATGCTACATAACGTTATACGTTATAACGTATTACCATATAACGTTATACGTTACATCGTAATGCTACATAACGTTATACGTTATATCGTAATGCTACATAACGTTATACGTTATAACGTAATACTACATAACGTTATATGTTATAACGTAATACTATATAACGTTATACGTTATATCGTTATGCTACATTACGTTATACGTTATATCGTAATGCTACACAACGTTATACGTTATATTGTAATGCTACATAACGTTATACGTTATAACGTATTACCATATAACGTTATACGTTACATCGTAATTCTGGATAACGTTATACGTCATGTCGTAATGCTACATAACGTTATACGTTATATCGTAATGCCACATAACGTTATACGCTATATCGTACTGCTAGATAACGTTATACGTTATATCGTAATGCTACATAACGTTATACGTTACATCGTAATGCTACATAACGTTATCCGCTATATCGTAATGCTACATAACGTTATACGTTATATCGTAATGCTACATAACGTTATATGTTATAACGTAATACTATATAACGTTATACGTTATATCGTTATGCTACATAACGTTATACGTTATATCGTAATGCTACATAACGTTATACGTTACATCGTAATGCTACATAACGTTATCCGCTATATCGTAATGCTACATAACGTTATACGTTACATCGTAATTCTGGATAACGTTATACGTCATGTCGTAATGCTACATAACGTTATACGTTATATCGTAATGCCACATAACGTTATACGCTATATCGTACTGCTAGATAACGTTATACGTTATATCGTAATGCTACATAACGTTATACGTTGTATCGTAATGCTACATAACGTTGTACGTTATATCGTAATGCTACAAAACGTTATACGTTATATCGTAATGCTACATAACGTTATACGATATAACGTATTACCATATCACGTTATACGTTATATCGTAATGCTACATAACGTTATAGGTTATATCTTACTGCTACATAACGTTATACGTTATATTGTAATGCTACATAACGTTATACGTTATATCGTAATGCTGCACAACGTTATACGTTATATCGTAATGCTACATAATGTTATACGTTATATCGTAATGCTACATAACGTTATACGTTATATCGTAATGCTACATAACGTTATACGTTATATCGTATTGCTACATAACGTTATACGTTATATCGTAATGCTACATAACGTTATACGTTATATCGTAATGCTGCACAACGTTATACGTTATATCGTAATGCTACATAACGTTATACGTTATATCGTTATGCTACATAACGTTATACGTTATATCGTAATGCTACACAACGTTATACGTTATATTGTAATGCTACATAACGTTATACGTTATAACGTATTACCATATAACGTTATACGTTACATCGTAATTCTGGATAACGTTATACGTCATGTCGTAATGCTACATAACGTTATACGTTATATCGTAATGCCACATAACGTTATACGCTATATCGTACTGCTAGATAACGTTATACGTTATATCGTAATGCTACATAACGTTATACGTTACATCGTAATGCTACATAACGTTATCCGCTATATCGTAATGCTACATAACGTTATACGTTATATCGTAATGCTACATAACGTTATACGTTATAACGTATTACCATATAACGTTATATGTTACATCGTAATTCTGGATAACGTTATACGTCATGTCGTAATGCTACATAACGTTATACGTTATATCGTAATGCCACATAACGTTATACGCTATATCGTACTGCTAGATAACGTTATACGTTATATCGTAATGCTACATAACGTTATACGTTGTATCGTAATGCTACATAACGTTGTACGTTATATCGTAATGCTACAAAACGTTATACGTTATATCGTAATGCTACATAACGTTATACGTTATAACGTATTACCATATCACGTTATACGTTATATCGCAATGCTACATAACGTTATAGGTTATATCTTACTGCTACATAACGTTATACGTTATATCGTAATGCTACATAACGTTATACGTTATATCGTAATGCTGCACAACGTTATACGTTATATCGTAATGCTACATAATGTTATACGTTATATCGTAATGCTACATAACGTTATACGTTATATCGTAATGCTACATAACGTTATACGTTATATCGTAATGCTACATAACGTTATACGTTATATCGTAATGCTACATAACGTTATACGTTATATCGTAATGCTGCACAACGTTATACGTTATATCGTAATGCTACATAACGTTATACGATATATCGTAATGCTACATAACGTTATACGTTATATCGTAATGCTACATAACGTTATACGTTATAACGTATTACCATATAACGTTATACGTTACATCGTAATGCTACATAACGTTATACGTTATTTCGTAATGCTACATAACGTTATACGTTATAACGTAATACTACATAACGTTATATGTTATAACGTAATACTATATAATGTTATACGTTATATCGTTATGCTACATAACGTTATACGTTATATCGTAGTGCTACACAACGTTATACGTTATATTGTAATGCTACATAACGTTATACGTTATATGGTAATGCTACATATCGTTATACGTTATAACGTATTACCATATAACGTTATTCGTTATATCGTAATGCTACATAACGTCATACGTTATATCGTAATACTACATAACGTTATACTTTATATCGTAATGCTACATAACATTATACGTTATAACGTATTACCATATAACGTTATACGTTACATCGCAATGCAACATAACGTTATACGTTATATCGTAATGCTACATAACGTTATACCTTATATCGTAATGCTACATAACGTTATACGTTACATCGTAATGCTATGTAACGTTATACGTTACACCTTACAGCTACATAACGTTACACGTTATATCGTAATGCTACATAACGTTATACGGTATATCGTAATACTACATAACGTTATACGTTATATCTTTCTGCTACATAACGTTATACGTTATATCGTAATGCTACATAACGTTATACGTTATATCGTAATGCTACATAACGTTATACGTTATATCGTAAAGCTACATAACGTTGTACGTTATATCTTACTGCTACATAACGTTATACGTGATATCGTAATGCTACATAACGTTATACGTTATATCGTAATGCTACATAACGTTATACGTTATATGGTAATGCTACATATCGTTATACGTTATAACGTATTACCATATAACGTTATACGTTACATCGTAATGCTACATAACGTTATACGTTATAACGTAATGATACATAACGTTATACGTTATAACGTAATACTACATAACGTTATATGTTATAACGTAATACTATATAACGTTATACGTTATATCGTTATGGTACATAACGTTATACGTTATATCGTAATGCTACACAACGTTATACGTTATATTGTAATGCTACATAACGTTATACGTTATATGGTAATGCTACATATCGTTATACGTTATAACGTATTACCATATAACGTTATTCGTTATATCGTAATGCTACATAACGTTATACGTTATATGGTAATGCTACATAACGTTATACGTTATATCGTAATGCTACATAACGTTATACGTTATAACGTATTACCATATAACGTTATACGTTACATCGTAATGCAACATAACGTTATACGTTATATCGTAATGCTACATAACGTTATACCTTATATCGTAATGCTACATAACGTTATACGTTACATCGTAATGCTATATAACGTTATACGTTACACCTTACAGCTACATAACGTTATACGTTATATCGTAACGCTACATAACATTATACGTTATATCGTAATGCTACATAACATTATACGTTATATCTTTCTGCTACATAACGTTATACGTTATATCGTAATGCTACATAACGTTATACGTTATATCGTAATGCTACATAACGTTATACGTTATATGGTAATGCTACATATCGTTATACGTTATAACGTATTATCATATAACGTTATACGTTACATCGTAATGCTACATAACGTTATACGTTATAACGTAATGCTACATAACGTTATACGTTATAACGTAATACTACATAACGTTATATGTTATAACGTAATACTATATAACGTTATACGTTATATCGTTATGCTACATAACGTTATACTATATATCGAAATGCTACACAACGTTATACGTTATATGGTAATGCTACATAACGTTATACGTTATATGGTAATGCTACATATCGTTATACGTTATAACGTATTACCATATAATGTTATTCGTTATATCGTAATGCTACATAACGTTATACGTTATATCGTAATGCTACATAACGTTATACGTTATATCGTAATGCTACATAACGTTATACGTTATGTCGGAATGCTACATAACGTTACACGTTATATCCTAATGCTACATAACGTTATACGCTGTATCGTAATGCTACATAACGTTATACGTTATAACGTAATACTACATAACGTTATACGTTATATTGTAATGCTACGTAACGTTATAAGTTATATGGTAATGCTACATAACGTTATACGTTATAATGTATTACCATATAACGTTATACATTATATCGTAATGTTACATAACGTTATACGTTATATCGTAATGCTACATAATGTTATACGTTATATCGTAATGCTACATGACGTTATACGTTATATCGTAATGCCACACAACGTTATACGTTATAACGTATTACCATATAACGTTATACGTTATATACTAATGCTACATAACGTTATACGTTATACCGTACTGCTACATAACGTCATGAGTTATATCGTAATGCTACATAACGTAATACGATATAACGTAATACTACATATCGTTATACGTTATAACGTAATACTATATAACGTTATACGTTATATCGTTATGCTACATAACGTTATACATTATATCGTAATGCTACATAACGTTATACGTTACATCGTATTGCTACATAACGTTATCCGTTATATCGTAATGCTACATAACGTTATACGTTATATCGTAATGCTACATAACGTTATACGTTATATCGTAATGCTACATAACGTTATACATTATAACGTATTACCAAATAACGTTATATGTTACATCGTAATGCTACATAACGTTATCCGTTATATCGTAATGCTACATAACGTTATACGTTATATCGTAATGCTACATAACGTTTTACGTTTAAACGTATTACCATATAACGTTATACGTTACATCGTAATGCTAGATAACGTTATACGTCATATCGTAATGCTACATAACGTTATACGTTATATCGTAATGCCACGTAACGTTATACGCTATATCGTACTGCTAGATAACGTTATTCGTTATATCGTAATGCTACATAACGTTATACGTTGTATCGTAATGCTACATAACGTTGTACGTTATATCGTAATGCTACATAACGTTATACGTTATATCGTAATGCTACATAACTTTATACGTTATAACGTATTACCATATAACGTTATACGTTATATCGTAATGCTACATAACGTTATAGGTTATATCTTACTGCTACATAACGTTATACGTTATATGGTAATGCTACATAACGTTATACGTTATATCGTAATGCTACATAACGTTATACGGTATATCGTAATGCTACATAACGTTATACGTTATAACGTAATACTACATAACGTTATACGTTATATTGTAATGCTACATAACGTTGTACGTTATAACGTAATGCTACATAACGTTATACGTTTAAACGTATTACCATATAACTTTATACGTTACATCGTAATGCTAGATAACGTTATACGTCATATCGTAATGCTACATAACGTTATACGTTATAACGTATTACCATATAACGTTATATGTTACATCGTAATGCTACATAACGTTATCCGTTATATCGTAATGCTACATAACGTTATACGTTATATCGTAATGCTACATAACTTTATACGTTTAAACGTATTACCATATAACGTTATACGTTACATCGTAATGCTAGATAACGTTATACGTCATATCGTAATGCTACATAACGTTATACGTTATATCGTAATGCCACATAACGTTATACGCTATATCGTACTGCTAGATAACGTTATACGTTATATCGTAATGCTACATGACGTTATACGTTGTATCGTAATGCTACATAACGTCATACGTTATATCGTAATGCTACATAACGTTATACGTTATATTGTAATGCTACATAACATTATACGTTATAGCGTATTACCATATAACGTTACACGTTACATGGCAATGCAACATAACGTTATACGTTATATCGTAATGCTACATAACGTTATACGTTATATCGTTATGCTACATAACGTTATACGTTATATCTTTCTGCTACATAACGTTATACGTTATATCGTAATGCTACATAACGTTATACGTTATATGGTAATGCTACATATCGTTATACGTTATAACGTATTATCATATAACGTTATACGTTACATCGTAATGCTACATAACGTTATACGTTATAACGTAATGCTACATAACGTTATACGTTATAACGTAATACTACATAACGTTATATGTTATAACGTAATACTATATAACGTTATACGTTATATCGTTATGCTACATAACGTTATACGTTATATCTTTCTGCTACATAACGTTATACGTTATATCGTAATGCTACATAACGTTATACGTTATATGGTAATGCTACATATCGTTATACGTTATAACGTATTATCATATAACGTTATACGTTACATCGTAATGCTACATAACGTTATACGTTATAACGTAATGCTACATAACGTTATACGTTATAACGTAATACTACATAACGTTATATGTTATAACGTAATACTATATAACGTTAAACGTTATATCGTTATGCTACATAACGTTATACGTTATATCATAATGCTACACAAAGTTATACGTTATATCGTAATGCTACATAACGTTATACGTTATATCGTAATGCTGCACAACGTTATACGTTATATCGTAATGCTACATAACGTTATACGTTATATCGTAATGCTACATAACGTTATACGTTATATCGTAATGCTACATAACGTTATACGTTATATCGTAATGCTACATAACGTTATACGTTATATCGTAATGCTACATAACGTTATACGTTATATCGTAATGCTGCACAACGTTATACGTTATATCGTAATGCTACATAACGTTATACGTTATATCGTAATGCTACATAACGTTATACGTTATATCGTAATGCTACATAACGTTATACGTTATAACGTATTACCATATAACGTTATACGTTACATCGTAATGCTACATAACGTTATACGTTATATCGTAATGCTACATAACGTTATACGTTATAACGTAATACTACATAACGTTATATGTTATAACGTAATACTATATAACGTTATACGTTATATCGTTATGCTACATAACGTTATACGTTATATCGTAATGCTACACAACGTTATACGTTATATTGTAATGCTACATAACGTTATACGTTATATGGTAATGCTACATATCGTTATACGTTATAACGTATTACCATATAACGTTATTCGTTATATTGTAATGCTACATAACGTCATACGTTATATCGTAATGCTACATAACGTTATACGTTATATCGTAATGCTACATAACGTTATACGTTATAACGTATTACCATATAACGTTATACGTTACATCGTAATGCACATAACGTTATACGTTATATCGTAATGCTACATAACGTTATACGTTATAACGTAATACTACATAACGTTATATGTTATAACGTAATACTATATAACGTTATACGTTATATCGTTATGCTACATAACGTTATACGTTATATCGTAATGCTACACAACGTTATACGTTATATTGTAATGCTACATAACGTTATACGTTATAACGTATTACCATATAACGTTATACGTTACATCGTAATTCTGGATAACGTTATACGTCATGTCGTAATGCTACATAACGTTATACGTTACATCGTAATGCTACATAACGTTATCCGCTATATCGTAATGCTACATAACGTTATACGTTATATCGTAATGCTACATAACGTTATATGTTATAACGTAATACTATATAACGTTATACGTTATATCGTTATGCTACATAACGTTATACGTTATATCGTAATGCTACATAACGTTATACGTTACATCGTAATGCTACATAACGTTATCCGCTATATCGTAATGCTACATAACGTTATACGTTACATCGTAATTCTGGATAACGTTATACGTCATGTCGTAATGCTACATAACGTTATACGTTACATCGTAATGCTACATAACGTTATCCGCTATATCGTAATGCTACATAACGTTATACGCTGTATCGTAATGCTACATAACGTTGTACGTTATATCGTAATGCTACAAAACGTTATACGTTATATTGTAATGCTACATAACGTTATACGTTATAACGTATTACCATATAACGTTATACGTTACATCGTAATTCTGGATAACGTTATACGTCATGTCGTAATGCTACATAACGTTATACGTTACATCGTAATGCTACATAACGTTATCCGCTATATCGTAATGCTACATAACGTTATACGTTACATCGTAATTCTGGATAACGTTATACGTCATGTCGTAATGCTACATAACGTTATACGTTACATCGTAATGCTACATAACGTTATCCGCTATATCGTAATGCTACATAACGTTATACGTTATATCGTAATGCTACATAACGTTATATGTTATAACGTAATACTATATAACGTTATACGTTATATCGTTATGCTACATAACGTTATACGTTATATCGTAATGCTACATAACGTTATACGTTACATCGTAATGCTACATAACGTTATCCGCTATATCGTAATGCTACATGACGTTATACGTTACATCGTAATTCTGGATAACGTTATACGTCATGTCGTAATGCTACATAACGTTATACGTTACATCGTAATGCTACATAACGTTATCCGCTATATCGTAATGCTACACAACGTTATACGTTATATTGTAATGCTACATAACGTTATACGTTATATGGTAATGCTGCACAACGTTATACGTTATATCGTAATGCTACATAACGTTATACGTTATATCGTAATGCTACATAACGTTATACGTTATATCGTAATGCTACATAACGTTATACGTTATAATGTATTACCATATAACGTTATACGTTACATCGTAATGCTACATAACGTTATACGTTATTTCGTAATGCTACATAACGTTATACGTTATAACGTAATACTACATAACGTTATATGTTATAACGTAATACTATATAATGTTATACGTTATATCGTTATGCTACATAACGTTATACGTTATATCGTAGTGCTACACAACGTTATACGTTATATCGTAATGCTACATAACGTTATAGGTTATATCTTACTGCTACATAACGTTATACGTTATATCGTAATGCTACATAACGTTATACGTTATATCGTAATGCTGCACAACGTTATACGTTATATCGTAATGCTACATAATGTTATACGTTATATCGTAATGCTACATAACGTTATACGTTATATCGTAATGCTACATAACGTTATACGTTATATCGTAATGCTACATAACGTTATACGTTATATCGTAATGCTACATAACGTTATACGTTATATCGTAATGCTGCACAACGTTATACGTTATATCGTAATGCTACATAACGTTATACGTTATGTCGTTATGCTACATAACGTTATACGTTATATCGTAATGCTACACAACGTTATACGTTATATTGTAATGCTACATAACGTTATACGTTATAACGTATTACCATATAACGTTATACGTTACATCGTAATTCTGGATAACGTTATACGTCATGTCGTAATGCTACATAACGTTATACGTTATATCGTAATGCCACATAACGTTATACGCTATATCGTACTGCTAGATAACGTTATATGTTATAACGTAATACTATATAACGTTATACGTTATATCGTTATGCTACATAACGTTATACGTTATATCGTATTGCTACACAACGTTATACGTTATATTGTAATGCTACATAACGTTATACGTTATATGGTAATGCTGCACAACGTTATACGTTATATCGTAATGCTACATAACGTTATACGTTATATCGTAATGCTACATAACGTTATACGTTATATCGTAATGCTACATAACGTTATACGTTATAACGTATTACCATATAACGTTATACTTTACATCGTAATGCTACATAACGTTATACGTTATAACGTAATGCTACGTAACGTTATACGTTATAACGTAATACTACATAACGTTATATGTTATAACGTAATACTATATAACGTTATACGTTATATCGTTATGGTACATAACGTTATACGTTATATCGTAATGCTACACAACGTTATACGTTATATTGTAATGCTACATAACGTTATACGTTATATGGTAATGCTACATATCGTTATACGTTATAACGTATTACCATATAACGTTATTCGTTATATCGTAATGCTACATAACGTTATACGTTATATCGTAATGCTACATAACGTTATACGTTATATCGTAATGCTACATAACGTTATACGTTATAACGTATTACCATATAACGTTATACGTTACATCGTAATGCAACATAACGTTATACGTTATATCGTAATGCTACATAACGTTATACCTTATATCGTAATGCTACATAACGTTATACGTTACATCGTAATGCTATATAACGTTATACGTTACACCTTACAGCTACATAACGTTATACGTTATATCGTAACGCTACATAACATTATACGTTATATCGTAAAGCTACATAACGTTATACGTTATATCGTAATGCTACATAACGTTATACGTTATATGGTAATGCTACATATCGTTATACGTTATAACGTATTATCATATAACGTTATACGTTACATCGTAATGCTACATAACGTTATACGTTATAACGTAATGCTACATAACGTTATACGTTATAACGTAATACTACATAACGTTATATGTTATAACGTAATACTATATAACGATATACGTTATATCGTTATGCTACATAACGTTATACGTTATATCGTAATGCTACACAACGTTATACGTTATATTGTAATGCTACATAACGTTATACGTTATATGGTAATGCTACATATCGTTATACGTTATAACGTATTACCATATAACGTTATTCGTTATATCGTAATGCTACATAACGTTATACGTTATATCGTAATGCTACATAACGTTATACGTTATATCGCAATGCTACATAACGTTATACGATAAAACGTAATACTACATAACGTTATACGTTATAACGTAATACTACCTAACGTTATACGTTATATTGTAATGCTACATAACGTTGTACGTTATAGCGTAATGCTACATAACGTTATACGTTATATCGTAATGCTACATAACGTTATACGTTATATCGTAATGCTGCACAACGTTATACGTTATATCGTAATGCTACATAACGTTATACGTTATATCGTAATGCTACATAACGTTATACTTTATATCGTAATGCTACATAACGTTATACGTTATATCGTAATGCTACATAACGTTATACGTTATATCGTAATGCTACATAACGTTATACGTTATATCGTAATACTATATAACGTTATACGTTATATCGTTATGCTACATAACGTTATACGTTATATCGTAATGCTACACAACGTTATACGTTATATTGTAATGCTACATAACGTTATACGTTATATGGTAATGCTACATATCGTTATACGTTATAACGTATTACCATATAACGTTATTCGTTATATCATAATGCTACACAACGTTATACGTTATATCGTAATGCTACATAACGTTATACGTTATATCGTAATGCTGCACAACGTTATACGTTATATCGTAATGCTACATAACGTTATACGTTATATCGTAATGCTACATAACGTTATACGTTATATCGTAATGCTACATAACGTTATACGTTATATCGTAATGCTACATAACGTTATACGTTATATCGTAATGCTACATAACGTTATACGTTATATCGTAATGCTGCACAACGTTATACGTTATATCGTAATGCTACATAACGTTATACGTTATATCGTAATGCTACATAACGTTATACGTTATATCGTAATGCTACATAACGTTATACGTTATAACGTATTACCATATAACGTTATACGTTACATCGTAATGCTACATAACGTTATACGTTATATCGTAATGCTACATAACGTTATACGTTATAACGTAATACTACATAACGTTATATGTTATAACGTAATACTATATAACGTTATACGTTATATCGTTATGCTACATAACGATATACGTTATATCGTAATGCTACACAACGTTATACGTTATATTGTAATGCTACATAACGTTATACGTTATAACGTATTACCATATAACGTTATACGTTACATCGTAATGCTACATAACGTTATACGTTATATCGTAATGCTACATAACGTTATACGTTATAACGTAATACTACATAACGTTATATGTTATAACGTAATACTATATAACGTTATACGTTATATCGTTATGCTACATAACGTTATACGTTATATCGTAATGCTACACAACGTTATACGTTATATTGTAATGCTACATAACGTTATACGTTATAACGTATTACCATATAACGTTATACGTTACATCGTAATTCTGGATAACGTTATACGTCATGTCGTAATGCTACATAACGTTATACGTTATATCGTAATGCCACATAACGTTATACGCTATATCGTACTGCTAGATAACGTTATACGTTATATCGTAATGCTACATAACGTTATACGTTACATCGTAATGCTACATAACGTTATCCGCTATATCGTAATGCTACATAACGTTATACGTTATATCGTAATGCTACATAACGTTATATGTTATAACGTAATACTATATAACGTTATACGTTATATCGTTATGCTACATAACGTTATACGTTATATCGTAATGCTACATAACGTTATACGTTACATCGTAATGCTACATAACGTTATCCGCTATATCGTAATGCTACATAACGTTATACGTTACATCGTAATTCTGGATAACGTTATACGTCATGTCGTAATGCTACATAACGTTATACGTTATATCGTAATGCCACATAACGTTATACGCTATATCGTACTGCTAGATAACGTTATACGTTATATCGTAATGCTACATAACGTTATACGTTGTATCGTAATGCTACATAACGTTGTACGTTATATCGTAATGCTACAAAACGTTATACGTTATATCGTAATGCTACATAACGTTATACGTTATAACGTATTACCATATCACGTTATACGTTATATCGTAATGCTACATAACGTTATAGGTTATATCTTACTGCTACATAACGTTATACGTTATATCGTAATGCTACATAACGTTATACGTTATATCGTAATGCTGCACAACGTTATACGTTATATCGTAATGCTACATAATGTTATACGTTATATCGTAATGCTACATAACGTTATACGTTATATCGTAATGCTACATAACGTTATACGTTATATCGTAATGCTACATAACGTTATACGTTATATCGTAATGCTACATAACGTTATACGTTATATCGTAATGCTGCACAACGTTATACGTTATATCGTAATGCTACATAACGTTATACGTTATGTCGTTATGCTACATAACGTTATACGTTATATCGTAATGCTACACAACGTTATACGTTATATTGTAATGCTACATAACGTTATACGTTATAACGTATTACCATATAACGTTATACGTTACATCGTAATTCTGGATAACGTTATACGTCATGTCGTAATGCTACATAACGTTATACGTTATATCGTAATGCCACATAACGTTATACGCTATATCGTACTGCTAGATAACGTTATATGTTATAACGTAATACTATATAACGTTATACGTTATATCGTTATGCTACATAACGTTATACGTTATATCGTAATGCCACATAACGTTATACGCTATATCGTACTGCTAGATGACGTTATACGTTATATCGCAATGCTACATAACGTTATACGTTGTATCGTAATGCTACATAACGTTGTACGTTATATCGTAATGCTACAAAACGTTATACGTTATATCGTAATGCTACATAACGTTATACGTTATAACGTATTACCATATCACGTTATACGTTATATCGCAATGCTACATAACGTTATAGGTTATATCTTACTGCTACATAACGTTATACGTTATATCGTAATGCTACATAACGTTATACGTTATATCGTAATGCTGCACAACGTTATACGTTATATCGTAATGCTACATAATGTTATACGTTATATCGTAATGCTACATAACGTTATACGTTATATCGTAATGCTACATAACGTTATACGTTATATCGTAATGCTACATAACGTTATACGTTATATCGTAATGCTACATAACGTTATACGTTATATCGTAATGCTACATAACGTTATACGTTATATCGTAATGCTGCACAACGTTATACGTTATATCGTAATGCTACATAACGTTATACGTTATATCGTAATGCTACATAACGTTATACGTTATATCGTAATGCTACATAACGTTATACGTTATAACGTATTACCATATAACGTTATACGTTACATCGTAATGCTACATAACGTTATACGTTATTTCGTAATGCTACATAACGTTATACGTTATAACGTAATACTACATAACGTTATATGTTATAACGTAATACTATATAATGTTATACGTTATATCGTTATGCTACATAACGTTATACGTTATATCGTAGTGCTACACAACGTTATACGTTATATTGTAATGCTACATAACGTTATACGTTATATGGTAATGCTACATATCGTTATACGTTATAACGTATTACCATATAACGTTATTCGTTATATCGTAATGCTACATAACGTCATACGTTATATCGTAATGCTACATAACGTTATACGTTATATCGTAATGCTACATAACATTATACGTTATAACGTATTACCATATAACGTTATACGTTACATCGCAATGCAACATAACGTTATACGTTATATCGTAATGCTACATAACGTTATACCTTATATCGTAATGCTACATAACGTTATACGTTACATCGTAATGCTATATAACGTTATACGTTACACCTTACAGCTACATAACGTTACACGTTATATCGTAATGCTACATAACGTTATACGGTATATCGTAGTACTACATAACGTTATACGTTATATCTTTCTGCTACATAACGTTATACGTTATATCGTAATGCTACATAACGTTATACGTTATATCGTAATGCTACATAACGTTATACGTTATATCGTAAAGCTACATAACGTTGTACGTTATATCTTACTGCTACATAACGTTATACGTTATATCGTAATGCTACATAACGTTATACGTTATATCGTAATGCTACATAACGTTATACGTTATATGGTAATGCTACATATCGTTATACGTTATAACGTATTACCATATAACGTTATACGTTACATCGTAATGCTACATAACGTTATACGTTATAACGTAATGCTACATAACGTTATACGTTATAACGTAATACTACATAACGTTATATGTTATAACGTAATACTATATAACGTTATACGTTATATCGTTATGGTACATAACGTTATACGTTATATCGTAATGCTACACAACGTTATACGTTATATTGTAATGCTACATAACGTTATACGTTATATGGTAATGCTACATATCGTTATACGTTATAACGTATTACCATATAACGTTATTCGTTATATCGTAATGCTACATAACGTTATACGTTATATCGTAATGCTACATAACGTTATACGTTATATCGTAATGCTACATAACGTTATACGTTATAACGTATTACCATATAACGTTATACGTTACATCGTAATGCAACATAACGTTATACGTTATATCGTAATGCTACATAACGTTATACCTTATATCGTAATGCTACATAACGTTATACGTTACATCGTAATGCTATATAACGTTATACGATACACCTTACAGCTATATAACGTTATACGTTATATCGTAACGCTACATAACATTATACGTTATATCGTAATGCTACATAACGTTATACGTTATATGGTAATGCTACATATCGTTATACGTTATAACGTATTATCATATAACGTTATACGTTACATCGAAATGCTACATAACGTTATACGTTATATCGTAATGCTACATAACGTTATACGTTATAACGTAATACTACATAACGTTATATGTTATAACGTAATACTATATAACGTTATACGTTATATCGTTATGCTACATAACGTTATACGTTATATCGTAATGCTACACAACGTTATACGTTATATTGTAATGCTACATAACGTTATACGTTATATGGTAATGCTACATATCGTTATACGTTATAACGTATTACTATATAACGTTATTCGTTATATCGTAATGCTACATAACGTCATACGTTATATCGTAATGCTACATAACGTTATACGTTATATCGTAATGCTACATAACGTTATACGTTATAACGTATTACCATATAACGTTATACGTTACATCGTAATGCTACATAACGTTATACGTTATATCGCAATGCAACATAACGTTATACGTCATATCGTAATGCTTCATAACGTTATACGTTATAACGTATTACCATATAACGTTATATGTTACATCGTAATGCTACATAACGTTATCCGTTATATCGTAATGCTACATAACGTTATACGGTATATCGTAATGCTACATAACTTTATACGTTTAAACGTATTACCATATAACGTTATACGTTACATCGTAATGCTAGATAATGTTATACGTCATATCGTAATGCTACATAACGTTATACGTTATATCGTAATGCCACATAACGTTATACGCTTTATCGTACTGCTAGATAACGTTATACGTTATATCGTAATGCTACATAACGTTATAGGTTATATCTTACTGCTACATAACGTTATACGTTATATCGTAATGCTACATAACGTTATACGTTATATCGTAATGCTACATAACGTTATACGTTATATCGTAATGCTGCACAACCTTATACGTTATAACGTATTACCATATAACGTTATACGTTACATCGTAATGCTACATAACGTTATACGTTATATCGTAATGCTACATAACGTTATACGTTATATCGTAATGCTACATAACGTTATACGTTATATCGTAATGCTACATAACGATATACGTTACAACGTATTACCATATAACGTTATACGTTACATCGTAATGCTACATAACGTTATACGTTATATCGTAATGCTGCATAACGTTATACGTTATATGGTAATGCTACATATCGTTATACGTTATAACGTAATACTATATAACGTTATACGTTATATCTTTCTGCTACATAACGTTATACGTTATATCGTAATGCTACATAACGTTATACGTTATATCGTAATGCTACATAACGTTATACGTTATATGGTAATGCTACATATCGTTATACGTTATAACGTATTACCATATAACGTTATACGTTACATCGCAATGCAACATAACGTTATACATTATATCGTAATGCTACATAACGTTATACCTTATATCGTAATGCTACATAACGTTATACGTTACATCGTAATGCTATATAACGTTATACGTTACACCTTACAGCTACATAACGTTACACGTTATATCGTAATGCTACATAACGTTATACGGTATATCGTAATACTACATAACGTTATACGTTATATCTTTCTGCTACATAACGTTATACGTTATATCGTAATGCTACATAACGTTATACGTTATATCGTAATGCTACATAACGTTATACGTTATATCGTAATGCTACATAACGTTATACGTTATATCGTAAAGCTACATAAAGTTGTACGTTATATCTTACTGCTACATAACGTTATACGTTATATCGTAATGCTACATAACGTTATGCGTTATATCGTAATGCTACATAACGTTATACGTTATATGGTAATGCTACATATCGTTATACGTTATAACGTATTACCATATAACGTTATACGTTACATCGTAATGCTACATAACGTTATACGTTATAACGTAATGCTACATAACGTTATATGTTATAACGTAATACTATATAACGTTATACGTTATATCGTTATGCTACATAACGTTATACGTTATATCGTAATGCTACATAACGTTATACGTTATATTGTAATGCTGCATAACGTTATACGTTATATGGTAGTGCTACATATCGTTATACGTTATAACGTATTACCATATAACGTTATTCGTTACACCTTACAGCTACATAACGTTATACGTTATATCGTAACGCTACATAACGTTATACGTTATATCGTAATGCTACATAACGTTATACGTTATATCTTTCTGCTACATAACGTTATACGTTATATCGTAATGCTACATAACGTTATACGTTATATCGTAATGCTACATAACGTTATACGTTATATCGTAATGCTACATAACGTTATACGTTATATCGTAATGCTACATAACGTTATACGTTATATGGTAATGCTACATATCGTTATACGTTATAACGTATTATCATATAACGTTATACGTTACATCGTAATGCTACATAACGTTATACGTTATAACGTAATGCTACATAACGTTATACGTTATATTGTAATGCTACATAACATTATACGTTATAGCGTATTACCATATAACGTTATACGTTACATCGCAATGCAACATAACGTTATACGTCATATCGTAATGCTACATAACGTTATACGTTATAACGTATTACCATATAACGTTATATGTTACATCGTAATGCTACATAACGTTATCCGTTATATCGTAATGCTACATAACGTTATACGGTATATCGTAATGCTACATAACTTTATACGTTTAAACGTATTACCATATAACGTTATACGTTACATCGTAATGCTAGATAACGTTATACGTCATATCGTAATGCTACATAACGTTATACGTTATATCGTAATGCCACATAACGTTATACGCTTTAT